>VXBP01003008.1:173327-289303 GCA_013400115.1 Rhinopomastus cyanomelas | reverse complement strand
CCCTCCTGAAGTCCAGTGTTGTGGTTCTGCTAGCTGTTCTGTCCCTGNGCGAGAGGTCATCTGTTCTTCCTTAAGATCAGAGCTCTGCTCCACTGGTGCTCGCCCATCAACCATCCCACTGCCCCTCAAATCTAGTTTAAAGACATTTGTTTTCAGAGTGGATACACCATCCGCTATTGCTTGAGTACCGTCCCCTTCCCCCTTCAATCCTAGTTTAAAGCCCGCTTGATGAGGCCTTCCAACTCTTGGCGTAGTGCCCTTTTACCCTTATTAGATAGGTGCAAACCATCTGAGTCTAAGAAGCCATGATCCATAAATGTTTCCCTGTGATCAAAGAACCCAAAGTTCTTCTGTTGACACCAACCCCTGAGCCACCTGTTAATAGCAAGGATTGTCTTATGTATCTCATTATTCACACCTGCTGTTATAGGGATCGAGGAAAAAGCTATCTGCAAACCTACTCCATCCATAAGTTCCCGAAGTTCCCTAAATTTTCTTTTAATAGTCTTTACTCCCTTCTCACTAGCTTCATCACCACCAGCTTGTACCACCACCAACGGATAATAATCTGTAGCTTTAATGAGTTCAGGTATCGTCCTGGTGATATCCTGAACCTGGGCCCCTGGAAGGCAGCAGACTTCTCTGTGGGAAGGGTCTGGTCTGCACACAGGACCTTCTGTTCCCTTCAGAAAGGAGTCACCGACTATCACCACCCTTCTCTTCTTTTTTGTATTAGAGGTTTTGAGGGTTTTTTTGTAAGGGTTTTCTTTAGGAGTTCTCTGGTTAAGACAAAGTCTTCAACCTCCTCATCCCCAAAATCCAGTGGCTCGAACCTATTCTCCAAGGGCAGATGGAGAGGTGGCATCAGGAAAGGCACGGGGGGCAGGAGAGGGTTCTATTTGCCCCACGGATGGGAACCTGTTCCCATTCCTCATCATCAGGGGTAACCCTTCTTTCTTCCCTGTGGGACAAAGCCTCGAGCTCTTCCAGTTCCTGAGCACCTTCTTCCTGGTGATGGGAATTACCAGGCTCCTCTGACTCCTGGGCAGGTTTAAGAGATGAGAGAGTGCTACACCACCAATCTATCTCCTTTTCACACTCACAGGTACTCCTCAGCCTATTCACCTCTTCCCTCAACTTAGCCACCATAGAGAGAAGGTCGTTTACCTGCTCACAACGTACGCAGGTGTTTCCGGCACCACTCTCTTGCAGCGGCATAAGGCTCAGGCATTCCCTGCAGTCAGGAGTCTTAACAGCCGCGTCCATTGTCAGGGGGATTGTCTGGGTAAACGAGTCCCTCCTAACAGTTGCCCTAGCCCTGGATCGTCTAACTCCACCCATTGCCAACAAGAGGAGACAGGAGAGAGAAGATTGAAAGCAAGAAAGAAACACGATCTAACATAACAAAGCGGTGTCTGCAACCCTACCTGCTTGCCCTGCCTGTGCGAACTGCCGTGCAAACTGCCTTACAATGATGCAGTTGCGATCCTGTTAGCCTACTCCTGTTCGCTGTGCTCCAGGTGGCTGTGCTCCCTGGAGGCTCTTACCCTTAAATACTGGAAGGAGAGTCGCGCCAAGACTCCTCCCTTCCGGCCGCTGCATAGCACCTCTGGGAAATGAAGGGGCTCAGGTTTGAATGATAAAAGTATGTATTTGTAACTGAAGAAATTTCTTCCTTTTTTCTGCTCCTTTTACGTATGGTGTCTCAGAAACAGCTGTGAACAAGTTTCCCCAGAAAAACCCATTTACATAGGTCAAATCTGATAGATTCTTTAATGAAAATTCTGCTGGTTTACAGGCCAACCGTGAGCCAGCAGTGTGCTCTTGTGGTCAAGAAGGCCAATAGTCTCCTGGAGTGCATTAAGATGAGTGTGACTGGTTGGTCAAGGAAGGTTCTCCTCCTCTACTGCTCTACCCTCGTTAAGTCACGTTGAATGCAGCATCCAGTTCTGGGCTCCCCAGCTCAAAAAGGTCAGGGAACTACTGAAGAGAGTCTAGCACTATGAGAGCCACTATGATCAAGAGGCAGAGGCTGGGACTGCTGTATCTATTTAGCTTGGAGAGGAGGAGACAGAAGGAAGATCTGCTCAGTGCTTATGAATGTCTGAAGGGTGAGTGTCAGGATGATGGGACCAGGCTCTTTTTGGTGCTGCTCAGCAATAGGACAAGGGGAAGTGAGCATAAGCTGAAACACAAGAGATGAAATTTAAACATGAAGAAAAACTACTTTACCTTGAGGATAATGGAGCATGGGTACAGACAGCCCAGAGAGGTTGTGGAGCCACCTTCTCTGGAGGCATTCAGAACCTGCCTGGACACGTTCCTGTGTGATCTCTCAAGGTAATCCTGCTGTAAGAGGAAGCCAGGACTAGATGATTTCCAGAGGTCACTTCCAACCCGTACCATTCAGTGATTCAAAATACTTTCATCAAATGGTTTAGTTTGGAAAAGACATTAGGGATCATCTAGCTCCTCTGCCATGGTCAGGGACATCTCCTGATAGACCAGACTGCTCCAGGCTGGCCTCGAACACTTCCAGGGATGGAACATCCACAGCCTCCCCGGGGAACCTGTTCCAATCTCACCACCCCTCATAGTAAGGATACAAGGTGGAAGTAGAGGAGCATCAGGTTTTTAGCCTCAGATGAAGCTTGAGTGGTTAAATCTGGTTTATCATGTTATGGTGGAAAGGATACCGGGGAATGTTCTGGGTTAGGAATATAGTTTTTGGGTATTGCCTTTTCTTTCCTCTTATTCCCCAAATAATATGTGGTGCGTTTTACATTGTAAAGGAGGCAGAAAGAAACCCTTCACCCCATAGCTCTTCAGGGAGGCTGAGTCGTTAAGACCTATCAGCCTAGGTATTTTTCTAATAGCCCATTTGAGTGAACAGTAGCCTGAGCATCTGCAGAAGCTGGAGGCTTCAAAGCTGAAACCGAAGATTCTGGTGGCAGGGTTGTTTCCTCTATCCTACACTCCCATAAAAGACTCTAGTTGGGGGTGAGCAAGTTCTTTTTTATCCTGGACTTTTTAATTCTGGACTTTTGTCTGCAATTGCTGCCAAATATCAGCAGTATTTCTGCATTACCAATTTTCATAGCACAATACTACCTACTTTAGCAGAAGGTGTGAGGATCTATGTGGGGTTGTCTGGTTTAAGAACCAGGCATATAGTTAACATGTGAACAGGGAGTACATAACTCTATGTATGTCTATCCGCTCAGTCTCCTGAATAATGAAAGGTAAAACTAGACTGTGTCATTACAGATGTCAGTGGGAGCTGGGGAGAAAAAAAGCAAGCGGTTAAGGAAACAACAGTGTTGTGAAATCCCAGTAATACAGGAATTTGATGGTAAGGATGGATTACTTAAAAAGCTGAAGTCACTTGAATGTGACAGTTTGTTGAAAACCCCGATAGCTGTTAAAATAATTCTGTTCAAATGTTCATTTTATTTTCTTCACTTTCCTGGAATTAATCTGTTGTTTCGTTTGATTTTTTTTTTAAATAGCTGTTTTAGCAAACTTTTGGACAGAAACTGTTGTCTTCCCCTGTTTAAGATTTTATGTTTTTCACTAGTATAAAGACATTGCAGTTACAATAGTATGTATTTACAGGGAAGAACAACAAACTGTTCTGTCCTTCCATTGTGTAGTATCTATGTATAGTGTGTGTTTCTGTACATATGTATAATATATGTATGAGCTCTTACAGGTTTTGAGAGGTAGATGCATTTCAGTATGTATTACTTTTGTAGAGAGTAGTAGAAGTTCAGTCCTGACTCTAGGATTATGAAGTAGCTGCATCTAAGTACCATCTTTTGCCAGGTCTCTGAGAGGCAGATAGTCTGTTTGGGAAATAGATGGTGCAGGGAAGAAAGGAAGTAGTAGTTAGTGACCACTAAAACTGGAAGAATGGTAAGTGACAGTAGTAGCAAGATTGTAGTAAATATCAGTAAATTAGGTGACATTTGGCCATGTTCTCTGGAAATGTTATGATACCTTTAATTCTTTTCTTGCTTTCTTGCTTTGCAGATAAAAAACAGAAGTAGAAAGTTTACACTATTGAGACTTTTCAGGTCTGAAGTTCTAAACTGATGAATGGCAATATAAAGTGGCATGTTTTGCTATGCATTTTTAAACTTCTTTTAAACCACAAGGAAGAGAAACAGTTTTTATAAATGAAAATATTAATCTTTTTGAGGACATCTATAGAAAAGTCTCAGCTCTAAAAAGCATTTCACATTTGTGAAAGCACATTACTCTGGACTGACTGGTTTACAACCCTCGTGGATGTTCTGCTTTGAAATGACTTTATGCAAATGCTGCTGTTTAGTTCATGTTTAACATACTAACTAAACTATCTCTGGTTAGAAGTACACAAACAAACAAGTAAATACCTACCTACCCACCTTGTTTATCAGATTTCTTTTTAAGGAATTCATGCTTGCGTTTAATATGAAAAATGGTTAGATTGTGATACACCTCTATTCTTGAAAAGATGACATAGAACTAATTCCAAAACATCTTTATTTTATAATTATCCTTCCTTTTCCTGGAATTTTGTTGGTTTTGTGCTTATGTGAATTTGAGGTAAAATATAATCAAGAGTCATGTAAATGGACTCTTCAGTAATCCCATTTGTACTCAATGAGGCCTTTAAACTGCAGAAATAAGTACCTGGTTGTAAGAGTTCCGGTGCCCTCCAACAGTTGTATTTCAGCTGATACTACAGGAAAGGGGCAACTCCTTCTGTAACATCTTCTTGCTTCTTTTGGTTGAGGGAGGAAGAATGTCAGTACAGTAGTGTGACTTAGGTGTTCTAAAACAATGAGAATGTAACCAGGTCTGTTTTGCTTGAAAGTAGGTGGAAAAAATAACCGCTGTCCTTCAGTTTTGTGGTTCCTTACATGATCAGTGTGCTGACAGATATTCAAAGTTTGTGTGTCTAAAATGAATATTTTTAGTGAGTAAGAAAAGAAGTATATGTAAATTATCTAAAAAATGTACAGTATTCAGACTTTTGTATTGGCATAAGGGTACAGCTTTTTTCTTTCATTCCACTTGTGTCAGTTTAATTCTTTATAAAACCATAGGTTTTATTCTGGGATTCACATGAACAAATATTCTAAAAACAAATCCTGAGTTGCCTGGCTGTATGGGTCAAGTTTTACACTAACCTTTATATGCAAGAATAGCAGTACCATTTTCAGAAGCTGTGCCTTTTCATGAGAAGGATGGGTTTAACAAATTGTGCGTTATAAATTAGATATTCTAGGGATTCAGATGGCACTTTGAAACCATACCGAATTAATGCTGGCGTAACACCATTCTATGATGTTTAGTATTTTAACACCAATATACTGAGTTTAAGAAGCCCCTTTTTGTTCCAGCTATTTGTTCCTGCTACCAGGCTGCAGTGCAGCTATAGCAGACCAGACTACAGAACCAATACAACATAAAGAATCATGGGTTTGGAGTTTTTTTTGTTTCCCCTGCTCCTTATTTTTCCACCTGGTTCAGTTCCTCAGTGCAGTTTGCTGAGTGACGCTGTCAGTAGTAGCACTGTCTCAGCCAAGCACATAGTGGTGAAAGGGTTACAGGCTGCCTGAGTGGCACTGCTGCTGAAAAGAAATGCTTACTCAACTGCAACTGCATTTCTACCTTTGCCAGGTTAGAATTTGGGTAATAAGCTTTGTGATTTTAGTAAAGCTGCTTGTACATGTTTTCACACTTAAAGGGTAGGTTCTCGCGTCCTGTGTTGTAAAATTAGCATAAAACTGAAACTAGTAATTCACAGTATATTTTTTTCATAGGAACCAGTGCTTTTTGAAACACTGAAAATATTACTACACCATACAAGAGAAATGATAGTAAGAGTATGTTTTAGTTTGGATGCGATTGTTTCATACATATCTCAGAAATACCAGTCTAGAAGCTGTCATAGTCTTCTAGTTCAGAAGTGTGTATTTCAGACTCAGTGGGAGTCCAAAGTATGTTACAAGGTCTTGGGATTAATGATGCGTAACTGCCAAATGTAGTATAAACTCAGTTTTGATCATCTTTTCACCAGTCATGTACAAGAATGCCCTATTCCCAAAATGTTAACATTCCCTTTCTTAAGCATGAAGTTAGCTGACATATGAAGATTTGTGCTTAAAGCTGTATTTAGGATGTGAAATAAATGAAGAAAGGCATATGTTTTTCTGATTGAATTAAAAATTTTGAAACCTAAAAATTGTAGTGTAGTTGGTCACTCTGTCATCGAAAACTTTCAGGTAACAATTGTTCTGCAATACTAGAGCACTTAAACCTGGAGACAGGGATCTGTGACATCTTTGAGAACATGCTAAATGTGATGCTGACTACAAATTACTTGTATTTAGCTTATAACTCGGTATATTTGCTCTCAGGTATAGAACCATTTAATCTAATTGTATCTCTTGCTTCTTGGGCGAACATACTAACACCCGCCTCTCTACAATCTCCTTTCAGAGATCAGTAAGGTGTCCCCTGATCCTCCTTTTCTCCAAGCGAAACAATCCCAGTTCCCTCAGCTGCTTCTCACAGAACTTGTGCTGTAGACCTTTCACAAGATTAGTTGCCCTTTTTTTGGGCATTCTTGTAATGAGGTGCCCAAAACTGAACATGGGACTCAAGGTTCACTTCCCTAGTTCTACTAGCCACACTATACAAGCCGGAAAGACTTGCCCACCTGAGCACACTGTTGACTCATATTCAGTTGATGATTTACCAACACCCCCAGGTCCTTCTACATGGAGTTTTTCACTCACTCATCCCCCAGTCTGGGATTGATTTCCTCTGGAAACTAATCCTGGAAGTTGACAATTGCTTGCACCCTTTGAGATTCACTGATGGATTTATTTTTGGTACCAGTAGTGTTGGTTGTGTTTTATATTACAGTATGCAGAATGTCAAATAATATACCAAAACTGGTATATTTGGTGACTGTTTTGCCCTGTATGTCTTAAGTCTGTGTGTAGCTTCAAGAATTGACTGTTGAGATGCAGATTAAAAACAGCTAGATCAAATATATTCCAGTATGTTAATAATGTCATTTTAATTGTATCTGAGTATAATTTTCCTAATAAATTATTTTTGCTTCTAAGTAAGTATTTATATTTTATGCTGGTAGAAACAGGCCTGCCTGTATTTACGGAAGGTCAGTGACCTGAATTGTGTTCATCTCTGACAACAGTGTATGTAGTAATGAGATATGCAGAGAATTCTTTGGTACTTCTGAGGGGCAATGGGTGTAAGCTGGAACATAGGAGGCTCCGAGGGGCAATGGGTGTAAGCTGGAACATAGGAGGCTCCATGTAAATATCAGAGGGAACTTCTTCACAGTGATGGTGACGGAGCACTGGAACAGGCTGCGCAGGGGGGTTGTGGAGTCTCCTTCTCTGGAGATGTTCAAGGCCCGCCTGGATGTGTTCCTATGTGACTTGGTGTAGGTGATCCTGCTGTGTCGGGGGATTGGACTAAATGATCTTTCGAGGTCCCTTCCAATCCCTAATGTTCTGTGATTCATGACTGTGACTGTAGAAATTGCAAAATAACCTTTTTATGGGAGAAAACTTTCAAAAATTTGTTGTTGTCAGTTTGTGGAAGATTCCATACTTTTGAGGGGAAGTAATGAATATTCCTAAGGAATACAGTGGATTTAAACTTTAGTCCTCAAAGCAGCTAACAGACAAACTAGACTTACGGTGTAAGGAAAAGTCCAGAGACATGTGAAAGCCTGATGGTTTTCACAGTTACCATCTTTATATATGAAATATAACCTGGGATGAAATATTCTCAGCATCATGGGCTTTTCTAACTGAACATTTTGTAGTGAAGTTGAACTCTACACTTGGAATGATGCATTAATGTGGAGTGGCTTTGGATAGGTAATCCCATTATCTGTATTTTAAGGAGATCAGAGCTGCTTTGTGTGGGTAAGGACGAGGAAGAGTAGAAAGCAGCAGATATTAAAATGAGAAACAAAAGCCTGAAGTGCAGTTTTGGCATGGTAGTTTCATAGGCTGTTGATTACTAAGAACTCCTGTTGTCATTTGAATGAAATACCTCAACTTTTATTCTATAGTTTGCTATGTCACTTTCAAGAATGTCTTTCTTGTTGTCTCTTCCTTGTTCTAATATTCTGTTTCTTATATTCCTAATTCAGTCCTATTCTCTACTGGGTTATTGAGGCCAAATACATGTTACTACTAAGGTGATTCTTCCAGCAGTGGTGTCACAGGCTTTGCCATGAGTGATTTGTTCTTACCTCCTTTTATAATCAATTCATTATCTAAACCAGGAAACTCTTTGTACAGACTGTGTAAAAGGCCTTTGGTTTTATGGACATGGTGTTGCAGAGGCACAACAGAAGACAATTACTACTGTGTTGCTCCTGCCGCTGTAGTATGTGATTTGGTTATATTGGTGTTTCAAGTGTTAGCCTTTTATGTTGTGAGTCTGTGATAATCTTACTGTCACAGGAGCCCATTGTATTTGTTCTCTGCTAATGTTTTAAGTTACTTCTAATGTTGTGGATACCTTCTTAGAATACAGCACTACTATAGACACCTCTTTCCACTCTGGGTCTTAATTCCACATGAATTGTCAAGTTCTTCAGAATGTGAAGCGATGTTGGAGAGTTGTAAGGAGACTGAAGAAATACATGGGTTTGTGATGGATATATTTTCCTGGTTAGTTATTAAGTGGGTAAATGTATTGATTCCTTGTTAATAAACTGTTGATGACTTTATAGCTGTAGTCACATTGGCAGCTCTTCCTTATTGTGGATGGCTCTAGCGTAGTATTCCAAATTCTAAAATTATTCATGTCTTACCGTTTCAGTTTGGTTTCTCCTTTCTTTGTGAATTCTTTGCAAGGTAAACGCTTTTTCAGAGCTAGTATTGTAAGTGGCCTTAAGTATTCTGGATTAATTTCCAATCAGCAAAAAGTATAGCTTCCCTTATGTATGAAGTTGTTTTACTGCTTCTGCAAAGTGTGCTGTGTGATTTCATTGATAGTCTCTGTGTTTACTGGATAGTGAGTTCTTACAACTGGTGTCCTGTTCTTGTGGATTGGAGTCGGCAGTCTGTTGCTCACCACTATGCCTTAAGTTGCTGTCATTGCAGTGAAGTTTAATACAACATGATGCCACTATGAAGCACCAGTGATGCCCTAATATGCTGCTTTGGGAGTTTACTATTCTTATTGTAGAACTAGCAGAAGACAATATATGAACACTGCAATTCTATTTTGGCTGAAAACTAGACAGCTTTGCTTGTACTATGTTAACTTGTAGTTTGAACTAAGGTGATTTAATATTGAAACTGACCTTGTCCTAATGCAAGTTAGAGGTGATCCTTGCTGTATTTGAGCTACAAGATGCTAAAGACAAAACAGTGATGCCTTTGGTCCTTGCAGCTACTAGTGGAAATGGTTTAAAATAAGGCTTTCTGTAATCATAATGTCCATAGATATTGCACTTAAATACCTTCTCCAAAGAGAGTTTTCAAAAATTGAACTAGCTCTGTAGCCTTTAAAATACCCATGTTGGCTGGGCATATCTGCTCCAGGACTTGTGTTGTTTGTTTGAATGAATAAATTTAAATTCAGTGTAAAGAAGAATTTGTTCTTCCTCCTTCTTACATTGTTCTTAAATACAAGTAACTGCCTGTGCTGACTTAGTGGGATGAAACTGAGTGCAAGACGCTGTTTGTGTGGTGTGTACACTTGGCATATATACCAGACTGAGTCTTTCATCCAAATTGAAGCTATTTAGACTTAAGAGTGCCTGATGTGTAGGATCTTGTGTAGCCTTAGGCAACACTCATCAGCCTTGCCAAGTTCATGGTTACTGTGGATTTACCAGTGACATTCTAGGTGTCTGTAGTACTTCGTCAGTAAAAACCTAATACATGTATCATCAAGAGGTGTTAAAATAGTAATAATCTAGGCACTACAGTTTAAGCTGCTGGGTAATTTGCAGAGGTTCTCTAAAATTCCCAGTAATTTGTAAGTGGTTTTGTAGAGTGCCAGTGATATTTCACTGAACACAAGTGAAGAACAAATACCTTAGAAATGCTTTGACCAGGCTTGATTAGTTGTTGGATGTTGTGATTTGGTTTGGTTGGGAGCTTCTGAGAAATTTCTTTTGTGTGGCATAATTGGAATATTCTTTTTAACTTTGGTTAGATACTACTTTCTAGTCCTTGAGACTCATGTCTGTGTCTTATCGTATAGAAAGTTATAGTTGGTAAAAGTGTAAATGTAAAAAGTTAAAGTAGAGATGTCGATGGACGATAGCCTTTATAATGTCCGTTTCTGTTTTACTGTTGGAAAAAAATTTCGAGCATCCTTGATTGAGCTCTGTGGTTACACCTGGGAGAAAGGGTTAAGCTATGAACTATGTGGATCTAGTAGAATAGACATTTGTACTTTTATTAGATTGTATTTACATTTACTTCTTAATTTCTTCATTTTGCAGTGTTATTTGCTGCTGGGCTCCCCTCGTCCCCCACACCCCCGCAGGATGATATGAGACTTGAAAGAAGACGATGCATACAGGTGAATTTCTTTTTCAAGGGCTTATAGAAGGGAAAATCTTTGATGTTCTTGATCTACTTTTTTATTTCTATTCACTGTACTCCCCAAATTGCATTGTTACAACCTTAGTAGAATATTTAATAAGTACAGAATTTTGAAATCTTTCTTTGCCCTTTGAAACTTTTCTGCAACTGTCCAGGAAGAAAATGGTTTCCCTGAATGGAAATAGTGTTTCCACAGCTTTATGGAAAAAAAGTATTTGCCTCTAAAAACGCTAGCTAAACGTACTGCTTTTGAATCTTGTCTTGTTTATGCCTTTTGATGACTCCTACTACCCAATAGACATACATCACCTGTTTAGTGACCCATTATTTCATTAATTAACTTTATTCTGAGGAAATGCTATGGATTCATCTGAAAAAAACTGTAACAAAGTAGTATCTAAGAATTCATGATGCCTTATCACATGTTTGTGTCCCAGTTAGTGTAAGATTTCTCAAGAACTGAGGATGGGATCTTTGAGTATCTTTGAAAGGCACTAGCTGTTCTTAAAACTGATATTTAAGGAAGTTCTTCCATTTTTGCTAATCAGAATACTGAAAGTGCCAACTGTACTTGCAGATTAAATAGCTTGTTTTATAGTGAGATTGTTTTGCTGGAAATGCAGTTAATATTTTGACAAGCAAAAGTCACAATCTGCAAAAATAGAATAAATGTAGGATGTACAGGAAGATTGGTATAGGTCTCTACAACCAAATACCCTTATTTAAGTGCTGAACAGTTCTGTGCCTCAGTTTTGAGGCCTGTAACAATGAAGTGCATATGAGGCAGATCTTTCATTCACTTGTTAAGCTTTAAACTCCATGAATCCAGCTCCATCCTTGGGGCTTCGAAAAAAGCTAAACAAGTTTATGTATGCATACAGATCATCT
The DNA here is from genome assembly GCA_013400115.1 of Rhinopomastus cyanomelas. Taxonomy (NCBI): domain Eukaryota; kingdom Metazoa; phylum Chordata; class Aves; order Bucerotiformes; family Rhinopomastidae; genus Rhinopomastus; species Rhinopomastus cyanomelas. Next base: position 277,808 of record VXBP01003008.1, on the reverse strand, counting down.
CTTGATTGACAGTTTTCAGTTGCATCAGCTGTCCATGCATAAACAGCTTTAGAGAGGGTATATTTACATGGAGCATGTTGGATTAAGATCAAGATGCTGTAATTGGAGATTTCATTTTTTTGGAAACTAAACATCTGTTCACTTCGGTTGAATCTAGGTTTTGTGGTCGTAGCTCAAGTAAAACTGGGGCTAAAGAGTTCTAAAGTTAGGTGGGGCAAAGAAAATGAGAAATGAAAAATAATTTCAGAGGGATAATTAATTTCTTTTGAATAAAGAAACCTAGAGGAATAGCACTAAAAAGGTCAAAATTGAACTTGCAGTGTCCTGTCAAAAGTGTGGAGCTTTCTCTAATCCGCAGTCATTACATGGGTAACGTTGTAGGTAATTTGCAGTTGCAGTGCAGATTAAAATATAGTCTAACTTAAATATTGAGGAAATGCTTTGAAAACTTTAAAAGCACTCATCCCACAACTGAAAGGAGAGATAATATTATGAAACAGTGCTGCATGTGTCTTAGTTCAAGAGAATTTTAAGTTTCATCCTGTAATGCATTAATCTGATTTAAAACATAACACTTAAGCATGCTCATGTTTGGTCAGGATTTCTGCTGCTGATGAGCTTATAGCAGCACTACTAGCTTAAACAACAGAAATGCGTATTGGATTTTGAATTTGAAGTAGTAATGCTTTCTTTTAAAGGTCTTATTCTTTATTTACGAGTCCCATGATAGATTGGTACCTTGACAAAGATTTACAAGCTTCTGTTATGTCACATAAGTTGGAAGGAAGTTAGATAAATAAGATTTATTTGCAGTTTTCTGTTTATTAGTAAAGCCTGTAGTAGGATGCTGAGGTTCTGTGAGTAAACATGATTTGCACGCCTTAAAATGGCAAAATGTTCTGTAATTATTTTGTAATGCAGTTACAGCAAGGATTGTGTAATGATTCTGCTGGTATCTTTCTCAAGTTCAAAGTAACTGATGGTTTTTGAGAAGGTTTCTTTTTCAACAAAGCTTAGCTTCTGTGAGTGACTGATCAGAGATGCTTGATAATGTCTAAGCGACCTTTGGCTAAAGGATGAAGGCTTGTGTAGGGTAAATAAATTTTTGGTTATGTGCATCACTGACCTACTCTAAATTCTAAAATTAAGTGCAGCCTTACCGAGGGAAACAGTTCTCTTGAGGAAGAAGATTTTTTCACTTTTTAATCCTGGAATACTTGGAATTTTGATCACTATTTAATATCTTTCTGTGTTTTCTTCATAAGATCCAGTGCTATTAAAAAAAGGTGAAAATATGAAAAAATGTTGACGCTGCATCTTTGTTTTTGAATTTGACTATCCAGGAAAACAGATTTGCAGCATGTCTGACTTCTGATTTTGCCCTATTTTTCCATCTATCATATTCAGGGTACATATCCAGGGCACTTTAAGATACTGTTTGGAGAACTGATCTTCTTAATCTTGGTAATTAATAGATTTGATAGGAACTATGACACTTTTTTTGTGAAACATAGCAAAAAGCAAAGCTCAGAGGTCAGCTCATTATAGGAAAAGCTTTATATTTCAGTCATGCTCGTTGTGCATTAGAGATGCATGATAACAATGTTAATGCCTTAGTATGTGTTTTATGGTAAAAAATATTTTCAGAGTGTTAGTTTTTCTTTTTTACTTCTTTGTACTTACAAAGCCAGTCTCTCTAGGATATGTTGTGAAAGGAAGGAACCATATGTGCCAGTTCTGTTGCTACCATTATGGTTGTAGTTATGCTGACAATGGTACTATCAAATGTTGACTTTTTATGGTGTAGTAGCATCACATTTGAGATTATGCTGCGTAAAATCAAGGATTCATCTTGAGTTTAAAAGTTCATGTTTCCAATGTGATTTCTATGTCTTGTACTGCACCTGTTAGGCGGAGTATAATTGTGTGTTAGACTGTTAGTTTTATTCCTCTCTTTGTGGAAGATACTCCATAAGAGTGGCTTAGTTTTATAGCAAACCTTCTTGTCTTAGTCTTTGTAAGAAAATTATTTATGTCTCAATTGAGAGTATAAGGAACCTGTATAGATCTACTAAACCAAAAGTACAGTTTCCAGAAGGAACCCTTCTGTAACACTGCAGGCTGATCCTCTCAGAGGATATTAATTGGCACCACTTATTGCTCGAGTGTTTTTCTTGAAAGCAGAAGGGAAGAAAAAAAAGAGTCTGCATATTCTGAACTGCTTTTGATAATGATGTACTTTAAAGTAAAACACAACAGATACCTCTTTGTGATTTGGATCTCCTACAAGGCCATTGAACAACATTGTTTGGGACATAGTAAAGGCAGCATGGAAACAGGATACTTTTTACCAGTTACATCTTAAACAGACATACGCAGTGTACAAATACTTTTGTCCAGTTCTTGTGCTTGAATAAACCAATCCAGAGGTTTGATTACGTAAAATCATTATAGAGAAGTACAGAGTGGTTATTTTGTCTTTAGTCTTGTGATAGAATTTATCACACACTTATTTTTAACATGTTCCCATCTTCATGGGTAGATTTGAATGTAGAAAACAGATCAAAATGAAAGTTAGATAAAATTCTTCTCTTAATCATAAAGATGTATTGAATGCATCGGAGTGAGAACCAAGCAACATATGAAAATGGTGTATTCAAGTTTAATAAAATAATGTAAGTGATCATATTGCTCTTATTAAAAAAAAGTTGTTTATGCTTGGAAAAGAAAAGAGAAGCTATTCCCATACTACTCAATAAGAATAGTGCTAGATACTTACCTTTCTCAACAGCATTGCTTACTGAAATGTAACAAATGCAGATTAAAGACTTCTGGGAAGTTCTTTGAGTGGGTTGTTTATAATCTTGCAAGTGTTTAGGTGCTATTTTATGTAAGTAGAATAAAAATTTAGGCTTGGGCCACTTCTTTCACATCTCATATTCGTGATATTTTGATTATAGATGTATTGAGTTTATACCTATCTCGAATGATATTTTATATGTGGTGTTATTAAAAAAAAAAAAGGCAAAAAAGCTCCACTGCTAAACTGTGTCCAAGATTGCTGCTCTGTATTCTGAAGTTCTGCTTTGTTACGTTATTATCTGCTAATATGCCTTTGAACTACTTTATTAAGAGCTACTTTAAGTTCTACTACGGAATTCCAGAAACATGCTGGGTGTCACCTTTTTACAGTTTACTTGTGTCATCTTGTGGAAGTGATGACTGTACTATGATTCCATTTAGGTAATTGCATATCTGGAGTGTCCTTTGTGAGATGTATGTTGTGGCATAAAACCAGAACTGAGTTGTAAAGGAGCACATGTGTGCTAATAAAGGAGCGTGTAGACTGATTTCATACTGAAACGTAGTATGGGCTGGTTTTGGTTTTGTTTTGGGTTGGTGAATTCATATTAGATTATTCTGTCTCTCTGTAACACTGTTCTGTATTGTTCACATATTTGACTGTATTGTTACAGGTAGTTTTTGTTGGTTATTCAGGTTTTGAAAGAAAAGATACAAAGAAGTTAAATAGATTGAATAGCTCATTAATAGTGGAAATTCTAAATACAGCAACTAATGAGCACTTTGCATGAAGGAGAATGCTTTTAGGATTAGCCACTATTTTTACATAGATATATTTTCCATTTTAGCCGATTTTTTGTCAACAGTGATGAGAAATCAGGGATGAGTTGAACGTAGTTGCTTAGTGAAGGGCAACAGTTACCTTATTGGAAGTTCCGCTTTTCAGAGATAGAGTCATTGACCTCAATGAATGATAACCTTGAAGTCAAGAGACTAGATTAATGCTCTACTTTCTGTATTTGATATCAGAAATGTGGAAATCTGGACAGCTAAAGTTAGATTCATGCATCCATATTTAAAAAGAAGGTGCCAGTTTTAAAGAAAAGGGATATTTCTCCCCCCCCCCCGCCCCGTTGCTTAGTACCGATGATAATGAAGATTGAAATTTTCAGCTTTGGTTCTCATGTATAACAAGTGACAGAAGTCCTGTTTCAGATTTTGGTGTGGAAGTATAACCTCATAAGAGAATGCTGCTTTGCTTATGTGAAACAGATTAAGGCATGTAAATCAGAAAATCTTAAGAGGCCTCTGTTTTTATTTCATTTCTTAGTGACTCTTCTCCTCTTGAGAGAGATAGGTGTGAATCTCTGTTACTAGTTGTCTAGGATTTTTTTAATGACTGAAAGTTTCTTTAGTAAAAGCAGTTAAAATATTTTTTCTTAGGCTGGTCATAAGAGTGCTCAGTGGGATTTAGGAACATTGTGTGTCACTGATCAACAGCAGCTTATTTCTTCAAGAGGGCAGGTAGAAGGAGTGAGTGCAGAGCTCTAGCCACTGCAGCTGAGTCTCCCTCTTCTTAGTTAGAGGATTTGAAATGTTGTTAGCTCAGGGAACTGTTGAGATAGGAGATTCAGAGTACCGTTGCCCTTTCAAAAGCATTATGTTGCTGTGCAATGGCTTCAAATAGAAATATCTTGAAGATAAACACATATAGGTTTAATGTTTTGGAGAAGTAATTTCTATTCAGTTTTATCCTGATTTATGTGGTCCTGTTTGAACGACTTTTTCTGATGTAACTTTCAACGGAGTATTTAATGATGACTCCAATTCTTTTTAATGAACAGTAGAACTCCAGCAATTATGTTGCAAGGCTGACATTTATTTCAGTTCCTATTTTTAAGCATAAAGACTCATTTAAACTTGAGAAAATGATTTTTAAAAAATGAAATTCCGATTAAGAGTTATGTCTTAACTAGTACTAAAATACTATGCATTTCCAGAATTATGGGTCAGTCCACTGAGAATGCCTAATGTCTACAATAAACATAACACTACAAATGTAGAATCTTTTCTTAGAGCTCTAAAAGTCATCAGATACACAGCTGTAGTGAAAAAGCCCCTGTGGTATCAGAGTGCTCAGTCTTTGGATGAAAAGTAAAAGTTGTTCTGGGTTACCACAGGAACAGGTTAGCTAGACTGCATTTAAAGCTGCTGATGTGTAGTCTCAGCATTGTATTACGTCATGATGACTTACCCGCTCAGTTGTTTGCTAGTGTGAACTTTCCTGTTTTACGCATCGTATCATGTAGCAGACAGCTTTTTTGGGTTCCATTTAATGTGTTTTTAGTGTTGGTTTAGTATTAGTGTTCATGGAGTGGTAGCTGCCTGGGCTGGAAAGTTTTTGATTGAATTTGGGAGTGAGGATGGTTTTTGAAATGACTCCTAGCCTTGTGCATCTTGGGGGAGGCCATTGGTTTGTATCTAGAAAAGCTTCTTCCCTTGAGCTTGACAGTGGGTAACAGTAGTTCAGGAGCTTGTCCTTTATAGCTTTCTAAGAATCACATCTGAAGTCTTGTGTTTCTAAAGTACGTCCCAGGGTACAAATCTTCTGTTGCACACACCAGGGCAGAGTAGAAGGGGAGAAGAACCTCTCGATCTGCTAACCATCCCCTTTCTGAACCACCCTTCTTGGCCACAAGGGCACACTGCTGGCTCATGTCATCCTGCTGTCCACCAGGACCCCCAGGTCCTTTTCTCCTACACTGCTCTCCAACAGGTCAGTCCCCAAGCTGTACTGGTACCTGGGGTTGTTCTAGATTGCTTGAACTGAGACTGCAAGCTTTTATATATTAGTTAAAATACATGTATGACCTGACCTGTCATATTAATATGACTTCTGACCAGCTAGCATGTCTCTTAGAAGTAGATTGGATCCTTCTGTGTGAGTTGGGTTGATTATAAAACTGGTGGTGTCTTCATGTAGGTATGGAATATTGGCTTACATGTATTAGATTAGCTTATTAAAGAATATTTTTTTAAAAGTGCAAACATGTATATAAAGTTGTGTATCTTCCAGTAATATGGAGGCTTTGTACTGGCTTGGAATGAAAGGGTGCATTTGCTGTTTGATATATTTTAGTAGCTATAGTTGGTCAAAGTACCTATGAAAAGCAACAGTTGTCCATTTACAGCTTTGTTTCAGATAGTGTTCCATGTTTTTAGATTGAATGTTCCTAGCCACTGAAGCCAATCACATGGAACAGAACACATCTGTGTTAGTTAACTGTCATAGCCTATATAATCGGGTGGCTGCCTGAAAGCTGGAACATACTGACTGCCACACGTTCCCAGGAGTTACTGGGGATGAGTGCTTGCTGTAATGGATGCTACGAATGCCCCAGTGTTTTTGAATCTTTAGGAACCTTCCTTGGCCCAACTGAATCTGTTAGTATGCAACTGCTAGTTCCATGTTTACTGAAGTCTGCTGAGTCTGTTGTTGTGTACTAGTCCTTAAAGGAATCGTTTTCCCATTCCCTTTGGAATTACTGTTGTTTTGGAAAAAGACTGTTTCATCTTTTGTTATGTATGCATAGTTAAAATACATAAACTGTTCATGTATTTAGCTTTTTTCCTCCTCTGGAGCTGGAATATTTCATTGCTTCTTTGTCACTTACAAAGCCAAAGAGAATGTTATGTTGCTTTCGGGTAGGTTTTCTTCAAAAGTTCTCTTCTGTCTTCTGACAGAGTGTAACTGTAAAGTTGTTCTTGCCCACTGATTTAGGCTGCGTTTATGGACTTTATGGGTCTTCGTGAGTTCTGAGGAAAGAGATTTTCCACAGAAAAAGAGGCTGTTTCACACACAAATCAGTTGGTCAGTTTTCAGGTGGAGATCTTGCAACTTCTGTTTAGAATCCCTCTTGTGCTCAGTTTTGTGTTCCTACAAAGATAGTGGTAGCAAAAGGCCTTGGGCAACAACTGTTTCAATCTTGAGAATGGCAAAGAGTAGTTGTGTGTTTTATCTGTTTGGTGTTTTCTTCTGTGTCTGGAGGCATGTGGAGCTCCAGGGGAAGGCAAGAAGTGAAGCTTCATTTTTTCTTGGGAGAAATCCAGACTCTATAGGCTGCCATCCAAATGCAAAAATTCTGACGCGCTCTGTTGAGAAAAAGTGCCACCAAGATGTAGCTAGCTCAGTACTCGCTTTTTGAATAGAAGGAAGCTTCCTTAAATAGAATTCGGGAGCAAACTTCACTTAGGCAATGACTTGGGTTAAAAACTTTGCCAGATCTATAGTGATGTGTTTTTAATTGAAGTCTTTCACTAAGGCTACAGGTATTAAACTATTATGTTTGTAAACGCTCAGGATATATTAAGAAGCTGAGGAATAATTTGTGCCTGTAACTCTGTGTTCTGTAGCTTATATGATATGAATGAAAAATCTACTTCATTTTTTTCAGGGAAGGGAGGGGAAGGGTTGGTAGAGAAGAGTAGAAGTCTCTCTTTGCACAAATATACTTGCACATGACTTATAGCTTGGTTATGTAAGAGTTAATACAGTATTACTTTGTATCAACTTCTTTCAAAGATCTGAGATTAGTAGCAATATCTTTTTGTCAACAAAAATCCATTATCCTCAATAACAGCCTAGCAGTTGCTTTGTCTTTGCAAGAAGCTGCTGTAAACCATTAGGAAGATGGATAATCTTCCTCTTACCTAGGCTTTTTGATAAATCTAGAGAAAATTGAGTTGGTGTCTCATGAGCAAGTCTGTGTAGTAGCCTACCTAAACAAAGTAATTTGATCTCCTTTTAAGATTAGCTTCAGGTTATTTATCTAATGAATCAACTGAATTTCATCAAAGGCCAGGTAATTAGACAGGTATTGCAACTTTTGGATTAATGTGACTTTTGACAGATGTCTGTCTTTCCTTATTCAAAGATAGAAACTATCTGCAAGAATTGATTTAGTGTTTTGAAAATGAGAAATGCCTTAGAAAGTTACTAGAAGCATCAGTGTAAGGTGTTCCACAGAGAAGCATCAACATGCTTAAAAGTCAAGGGGTCTGTTTTTTTCCCCCAGCTCATTCTGGGGTCTTTAGGGCAGTTACAGGGAAAGTAAACAAAATTACTGTTGTATCTCATCTGCTTGATTCGAGAAGGGGGTTGTATGCATGAATCTACTGATGATCAACTTCCTTCAAGATGCATTCCTTGACTTTCAGCTGCCGCCTTCTAGTCTCTTTTATTTCTTCAGAACTGAGAAAGTAACAGGCATGAGTGGATGCGTGTACCAACACACCACTTCCAGGCAAATGATGAACCTAGAGAAGGTAGTTCGGATGAATTGTTCCCAGTGGATGAGCTGAACTCGGAAAACCACTGTTTTGGATACACAGGAATTGATGGATCGAAGGTCTTGTAACGTTTGTCAAAAAGCTTTCCCTTATTTGTTGAGCAGGGTAGAGCAGAGTGGAGTATGAATCTAGCACAGATCTATCTTATTTTATCAAAGTTGTCAAAAACTAGCTGAATTTAGCTGGGGAAACTCAACACATAAAAGAAGGGAAGGTGTCTTGCCCCAGTTTTGGAATTGAGTCTAGTTTTTAGTGTAGCTCTGCAAACTTTATATATACAGATAGCTATTAAAAATATTTGGTAGTAAATAGATTAACTTTTGGCAGCATATTCAGTTACACCAAAAGGCAAGTAGAAACAGATTGGGACATATATGCATGAATTTGTATTCTTACTTAAGAGCTTTTTAAAAACTTTGTTTGCAAATCTCTGCATCTGTGATAACCAAGTTATAAAGCTCCACATTATTTCAGTAGGAATTCTGATCAGTGTTCAGGACTTCTGAAATTTCTATTTCATTTGCAAAAATATGTTTGCATGTAAAATAAAATGATGTCCTTGGTGAATGAGAATGTCCAGTAAGAGATAGAAGTGCAAAGGGAAATGTTTAAGTATGGCCATTTCTGTTCGTTTAGGGGACTGTTTTTGGATGGTTTGGGCTGTTCCGTCATAATAGGACTTAATACAAAGTTTTCTCGTTTACAACATTTTTACCGCAATACAACATTTTTACCACAATACAACATTTTTACCACAATACAACATTTTTACCACAATACATTTGCCTATACATTCATTCTTTGTTATTCATACTAAGCCATTCACTTATTTTGTTACTTCTTTAGCATGCTAGTGTTAGATAGTTGAGTGTTTTTTCTTTTGTATACAGGATTTTTTTGAGCCTCCATCGCTGTAAATAAAATAATTGCAGCTTCCCCACTGCAGAGTGTTTTCCCTTTCCCCCCATCAAATAGGATATTGGAAACTTTGAAGAGATTGTGAAGAGAAGTGCTTCAACATAGACTGAAAAAGGCTGCAGAGACCTATCAGATCACGTTCTTGTGTGGAAGGGTTCTCCCCACAACAGGAAGATATGCTGCCATTTTTTTGGATGATGAGCACAGTCTAGCTCAGTCTTTTTTATTACATCTTTAAACCTTAGGCAAAACAGGAGCAAGTTTCCAGAATGTCTGGGCAGGCAACTGTTTCTAGCCTCGGGATCAAGCAGACAGATAAGCGTCTGGAATCCTGTGGCTTTTGAGAAAGAGTGGCTGGTTCCTGATACAATAATCAGTCTGCACTGGTCCTAGACTTGCCTTGTGGTCAGAAGACCGATCTCTCTTTGTCCTATGAGATGTCTCCCAAATTTTTCAGGTCTAATGGGAATTCAGGAGATGTTAATGATATTTCATACCCATCAGTGCACTAGAGACAGACTTACAGGAAACTTGTAGAGAAACAGAGGATATGCAGGCAAAACACAGCTTCTGCAATTAAGCTCTGGGACAACTTTAGGATAGTTTCCCTGTTTATAGAAAACTTGGTGCTGTGGCCACTATTGATGAATTTGCTTTCCTTGAAAATCTCTGCAGGTTAAAGTGGAGCTGACTGGGGACTTCATTGCTACTACAGACTTCTTTCTCATGCCCAAGAAGATGATTTGTCTTGCTTTCACTGGCTGATACTCTGAGCATTTAAAGATAAATCCCTCCATGGCCTCTGGGACATGCTTACGTAGGAAGACTGATGAGATTATATTATTATCTCTCTTCTCTACAGTTGTGGAAACCACAATTAAATAATTATCATATGAAGAAAGCTTTTTCTGACTTGAGTATTCTGATATGGTTTGTCATTGTTAGTCTGTGCAGCCTTATGTTTCAATGTGATGCCTCTTTTGTAGTATGAAGTTGAATTGTTGCTGACATTTAAAAATGATGCATTATTGGTTAAAAGTAGCCAGTACCATGGCACTCTGAAGAGTCTGCCATGCTTCCCTCTAGCAAGTAATGGCAAAGGCAATTTTCCATTTCTATTCAGTTCCTTTTGTTTATGGAGATACTAGGAAGTCTTCTCTTGTCCTTGGCGACATCAGAGTATAGAGGAAGGGAAAAAGATGGGAGTTTCTCTATGGAAGTTTCTGTTTGTACATGACTAGGGCTCTCTATCCAAGAATTGTAGTGTTTCTGTAAATTCCAGTAGAAGTCTTGAAGACCTCGTCGGAGACTGATGTTTTGAGAGAGTTTTGTGCTAGCTTGTAGAGCAATGCCAGTTAGCAATACCATATTGCTTTCAACCCAGATGCTTTGGCAAATAGCAGCCTCATGTATTGCCATGATGACTGATGTTACAAAGCAGTAGCAGGTGGTTTGGATTTTTTCTGCTCATTCTACACCAAGTTCCTGTGTTTTGCAGTTTTGCAGTGGCTTTGGAGCACAATAAATGATGCTGCTTTTTTTTCTGGTATGGCTTTTAAGCTTTTAGATGCACTTGGTAAAATGGTGGGCTCAATGGCATTCTATTTCTGGCTAAGGAAACTTAACACCGCTTTCATTTTCTTTTACAGACTACTTCTAGGTGACAGGTACTGTGGTTGTTTCATACTTTCCCCACAAAATTAATCAGCGTACTCACAGAAAGTTCTGTTGAAGACTGTTTTGTAACTACTCTAGTTTATGCCCTGCTGCTGGTAACCTTCCTTCTGTATCTATTTTCAAGCATCATTCTCACAATAGTTTAGCATAGCACTCTCTCTAAGAAGTTTGCTTTTTCATGGGGAGGAGGGCACTTCAGGCTTCTTTCTTAGCATCTACTTGCTCAAGAAGAGTCATGCTGTTAAAATGCACATCAAGTGTCTGTTTGCCAGAGACGTTATTGTGATAGCTTGCCTGCTGTATATGAAGCAGGGTGTTTCATAAGCATTTGCTATAGGTGGCCATTCATTTCACAGAGCTGAAGAAGTAACATACCTTATAAGAGTAATGCTTGGATTAGAAAGTTTCCTAGACTGTATTTTTTTCCTTAAAGAAAACAATTTACGAGAGATCTTGCTGTTACTTTTAAAATTTACCACAATGCCGATCAAGCTTAATGCTTTAAGATAAAAACATCATGTGTTTATTGTTTAACTTCTCTGACTCTTGGTTCCTCGATCCTTGTTAACATGACACAATCGTGGTTCTTCTGCATTACAGTATGGTCATGTCTGGTGTCTGTAAATGTAATGTGCAGTGTGTGGTTATGAACTGCAAGTATGCTTTGACCAGATCAGTGGCACAGTTGTGTTTGAAACTCTGTAAGAATTAAAAGCCTGCAGGGGTTAGGACTTCATTAGCATTTATGCTGTGAACTGAACTTGTGCTGATCTTTTCACAGAACAGAGTTGTTAACTGAACCTTGAGGAATTGCTTGTCTGTTTAGTGTTTCCATATCATTACTATTTTTACAGTAATTCCCTTTCCTAAAAACATTTATGTCTCTTTGCTTGAATGGAGTGTTCTTCCTCTGCACCTCTCTGATGCAGGAAAACCCAAGCCAAAACTAAAGTATGGCTAATTATGTGGTTAGATTTTTCCTTGACATATCCTTCAGGGAGTGGCAGAATGGTTTCTCCCACTCCAATTCTGCACCCCTTTGAAGTAACCTGTCTTTGCTGATAGTACCTCACTATCTGTGCACTGCTAGTCATACTGATGCTGCAGATGCATACAAGGGAAAGGTCTCTCAGTAGCTTGCTCTGAGAATTGGCATATAAAACCAGAGACTAATGGAAAGAGAGGCTTAAACATCACAATTTAAGCATGACATGTTGTCTTTGGTTTATGTGTCTTGTATAATCATCTCTCCTTGAGGAGGAGGATGGCACTTTTTTGAATGGAGAAGCCAAGTCATGTCCAACATGAACTCCAGTTTCTGCTTAAGAGTTTTTGTAACCTGGAAATAATATTTATAGATGCATGTAGGTGAAGGTGTGGAAGGTTCTTAATTTTCACAACTCTGGTGTTGCTCTCATCATTATTATTGATTGAAAAGGCTCAGATTTTGATAGTTAACTGTAACTGTGTAATACATACTTTTCAGTGAATATTAGAAACAGTAAAATCACTAAGGGAGGTGTATGTATTACACTTGAAAAATAATTCTCTTAAATCACAATATTATCCTAAAAGAGTAGCAATACAGGGGTGGTTTTTTACATTGAGTGCGAGTTTGTTGTGGAGTGTGTTGTTTTGGTTTTTAATTTTTTTGTTGTAAAATTTGCTCTTTTGAGAGAAATGGAGTTTACAGTGAGCCCTGCATTGGGGTGGTATTGTTGTTTGGATTAATGAAACCTGCCATTGCTGTCCTTTGGTGGTGGCTAGTTGTATGTACATATTCAACCATAGTGATGTTTTTTCTCACTGAAAGAAAGTACTTCAAACTGAAACAAGTCACAAGTAGTAATTACTTAGAAGTATGTATAATAAATACAGCAGTTATTCCACAGGAAGGAAATTGGTCTTTCAGATAAGTGCTACAGCATTGCGAGGCTTTGCTGTACTTGTGAAAGATTGGTTTAATTTCTGATTTTAGTTGGAATTTGTGATTACTAGTTAAATGTGGAAATGTTAGAACTTTTTACTGAGAAATAATTTGTTTAATGACATAAGTCTGAATGCCGTTTATCAGGAAGACTGGCTTGAGATGTCTGCTGTAAAGTGCTAGTGTCAGAATATCAGCTATCAAAATATTGAGAACACAGTAAAATATTTAATTACAATTTATAGTTTCTGAAGATTTTACAGAAGAAAATAGTTCTGGTGCTTCCAATCTACTTTGGAGTGAGGAAATAACTTCCTGAACATTACTGTTTCAGTGAACTACAACACAGATTAATAAGAACAGCCTGCCTGGGAGTTTATAAGTAATCTCTTTTTTAGAAACTATATCAGAATTTCTGCTATTAATACAGAGTGTAAAAGCAATGTAGTGGACTTGAAGTGCAACATAATTGCTCCATTAGTTGCCAAAACTAGGGACCTACTGTGAAGTTCTGTTTGAGTGAAAATAACTATTTTAAGATCAGGTATGAAATCAACCGCTGAAGGCATTCCCTGAAATTATTACATCAGCAGATTCCCTGTAATCAAAGTGTAGTTTATAATGATACACTCTTTAGTTGCTAGCTTTGTCACTTAAAAAGCCTTCTGTCTGTGTATCTAAGTCTACAGAAGGCTTCTGTTTGACATGAATTAAGTGTATGTGATTCTTGTGCCTGCATAGCGATCTCAAATGAAGTGTTGTGTGTCCATTTTGAAAATTAGTGAGGCAAAGAGACTTGGAATATGCACAGAGCTATGCATTATCCAACTCCTGCAAGGATTTGCAAATCCTTTGTGGAAGGAGTGGACGTAACATAAATTCTGCAAATATATGAATGCTTTTGTACCAAGTAATTTCATATTTACATTTGAGTTTATTTTAAAATTTTGAGTATTGTGTCTTTATGGTAAATATTGGTATGCAAGTTGGATTTACATAACAAAGTAAAATAATTTGAAAATAACCGTGAGTATTTAGTGTAGAGTTTAGAAAGAAATTCATAATACTATATTTATTCTAACTACAAAAGTACTTTCAGATACTCCCCCTCTCTCCTGAAAGCTGTTTTCTTTGGTCAGGTATTGAATAATTTATATCATGTGAGACTGTTGCACATGATGTATTCATCCCTTGTTTAGCTCTTACATTAATGGTTTGGCATGCTAGCTGTGCATTGATATGGTAGATGCTTTCCATTTTTTCTCTACCAACTGTTTAAATATATCTTGTGCCTCAGCAACTACAAATGGGAAATGACTTGAATTATTCTATTTCCCTTGATAGTTTTTATACTTAGGAAAAGATCCCTTAAAAATTAAATGTACAATAGATTAAAGGAGAGCTTTAAAACTTACTTGGGTATTTATGCTACACTTGCATTCAGCTGCTGGAAAGACATACAAAGTCTGAGATATGAAGTTTAGGCATTAGGCTAGCTGTTAGCCACTGGTATCAATTAGTCACAAAATATTTGCTGTCTTCACCTCTTGTGTGGTTTACCTGATATGCCATGTAGTGTAGGTAGTTTGTATTCAGTCTTCAATTAGTTTTGCACTGCAAACTGAAAATTGTAAGTAATGTCATTTCTGTTCTCTTTTGGAGATGGGGAGGAGAGAGAAAGCACAGCACCAACACAAGAAACTCTTAACTGTTGGTAAAAGTATTACTTTGAGAGGACAGTGGCACAGACAAAGAGGAGGATTAGTGCTGCAAAGTACTGTCCCAGGCTGAATTGTTTGGAAAATCTTGTAAGGCTGTTGTCAGAGAACACTCTTCTGCTGCTTATTTGCTGCTGCTGCACTGTTGCAAGGTTTGCTAGCTGAGCATAAGTCAAAAAGCAGTAATTTGGTTTAGAAAGCTAACATGAGAGAAAGAATCCATGGAATTACTTCTCTGTGTGTCAGAGAGGTTAGTGCATGTACTAAGATAATTGTATGTATTTTAAGACATATAAGGAAATATTTTTGCAGTTTCACTACTGTTAAAATTTTCTTAATGAAGTTGCTAAATGTCTTAACTTGAGGGAGCCAGTAAAGATTCTGTTACCATCCGACTGTGGAGCGGGCATTTTGTGCACGTTAAAAAAACAAATTCTGTGATTTGTGTCTGAAAAGTTTTGAATGTCGTCAGGATCAGTAAAGTAGTACAGATCCTCTCCTCTTTAACCCACTTTAGTGGCTAACCGGAAGCTATAGCCCCCCTGTAGCTGATCTGTGGGTAGGAAAGTGTCACAGTCCTTCAAGGGTTTGAGAGACAGGCGGCGGCTGCTGCTGCTGTTACTTTACATCCTGATGTGTACCTGGACAGGAGATACTGGTTACCAGTGTCAGGCACCATCCACAAGCATTAGAGAACACGAGATACACAAGCTCCGATCTCCTAGGTGAGCAGATTGCAGTAGCACCTCCACATCACTGTTGGGCTCTGGAAAGCGCATCTGCCACAGTGCAGAGGGAAGCTGTGCAGCCGCGTTCTGCTTTTGAGGAGAGAGAGGCAGTTGCTTCCAGAGTAAGTCTGTCAGTCTTTGCATTTAGAGGCTTCGTTTGAAGGGGGCTGAGTGATTCTGATGTACAGAATCCACATCTGTTCATATGGGAAGGGAACCTCTTGAGGAGTATGGGAAGTGGTGGTGGTCAGTATCTGCTGTGTTCCCTCCCCTGTCCGTTCACAATGTCACAGGCAGAGACGATTAATGACAAATACAATTTCAGATGATATTTTTTTGTAATTGGTGGGGCTTATTTTTTGTACTTGGTTTCTTCTGTTCAACCTTTCCTGGTGGTTCAGCTTGGTCAAAGGAACTGGATGAAATCAATCATAGAATCGTTTAAGTTGGAAAAGACCTTTAAGATTATAGAGCCGAACCATATGTAATTTACTTAAAATCTGTCAGTGGGGTAAATAATAAAGGACATTCTTCCTTTGGTGTTTCTGCTCTTCCTTAAAATCAAAGAGAAATTATGTATCTGTGGGAAAGGGAACTGTAAGCTGCATGCACTCTCTGATAAAAGTGTTGCAGCCCATACAGTTTTATAACCCCAGTCAGGGAAAGGGCGCTTCCCTGACCTGAGCTGTTGTGTAAAACCATCTGAAGGATTTAAGCAGACTTGGGAGTGTTTGAACACGGTCTCGTTGTGCTCGGACAGCATCCCGGCCCTTGGCGTTCCCAGGCCGGCCCGGAGCAGAGCCCTTTGCGGGAAAGGCGAAGTTTAAATCCTGATGTAGCGCTGATCTGTAATCCTCGCGTATCACTGCTGCATCGCCGTGCCCTTACTGTGGGGGTGAAATGTAGAACATGAGCCTAATCCTCGGTAGATGGAGCTAATTTCACTTTAAACTTGAAAGTGTTAACAGCGACTTGGGAAAAAAAAAAGTGACAAAGCTCAATCGCGTTTCTTGTTTATGGCGCGGTTCCCCATTGGACAATAGACAGCGGCTCTGCCCTGGCAACTGAAGGGCTACGATTTGCATAGCGCTCTCCGATTGGGCGGTGGGCCGTGGAGCCGGGCCAATCAGGTGGCGGGGTTGCGGCGGTAGGCTATGCTAATGAGGCTCTGTTGCTGGGCGCCGGGGTGGTTTCCGCGCCGAGTTGCTGCTGCTGCTGCTGCGGCATTGTGTTGCCCGGAGAAGCGGCGTTGATAAATGAGCAGTTAATGATCTGCAGCAGCGCGGATCTCAGAGCAGGAGCGAAAGGAGGATTTAATTGCTGTTCTTCAAGCTCACCCTCTCGCCGCATTGCCCCTGAGAATGTATATATGCGTGTGTGTGTATATGGGAGCCTGTACGTGTGTGTATATATCTAAAAATACGTGTAGATGTGCACCACTTCCATTAAAATAAATAAATCTTCAGTGGAGTGTCTCGAAACCAGGATGAGTGCTGCAGACATAGAAGAAGATTGTTCTTGTTCTGTCCCCACTTACTTTTTCTTCCTGTTTTCTTCCTTTTATCTTTTTTAGTTTCTCTTATTTTTATTAAAGTGCCATGTACTGCAGTAACCAGATTTACACACAAGACAACAGCTATGGAATGTTAGTAAAGCTAGCTTTTTTATATCAGTGCTGCCTAAAACGCTGTAACCTCTCTATCTGAGACAAGTATCTGAGGCTGGTGTGAATATAGAATAATCTATTTCTAGAACACACAGTTGCCTTTTAAAAATGGTGGTAGATTCACATGTCTTCCACCACTGCTCCTCGTTGCCTTCCCCCGTTAAAAAAAAAACCAAAACAAAACCGACCCCAAACCAACCTAAAAGCAGACCCGACCTCAGCTGTATCAGTTGAGACTGGATTTTTTTTCCATCCTATGCATTGTTCCTGCCTAAGAATACTGGGAAATCTGATCTTAAAATATTTTTGTTGCTTAAATCCGGATCTGTTTCTTTTCTCAGTGCTCTCAAAACCTGGATTTTCTCAATTCACTCATGGCTTAGTCTACCTTCTTCAGTCCTCTTCTGTAGTATCTCCCTCTGTCTTCTGAACTGCCCAAATTGTGGGCGTCCTTTGCATAACTACTGTCTGTCCAGCTCTGTAAAACTGGCTGTAGGGTTAATGAATTATTTAACTGAGTAAATCCATCTACACAGGTTCTCTATTTGGCATTGTTGGGTGCGTTTGTTTCCCTTCCCTTAGCATAGGTATTCCTTTATGTCTGAGCTTTGAATACTGCCTAGCATTTACTGGTGACAGTGGAAATTACTTGTGCTGTAATCATTTTGACCAGGTATAACCCTGGTGTCAGTTGGAATTGAAATTTTGTTAGTTGGTAAATGGAAACGGTTCCATTTAACAACTTTCAGAAAATATTTTTTGAAAACTTAGACTAGATTTGTAAAATTTAAAAAATATTTTATTTGATATTTTAATACCTAGATAACAGCATTTGAATGATTTAATACTTATACTATAGGACTAAACAAATTCTGGTTTTTAGAGTAAGCATTGGAGTATACATGAGTTCAGATGAGCCGTAGTCAGCAGCCATTCAGAAGTTGCTTTCACCATGAAGATCAAAGATTACTGTTGAACAGCAGCCTATGATTGAATCTGATTTTTACTGTGGTGGGATTTCAAATTTTTTTACTGGTTTTTTTAAACCTTCCAAAAACCGGCAGAAGAGCTAAATCTAATTGTTTTTGAGTAAAGCAAACATTTCCTTTTAATAGAGAAAATTTGATGATTTCTAGTACATTTTAGAAGCTAAAAAAAATCAAAATTTAATTTGCATGTACTTGAAGCAGAGCTTGCTTCAAGCCTTCTGAAAAGTGAGATTCTTTTATAATGTGTTTAATGGAATGACTTCAATAAAATCACATCAGTTAAAACTTTATAGCACTAAATTTCTGTGCTGTGTTTTATGAAGTTACTATGATTTATAAACAGAAGTATAAGACTTATAAACTGTGACTTATAAAGGAGTAAAGTTTGTGTTTTTTCACTTAACTGAATTTGACAGAAGTTTCTCTACAGTGTTACCTGTCTGGGTTTTTCACAGGTTGCACTGGGAACTGAAGGATAGGTGTGGGCCTTTCACCTAGATTAAATATGCTTACATAGTTGTAACTAAGTTGTTTGGAATAATATTTAAACTTTTAAGAACTGTAATGAAGTGTCATCATGATGGTAGGCAAAGTAGATCTCTATTCTCCCATACTTATATTCCCCTTTTTTTACATGGCAGGATTTTTACTACATCAGAAAACTTAGGAACTGTATAACATAATTGCATAATATCATCAGAATTTTGTAAGGGAAGAGAAGAACAAAGTGTCAGGGTCCTAGTCTTGGCTCATTTTCACTCACATTGAGGTCCTTTGAAAAATTAGTGAGTTTATTGTCTTGAACATTTTAATAAGATTGTGGGTGGGGTTTCTTTTTCAGCTTTAAAGCACATTTGAATATTTAATAAATTATATTCAATTAAGTATTTATTATTTAGTTATTTGACATCAATTATTCATTTGGCATAACATAAATACTATGTTGGGCAGAATCATCAGTAAAACTACTTGCATTTGACCAATTTCCTAGCCAAAGATTTATGGCAAAGAATTAGACAGTTACAAAGTGGCAGGAAAACTTCTGCAGAAGACTGAATGGATGTTAGAAAAAGACAAAACCTCCAGTAAAACATTTGTTCGTGTGTATACAGTTGCACAGTTGAGAATGTTTGTTCGTCTCTAAATGCTAGAATATCTTCTGGAGGATCCCATAAAAGCAGTGTGTCAAAATGAAGATGACAAAACCAAACCCCTCTGCCCCCACAACAGTACAACAGAGTTTCCTATGTGAAAACTGTAATTCATTCCTTCACATCACTATCATTGACTTTTACCGGAGGGCCACCTTAAATTTTATTGCTGTTGAGCAGAGGCCATCACATGAAAATAGCAAGTTCACAAGCAACAAAGGGAGGTGATGCTTAGTGCAGCCTGTGAGTATGTTGTGGAGCCTTTAGCTGTTTGGTCTTGTGGATGCTAATTATTATTGCTAGTTCAGCAAATTCATGAAAGAAAAGGATGTGTTATATGTATGTGTATATATATACACGTTTAGCACAAAGACTCTGTGTCACGTAATTCCTAGACTGGAGGCTAGACAGACAGGGCTGGTATTCACTGCTTTCTGCTTGTCTTGTTCTTTTCCAGGATGGTTGCTGTTGGTCACTTTCAGAGACAGGAGGCTAATCTGAATGGATCTTTGATTTGGCACACAAGTAATTCCTATATCAGTGCCCCTTTGCTTGAAAGCATTATGCTGCTTTTCAGTATGTGGTCCAACAGGAGCCAAGTTTACCTCTCCTTGTTTGGCTTTGTTTGCAAGTAAAAATAAGCATCTATTTGAGACCTCTTGCATTTGGTTTGCTTTTCCCAAGTTCTTGAAACCTAATCCTCCTGTAACGCGTCTCCTCTTTGGACCTCTGTAAAGCAGAGATTTACCTACTAGTATATGTTCTTTGTAAAGTCTTTCAAATTTTACATATACAAAATAAAAATAGAACGCTTTTGTGTTTAACCTGTGTCTCCCTGTTTTTCTGCAGGACAGAATAAAATCAATTCTTGTAAGAATATTGCAGAAGAAAACTGTGAATTACAAGGTTACAAAACCAGCGACTACTGTATAGAGTATATATACAGACAGTAATAGTTTTATTTGGAACACAGTCTGAGGAGTGTCAAGGGTTATTGTGTTAAATACAATAAAAAGATCTATTGTATGCAACCTATTCATTTTGTGCTACTTCCATTCTGTCTGTCAAAGTAAATAGGGTATTCATGTAACTAAATAGTATCATAATTTATTTACATGGAGGCACTGAATTAAAACTGTGTAAGTATTTTGGTGTTTCCTAAATTCCGTGCACTGTACTGTTCAACATTAATGTTCTTTCTGTCCAGTGTCTAGCTAAGAGGAGTCCACTGGTCTATATGAAGGCCTGTATGTAGGTTCAGTTCTTGCCATTTGCTTGTGGGATTTTTTTTGATATGTGCTCTTAGGCAGCTGGCTCCTCAAGAATAGAGATGTGAAAGCAGAGTTCTCACAGAGCTTAAGTTTTTTACTTTGAAAGTTATAACTATGTGCATTTCCTCTAGATTTTATCTGAGAATTGGAGCTCTTGGGCTTTATTTATTAAGTAGTTTCACAACATTTTCTTACTTCCAGGTTCCTCCAGAGTATACTCAAAGTAAAATTTATGTGTTTATGAAATCTGGATATATGTTGTATTGCCAGCAGATTAGATCGTAAGCTGCTCCTGAGTTGGAGAGATTTTCTTCTGCTCTTGTGAGAGGATTGTGGTGGGCACTAGTGTTTAGTCTTTCTGTTATAAGGTTTTTGGAGCAACTAGGGAGAGATACAGACCACAGTCAACTCCCACCACAAGTCTTAGCCACCATATTTATACAATAGAGGGAACTGGTGTCACCTGCATACAGGCTTTACTGGACAAAAGCATGCATCCAAAACCTTTTCTCCAGGTTTCTTACTCCTCCTCAGCTGTTTGATCAGACATGTGACAGGCAAGTCATGTCAGAGGTCTGTAAACCTTTGAGAACGATGACACCTATAAGTAATTTTATTTCACCTCCTAAGCACTTTATCTTCTCCTCAGCTTATGCCAGTAGGAAAAAACACAAGCAAGAAGATACTTCAGAATGTGTTTTTTTCTAAGTTTAGGGCTTAATTTTGCTTTGAGAGAAAGTGATGTTTGGCATTTCTGTACAGGGAAGTTGACTGAATAGTTATTGTGGAGTAGCTTCAGAAGTAGCCATTCTTAATAGTATCATTCCTCCACAATAATACAGTTCCTTCAGAAGAGGAACTGGTGTGGGATGTTTATAATGGAGTTGTTGGTTCTACAGTAGCTGGTGCAGGTAATTTCCCTTTGTTCCCTGGATTCTCTCACAGCTTTCCTCATTCCAGAGCTAGCTGGATGAATTCTGGGTACCTTCACATTCTCATGCAGTCATTTTAAATGCAGTGCATGAGGACAATAGGCAAAGCAGTGTTTCAGTAGAGCATTAGTTCACTTAGAGTTCAACTTGGCGTTTGCTTATTTCTTAAAAGATGATTGTTGTAAACTCTAAAAGCCTGGGTGCTTGACATTTATTATGCTCAAATAGAACCTATATAGGCCTAACTTGTTCTAAATACGGGTTGGTGTGAACAGAGAGTTCTCAAGATACAAGTGTTTGTTTCTGTTTTGTTAATTGCTCACTGTCTGTTTTGGGATGTGGTAGTACAATGCAGAGGTGGTTGTATATTAAAGCAATGTAGAGATCAGTCTTCTGAATTTTCCAAAGTAACTTCTTAGAGCTGCACTCAATGTAATAGGTGAGATACAAAAGACTCTGGAAGTGGGCTGTACAGTTCCCAAACTAAGACAAGATTTTATTTTGAGGAGACATTTGGCTGTTTTGACATTCAGTAATTTGGATACAGAAAAAACCCAACAACAAAAGGATTGTAAATCTTAACCAGTCATGCACAGTACTAAGAACTATCATACTTGGTCTGTGGTGTAGACCCACAAGCTCTTGAATTTTGAGTGTGGAAATGAGAATACTCACTGTGGTGAATGATATAGTTCACACTTTTATTGTCTGATCATGTTTTCTGGCAGGTTCTTATTCAGCTACAAACATATTAGATGGAATACCTCTGCACATTGCTTAATGACCCAAATAGTAGCTAGCAAAGGCAGAATAGGAAAAGGGAAGATAGAGTAGGAGGTACGAGAAAGTTGGAAGACATTAGAGTCAAATCAATGTTCTTTATAGGGAAAATCTTAAAAATGCAAGAAGAAAAGTATAGCAATGTGAAGCAAATGAAGATGTGTTGTGCAAAGGAGAAAGTTTCCTATTTCAAAATGAAATGACCCTGCAGTCCAGGATAAACCCCCAAGGAATATTGTCACTGATTTCCAATTTAATTATGCATTATTTCTGCCAGTTAAATGCTATTTTGCCATACTCTACAGGTATTTAATATATGGATCTGATAAGAAGTTCTTCCTCTTCTTTGCGTTGAGTCAAACATAGAAGTGGGAAAATGGGAACAGCCTTGTTATTTGGAAAAAAACAAAGCATTCTGCGGATGTGGTAATTACTGTCTGGAAGCCAGATGCACAGGGACTTGGATACAGAAGGTGTTCTGAAGTTGCTGTAATTTTAAAAGAAATCAGTTTCTCAGGTGGAAAGTCAGTGGCAAGTTCTCAAACATAGGGAATGACAGCATTTGAACTTGTATGAAACAGAATGCTGGTTAGACTTCCACTGTTTTTTACCTGCTACTGCTTGCACAACGGTCAATAGACAGTGTTTTTAAAGTAACGCTTTTAAGCATTCTTACTGTCAAGTAAAGATTTCTGTATCTCCTGGCATCATGAAATCAAGATCAGCCAGCTTCTAGAAGATGCTGTTGCCAGTCTTGAAAGCAAGCTTGTATAAGTCACCTTTTAATGTTCTAATGATATAAATATCTTAATTTATCTCCTTTTCTTTTTATCCTTCAGCATGAGTATACTTAGAAAACTTTGATAGAAGTGTGACAAAGGGACGACGAGAGTCACATTACCTACCTTGAGAATTAGAGTATGTAGTTAATGAGTTGGGTGACAGAAATGCAAAGAAATTATTTAATTACTATGTGGATTTTCAAATGGCAGTCCCTCATAACAGAGAAACTGATTTAACAGCTGATTGCTTCAAACTGAGAAATTCTGTTGCTTTGTGCTGACATTTGTGGCACAGCATCACAGAACTTATGAGGCTGGAAGACACTTCTGGAGGTCACCTGGTCCAACCTCCATCTGCTCAATTAGGGCCAACTAGAACTGGTAAACCGGTACTGTGACTGAGTTTCTGATTACTCCTAGGATGTATCCACGTTTCCCCTGGGCAGACTGTGCTCAGTTAGTGACTGTGAAAGGCTGTAGTATGGCTTCCAGGTTTCTTAGACATCGGTCAGTCTTGTCCAGAGAATGAACTTTACAGTGGCTAAGCTTTATGGTTAAAACCAGTTGGAATTGCCATATCCTTAGATAAAAAATTTAAATGACCATAATGACAGTTGCTTGCAGCTCTTTCCTGTCACTTGATGAATATTTGTGCCTTGCTTTATGTTGAAAGGAGAAGGCAAACATTGTATTGAGGTGCTTTGTTACCTTACGATTTTTTTTTTTTGGAGGAAATAATGTCTGAATTATGTTGACTGATGTCAAAATGGGAATAACAGAATCTGCAGTGGGTGAGGTAGGAAATTGAATTTTGAAACTGTATTGAGTTTTTATTTATAAAAATCATAAAATACTCTGTATGAAACCAACTGTAGTTTGTTTACAGACTATTCAAGAACTGCCATCTGAAGTATTTTTGTACTTTGAGTTACTAACATCACTGATATTTGGAAAAGTCATTCAAACAAAGCTTTTTTTAAATGAGAGATATTTCCCAGGTTCACCAAATAAATGTGTTGTTTCCCCAGTGTTAGGATGTTGCTTTCAAGAAATAGAGCCCACCTTCTTCATGTGATAGGGCAATAGATTTTTCCAGTGTCTGTTTTCAGACAGTTCTGAGTTATCAGCCTCTTGGTGTTACAATTTTTAGTTTTCTCTATCAAACATTTTCTTTGGTTTTTAGTTAGCAGTGTTTTGCTCATACAGTAGTAGCATTTTATTAATGCGTTTTTCTTACTCATTGCTTTTCAGAGACAACACATTTACAAAAGTCAAGAATTGTGTTTTATATGTTGCATGGATTGTCACTAATACTCTGAACAACTTCAGGAAAGCTGTAGAGCTGTTATGCTCATGACTGTAGGAGAGAAGAGCCTTTATGCTCTCAAGGCTGAAATATGGGATGCCCCTTTTTAGCTGGACTTTATTATAAGTTCCAATGTAGTGTTAATCACAGGCAAATAAATATTTGTTGTAAATTAGAGCAAACAGTAAATTAATATAAAGATGGATACCTTGATGGTATTCCCTGAATTAACACATTAGGTCAGGGCAATTCCTAAGATTCTTCCTACTCGCAATCTGTAATCTCTTCCCTTAATGTATTTAATGCATAGAGATCTTGACATACTTTTTGTTTTCCTTCCCAAAGTGCTTCAGAACATATAATAATTTGATCTTAGAGTGGCTACAAAGGACGATTGATGGTTGGCTAGACCTTGTTCCTTAGATATTTCTATTCTGTAGAAGTTACGGATGTGCTGTGGTAATGAGCTCCTGTGGATTTTAGTACACTCATGGTGGTCAGTAGATCACTCACTTGTTTGAGTATTGAGAGCTCTCAAAATGAACTTCAGCCACCAGAGATTTTGTGAACCTCAGTGGATCTACACAAACGTTCCTATTTCTACAGCTGTCTGACTGCTCGACCTGAAACTAAAGGAGGTCAAAATTGCTGTTCCAGCCAATTCTTTCTCCCCTCATTTCTTCTTAATGTGTCATTAGGTGCTTCTTGGCTCATGATGTCAAGTTATGAGTGTTCTCTTGGGATTAAATGTACTAGAGGCAGGATTGCAAGTATCATGGAACAGGTATTTTATCAGGGACTATATCCTGAATATTACTTTTTTCTGTTGATAGCTAAGACTGCTTTCAGCAACCAAAGGCTGTGAACTCTGTATCTTCATTTTGGAAACAATAAGAAATTGTAAAAATGAAAACTACTTGAATACTGATCTTTCTTGTAGTTAAAGTTCTTAATCTTCTGACCTGGGTAGGCTTGTTTGGTCATTATGTGATCGTGGGTTGATACCACCCTCATCACAGGGACTACTGAAATGCCTTTTAATTTGGTATAAAAGCATGCTGCATGAGCCAGTTTCCATGTTGTGGTTCTTAGAGAAGGTTCCACTGTCACAGTATCACAATCGCCCGGGTTGGAAGGAGCTCTCTTTTTCTGGGGCACTGCTGTTGAATGAATTGAGTTGGTCCAGCTGACAGTCACCGTGGAAGACCAGGAAGGCTGTAGCCTCACTGGCCTGACCGTGGGCTCAAGTGTGAAAGAGCCCGTAAGCGTGAAAAGTTTAAAGCCGAATTGAAATGTTACTACTGCAGCTTTTCTGTTGTGGGATAGTTGTACATCTAGTCCTTTTCTAGTTTTCTTTTTAAAAAGGTGTGTGTAGTGTATCAATTCAATTTATTCCTCCTCAGATTTGTTGTTTTTGTGCGAGTGTCAGAAGATACTGTTATGTCAAATAGTACGTAAGAATTCCATGCTACCAGGATTTTTGTGTGTGGATCTTTGTGGTTTTTTTATTTTTTTAGAAACAAGTGCAAGTGTGGGATATTTTTAAATATAATTAGGTTTTGATTAAGTTATCTAATTTGCTATATACCTTGTATGCTTTGGGGAAACTGTGGCCCTGGGATAAAAAAGGAAAGAAAAAGATGTAACTTTTAAAGTGGTTGGCTCTACAGTCTAGATTTAATAAATGTGTTTTTTTTTTAACTTTATGATTTAAATATTGTTTTAACTTTTTGATTCGGTCATCGGGATATTGCTAAGCGAAGGGTTTTTTTGAATTGGGCAGAAAATCAGAAGAAATTAGAAGAGCAGAAGTTAGACATATCAGTCTTATATGTGTTCACCCATTCTTACAGGAGTGTTCAGTATAAATTGAAAGGTATATGTACCCTAAATTTGCCAAATTGCACAGATGGAAGATCAAGTTTGATTGTCTAGTAAAAATGGAATTTTGATACTAGGAAGATGAGTTGAAAAAATAATTAATTCCAGTTTTTACATGACCTCAGAAATGCATTAATATATAAAGGAACCATGATATATGCATTAGAATCTTTGTACATATTTCCCCCCATATTTAAATGCAAAGTTCATTGAATTTAATAATGAAGATGACATTCTGCTGCCAAATTGATACAGGAACATTAGAAGTTATTTGGAACAAAATACATGCAAGTATTTGAAAAAGTTTACACTTAGATATTTTAACTGATAAATTCACTGTATCTCTAAATGTTGGAGAACAATTTCAGATAGATTTTAAGTGTTTTACGGAAGAGGTAGAATAATTTTGAGTGTAGTGTTGACTTGGCTTGTAATGGTTTTAGTTCTTCTAATTACAGTCTTGAAGATCATCTTGATTCTTTATCATGCTTTGACAAGCACTGTAAGGCACACATAAAAGGTTTCTGTGTATCATATACATTTCCTAAAGATGTGGGGGGTTTTGTGGATTAGTTTGTTTTAAAGTAAGATTTTTGAAGATTTAATGCAACATTGTGAAAGTATGCGTGTGCTTGTGGGGAACAATTGCATTTTTCTGGACCAGTCTGCTGTGTTAGTCCTTTAGAATTATAGAATAATAAAATAATTAGGGATTGGAAGGGACCTCGAAAGATCATCTAGTCCAGTCCCCCTGCCACAGCAGGATCACCTACAACAAGTCACACAGGAACACATCCAGGCTGGTCTTAAACATCTCCAGTGAAGGAGACTCCACAACCCCCCTGGGCAGCCTGTTCCAGTGCTCCGTCACCCTCGCTGTGAAGAAGTTCCTTCTCAGATTGATGTGGAACCTCCTGTGTTCCAGCTTATAACCATTGCCCCTCGTCCTATCACTTGATGACTTTGAGAAGAGCCTGGCTCCATCCTCTTGAAATATTTATAGACATTAATGAAGTCACCCCTCAGTCTCCTCCAAGCTGAAGAGACCCAGCTCCTTCAGCCTCTCCTCGTAAGGGAGTTGCTCCACTTCGTTTATCGTCCTCGTTGCCCTATGTTGGACTCCCTCCAGCAGCTCCACATCCCTCTTGAACTGAGGGGCCCAGAACTGGACACAATACTCCAGATGTGACCTCACTAGGGCAGAGTAGAGGGGGAGAAGAACCTCTCTTGATCTGCTAACCACCCGCCTTCTGATCCACCCCAGGATGCTGTTGGGCCTCTTGGCCATAAGAGCACACTGCTGGCTCATAGTCATCCTGCTGTCCACCAGGACCCCCAGGTCCCTTTCTCCTACGCTGCTCTCCAACAGGTCAGTCTCCAACCTGTACTGGTACCTGGGGTTGTTCTTGCCCAGATGTAAGACTCTACACTTAATCTTATTATACTTCATTAAATTTTTCTCTGCCCAGGCCTTGCTGAATGACAGCACAGTCTGTTGGGGTGTTGGCGACACCACCCAGTTTTGTGTCATCAGCAAACTTGCTGACAGAGCACCCTAATCCCTCATCCAAGTCATCAATGAATAGATTGAACAGGACTGGTCCCATCACTGGCCCCTGGGGCACTCCACTAGATACAGGCCTCCAACCAGACTCCATCCCATTGACCACTGCTTTCTGGCTTCTATCCTGCAGCCACTTCACAATCCACCTCACTACCTGATCATCTAGACTGCACTGCCTCAGTTTGGCTGCAAGGATGCTGTGTGAGACAGTGTCAAATGCCTTACTCAAGTCCAGATAGACCACATCCACTGCTCTGCCATCATCTATCCAACCTGGTTATGCCCTCATAAAGGGCTGTGAGGTTGGTCAAGCATGACTTTACCTTGGTGAAGCCATTCTGACTGTCCCTAATGGCCCTCCCGTATTTTATGTGCCTGGAGACAGCCTCTAGAACAAATTGTTCCATCACCTTTCCTGGGATGGAGGTGAGATTGACCGGTCTATAGTTACCTGGGTCCTCCTTCTTTCCCTTTTTGAAGATTGGAGTGACATTGCTACCCTCCAGTCTCTAGGCACCTCTCCTGATCCCCATGACTTAGAAAAAGATGACAGTGGCTTAGCAATGACTTCTGCCATCTCACTTACTACTCCCTGTTATCTGTCAGTGGGTATTCCACTGTAGAATTTTACTTAACTCCTTTTAAAGTAATAGTGATTAAGCAATATATAGGTGTTCTTATTTATCAGTGATGGAGTATTATTTGGACTATTTAGATTGAGTATGTTTTTCTAAAATTGTTTTAATGTAGAATGGTGTTTGATTTAATCTCATGCAGTTCTGCTGCTGCCCTGATAGGCACTATGTCAATGATAATTTTCAATATGTTAATTTTTGTTAACTTGCAAGAGATGTCAAACTACACAGTTATTCTTAAGAGAGTCAGATTGATGGACAATGTTCATCTGATGTTTTGTACTGGTAATTTTTTTTTTGCAAGGCTTTGATTGTAGAGGGAATGGTTAGGTGCTTGATTGTTTCACATCTTCCTTTTTAGTTTAATTTTTCCTAGTAATTGTGCTTCCACATTTGAGCTTCTCATTCCATGTATTACTTCAGTGGTAATGTTGGCTTCAGTGTGCCTGGCTGCTTGTCCCATTCCGCTCTGTCTCTTATGTTGTGCCAGGATGGCAACCATTTAGAGAATTTCCCCCTCTGGCATAGTCAGCAAAAAAGAATAAGGATTAATATTAAATGTAGAACATGCTAAACAACAAAGAAACCCAAATTGTACTTTAATTTGTCCTCCACGTTTGGAGGACAGTGAAGACATAAGTAGGCTTTGAACCAGTCTGACAGATGCCTAAAACCAGAGTTGAGAGGTGCAGGGTCTGTCCCAGTTACTGTGTCTTTGGGACTTGGCATTTTTCAGGATTGTTATGGCATCTAGTACTTGAGCCATATGGTTTGCCATTCTCCTGCAACTTGACAGTAGGTGTTTTGTTTGTCACATGCCTTGCAGTTGCTTCTTGCAATCCAGTTTCACCTTCCCAAAAAATAAATAATTGGACTTACAGTGCTTGGCTACCTATAGCTGGTGAAAGTTGGCAGCAGGAGTGTCAGGAATTACAGAATGCATTGGAAGAAGGGTAGAAGTTATAAATATAGGCTAGTGAGCTGAGCAGTTTGTAGGAAGACATAAACATCGAGGCTAGGCAAGATGAGTTGTTGAGGTTGAGCGCTGGTGTTTCTTATAGTACAGTCAGTCCAGAAAGTTACGTGTGCAACTCTGAAAGACAAAAGAACTTTCTGCATTTTTCTTCTTTTCATGGAATTCATACGCAAAATTTGTATCTTTTGAAAAAGGGTGTTAAGGATTATTTGGTAATAATTTATTCCTATTTATTTGTCACAATCAAATGGGAAGAAGCACTTCAGCTAAGTAACTGTTCGTGGTGCGTGAAAACTCGCATATATTAAAAGAGTGGAATGATTAGTTTTTACAAGTTTTGTAATGTAAAAAACAGAGGCTAACTAGGCAAGCCATTAAACTGCATTTAAAAACTCACCTTTTCTTTGCAGGAGGAGAGACTTCAGCATGCAAACCTTCATCTGTTCGGCTTGCACCATCGTTTTCATTCCATGCTGCTGGCCTTCAGATGGCTGGACAGATGTCCCATTCACATCAGCAGTACAGTGATCGTCGGCAGCAGAACATAAATGACCAACAGGTTTCTGCCTTATCATATGCTGACCAGATTCAGCAACCTCTAACATTAACAAACCAGGTAAGTGATAAAAAAGTTATCTTAGATGTAATCATTCTGTCTTTTAAATATTAGTGATAATTTTTTCTCTAAATATATTTTACACCCATAAATTACAGGATCAGGGCACATGTTTCTGTAGGTTGGTAGGATTTTTTTTTTAATGTGTTTTGGTTTTTTTGTAAACTGATTAACTCCTGACTCTTCAAGGATGGATGGGCAAACAAGTTTCTGGAAGTTTCTGGAAGTTAAACATCAGGTACATCTTTATTGTGATGGTTCTACTTGTAACTTTTTTGAGTTACAAGTTACAAGTTCTTGTAACTTTTTTCATTTACAAGAAGTTTGAGAAAGATTGTCCAAGGGGAGAGCTAGAAAGTTTTGATTTAAGGGATTTTTGATGTTACAAGGGGGTTGTTTTATTACTTGTTCTAATCACAGTGTTTTAATGCAGTCACTGGGTATTGCATTTCGAATAAAGAGATTTGCAGAAAATCTAAACATATTGTCACTGGGATTTTATTGCTACTAATTTGCTACATTACTTAGTATTGCAAAGAGGTAAAATAAACACATGAAATATGAGGGTTATGGATACTTTTGTGTTGTCAAGATCAGTATTTCTTCCACAGTGCTTTGGAGTTGCTAGAACTGTTGAAGTAGCTTAGTAACTAATAGTCCTAGGCTGCTAGCCACAAGAGCTAGTATTGACCCTTGTGTAAGACACAATTCTGTTGCATTCTGCTGGTACACCTCAGTTTTGTAGGTGTGAGCACAGGTAGGCTTTAAAGGTTAAAATCTGGAACTCTAAATCACAGCTTCAAACTTCTATGCAAGCTGAAGAGGTGTATTCCAATTAAAGAGGACAGAGAACCAAGTCTTCTGCTGCTAGCGGATTCAGGCTGTTCTGATGTTCAAGATGGATTGATTAGAAAAATCTAGAGGAGCATAAAGAGATGCTCTTTTGTTGTATTGCTCTGTGAGAAACCACTTTTGCAGAAAGACTGAAGGATTAGAGAGGATGAGAATTGTCAGACTAGGTGCCAGGATACTTGATACTGGGATATGGAGATCTGTGATGGCTGGGACTGGGGCTCTGGAAAGAATGGCAAAGTGAATGAAGCTGGCAAAGGACATTTTTACTTTAGGACTTTTACTTTAGTGAGAGCCACTCAATAGAAAAAGTAAATCTGTTCATATGTGATAGTATTTGGCTAGAGAAACCTGCAGAGGTATTTTATAATACAGAGGTATTTTAGATATGTTTTTCTAGGTTAAAGGTGACCCAAACCTCCACAGTGAGGTTAGTGAATCAGTTTGCCAATTAAGTTGCCGTTGTTCCTTAAACCTTTTAAGGTACTTATCAGAGTTTTATAATTTGGTGTCACATTTGTGAGCTTTAGTCTACATGTGAGTGCTTAGCTGTTTGTGTTTTCAAACCAAAATGCAAAGTCAAGAAACTTCAGGATGTGTTACCATTAGTTGCTGTTTGTTGTTGCAATGTTTTTAAAATGGTAGCTGAAGAACAGTTGTTGGAGAACAGCCAAGATTGTTGACTAAATAATGTGGCTCACAGTATCACAGTATTACCAAGGTTGGAAGAGACCTCATAGATCATCAAGTCCAACCTGTCACCACAGAGCTCAAAGCTAGACCATGGCACCAAGTGCCACGTCCAATCCTGCCTTGAACAGCTCCAGAGTTGGCGACTCCACCACCTCCCTGGGCAGGCCATTCCAGTGGCCAATTACTCTCTTGAGTCATAGAGATGAGGATACATATGCAAGGAAAAAGTTGCAGTTGTCTTTAGGAAGTTATCCATATGAAGAAATGGTCAGTTGGCCACTTTGACATTATTTTATAAAATCAGTATTTTTATTTTTCCAGTTCTGTCTTGTTTTTTCTGCATTGTAGCTTGTCTTCCATTTTACTGTAATTGCATTGTTAGTCTTTGTAGTCCATTGCCTAAACATCTCAGAGTTGTTACTTCTTTCTCCTTTATGAGCTGCTTTCAGCACCTTTGACTTTGATGGTGGCCAACTCTGACGTCTTCTGGCTCCTTGCTTTTTGTGACCCTCTCATCCTTTGAGTTCTTGTACTCCTACCATCAAGACCCATAAAGAGTTCTCCTCAACAGGTTCCAAACTGGTTCTATGTAGGCCTCTGCTGGAGAAATTCAATGATTTTTTGCCTTTGCAGTGTGTGTGTGGCTAATCTTGTCTGCAAAATCAAGTCTAAAATGTCTTTATGTTAGTGAATCAAATAATCTGTTCTAGACCTTGTCTTTGTGCAGAATTATTACGTTTTCTTAGTCTTTCAATAGCCCTTCTGTCAACTCTAGTTCATCTTGATTAAAATAAATATAACTTTTACTGGTTTTTTTTTCCTCTTAAAAAAGCTACAACTGTCTATTGTTGAAGGCTTTGTGCTCTTACATTTCGCCCTTGATGTGGACTACCATCTTGTCTGTTGCTCCAGATGTGACTCACATACAATCTAGGTTTTCATATCTAAGTAACACACACATCTTATAATGAAATTATCTGTGACATTTCTGCGGGAATCCTTTTTATTCAAGGTATTGCTTTGAATATGCTGCAAGTTGTTTCTCTTGATCCTTGATAAAAGCAGTTCTTTGCTATATCTGTGAATTCTGAAAAACAGGGCAGAGTTAATTTCCTGAATTGTTCTTGTGCAGTTCTTTTGTTTGTCTGTTGGAATCCCACTGCTAGTTCTTCCTGTTGTATGGGCTTGTCTGTTGCTAAAGTTTCTAACACCACGTTAGTCTTTTAGTAATGGCAAACTCTCTTTTTTCCCGTAAGGTGACATACATCTTTCTATGTTTTGAGGTACATATAGTTAAGAACACTTGGGCAGCAAAAGGAATAGACTGAATGCACGTGGATCACAACCCAGTACAACATTAGAGGCTTGGGGGAGAGTAGTTGCAAAGCTGCTCAACATAGAGAGATAAGAGAGTACTGATTTACCATCCACTAAACATTGAGCCAGCATTGTGCTCTGGTGGCCAAGAAGGCCAGTGGCATCCTACATTGTATCAGTAATAGCATAACCAGCTAGGATTAGGAAGGTGGTTGTCCCCCTGTACTCAAGCATGGTGATGCCTCACCTTTAGTACTCTGTTCAGTGTTGGGCATCTCAATACCAGAAAGACGCTGAGGTGCTGGAGTGTGCCCAAAGAAGGGCATCAAGGCTGTTGAACGGTCTGGAGAACAATCCTTATGAGGAGTGGATGAGGGCTAGGTCTGTGTAGTCTGCTGAGGGGAGACCTAATGGCTCTCTACAGCTTCCTGAAAGGATGTTGGAGAGAGATGGGTATTGGTTTCTTCACAAGTAAGGAGTGATAGGACAAGAAGAAATGGCCTTATGTTGCACCAGGGGAAGTTTAGGTTAGACCTTAGGAAACACTTCTTAATTGAAAGGCTTATTAAGCAGTGAAACAGGCTGCCAGGGAGGTGGTTGAATTATCGTTTGTCAATGTGTTTAAAATTCTTGTAGACACGGAACTTAGGGACATGGTTTAGCATGGGATACGGTTGGCCGTTTGAGTTGCATTCACACATTCAGACATTATTTAGGTGTGAAAAGACCTTTAAGGTAATTGGATGTGACTGTTAACCTAACCGTACCAAGCTCACTGCTAGACCATATCCCTAAACTCTGTATCTATATTACTTTTAAATACATCCAGGGATGTGTAAGTAGCCCAGGCCATTGGGTCAGCTTCGGTGCCGCCGCTCTCTGCAGCGGAAAAGTAATCTATTTCAATGTAATTGTCTGATGGGTGGCTGAGTTGCCAGCCCCACCGTGCCTGCCTAAGAATGCTCCATCATCTTGTCTCTTCAATAGCCAGGTGGGTCTGGGTCAGGGACGAGGGGGTTCCCATGGCAGGCAGCGCGGGTTGTGCCTGAACAGCCAGAAAACATTCTCTGCCAGGCTCCAGCCCCCATCTGCTGGCCACAGCGCTGCACTGCATTGCCTGCCTTCCCCTGAGAGCCAGCCCCCTCCTCGCTCAAACATTCACAGAATCTGTTTGATTGGTTGAGACGTTTAAGATCATAAAGTCCAACCATTGACCCATGACTCCATAAACTCGCTTCTGTTAAATAATTTGTGGAACAGCTTTGCATGCATTTGGACGACTTTTTTGTTAGAGGAATAAACGAGGGTACAAACTTTACAAAGGTTACTTTCATGATTTCTACATCTGCTAAATGTTGTTACAGAAATATTTTGTCCAAACTTTATGAAAACTCTTTATAAAAACTCTTCTCTCTGAACATTAATTTCTTCAGGCTGCAGCATGATATGTAAGGATGCTGCTGGTCAGAGTGGCTGTTAAGTTTTACCACGTAGTGCAGCAGCATTTTCTGTAGATGTGGTCATTTAGATGAATAGTAAAGATGATCTGTCTTACCAGGTATTTCAGGTTATTTTTCTTTCTTTTTATTGAGGACTGATACATTTTTTTTATTTTGAGGAGTATTGTCTTGGTGGCCTTGCTGTAATTATTTTCATTCATAACCAAATAATGGGGAAGCTGGGCCTTGAATATTAATTTATTGTCTTTATTTCCAATCCCTCCTGCTTGTTTTTTGATTCGTAATGGCTTGCAGACAGTATTCTGATATTTTGTGTTTGCAGTTGCATATTAAAGGTCGGGAAACAGAAATGATAATTTATAGTAAAGTTATGTAAATGGTGTGTATGTATATTATATGCTACCCTTAAAGTATTATTTACATAATTGGCTCTTGCACCTATTGGATATGGTGGCCAAGACTTACTCATATCGTCACTGGCAAGAAGCAAATATCAGGAAGATACTACAAAGCCAAGCAGATTGCTTTTTTTTCACTTATTTATGAGGTTTTAAATTAAAGTTTAAAACTTACAGCTCTGTCCTTTCAAAAAATTTTTTCCTTTGATAGTTAAGCTTAAGGCTTTTGTTTCTGAAAAACTGATTGATTCTAAGGGGTTACTTTAAATCTGTGATTCACAGAGTGCTGGGATTGCTGGCAGGATGGGATCCTTCTGTTGGTGTGGTCTTACCTCTCTGACTAGTGCCACAGCCAGCTACTTCAGGAAAGTAGTGAGGACATCTGGCTTAATGTTAACCGAAAGGAAGAACTCTATGGGACCATTCTTTTCTAGCAGTAACAAACAGCAATATTCGAGGTCTCTTCCAATCCCTAATGATTCTATGATTCTATTTCTTTGCCCAGTTTCAGCTGATTGCATATTGAGAGCTGAACATCAGTCTGATGTGAGAATAAGTTAAGGCTTAGTTTTCACAACTTCAGACAAGCACTACTTTTGTGTTAATGTTTATCATCATCATAGGTACTTAGGTTGACTGAAACTTTTTAAAGTTAAGTTCAGAAGATCAGAAAATTGATTTACCTGATAAGTTAAGGTGAGATTCTTGGTCAGATTTTGTAACAAATTATAACAGTTTAGATTTTCATGAAGCATCTGAAATTCAAAGGTCAAGCTGACTGCTAAACATCTTTATATAGGTAACTAAGATCACTTATCACCTGAAAAAATTTTAGATTTTGCTGACCAGATGTTTGTTAGGGATTTTATTAATTGCAGGAAGTAGCAAATCCATAGCTCATTTATTTATGCAACCTAATCAACATTATTATTACTAGTGATGGTCAGACTTCACTTGGTTCTGTCACAAGTGCAAGCATGCAGTTGACTTACCTAAAAACATTTCTCTGACTTTTCATCTGAGACCAGGTTTTTTTGAAAAATGTTTCACGTTGTGGCAAAAAGAATTTCAGAGAGGTTTTTCATTCCCTTTCCCTTACTTGCTCTGCTCTTGGCTGGATTTTTTCCCCTCAAAAAGCAGGGTAAAATCTTGGCAGATGACTCTGCTGTCCTTGACGGTCTTATTTATTTATTTAACTTATAAACGGATCTGTTTCTTACTATTATTTTTAGTCAACAACCTTATTTATTTGGGGAAGGAAGCCAGCGTAGGTGGCAGATATGCACAGAAGTCAATGATGAAAGTAAGTGGACTGAAACTATTCCCTACCTGCCTACAGATCTGGCTCGTAGTACAATTAGTTTGAGGAGTAGTCGTGGATTTCTCTAGTTTTGTTCTCTGTCTCATCTGCTTTTCTCTTTCATGACTTCTCCAAAAATCGCAAGTTTGCTGTATGTTATGGAGAAGTATTACTGTGGTTTGTGGTTACAGCAATTAAGTATCTGTTTTGTTGACTCTCTGGAGACACCATCTATCATGTGGCTGCCCACCACAAAAGGTGATTATCATTGACTTCCTAGCATATATTACTGTGATGCAAGAAGACTTTGAACAGCAAGTGGCCTAGAAGATGAGACTGGTCCGTTCACTTCTTTAATACAGGAGTCTATTAAATAAGTCATTACAACTGAATTCTTGGTAAGAGCTGCCCTTGAAAAGTCAAGTCTACGTTGTTAATTCTATTTGCAAAATGAAATGTACTATACACAAGCAGAATTTTTTTTTTCTTCTAAAAATGAGTATGGATGGTAATGGGTCTTTCCTTTATACAACACTCTGAATTAAAGCATTCCATTAACAGAATAGGTGTGTGCGTGTGTGTGTATATATATACATATATGCTTCTCTCTCTACTAAGAATATCCTTTAATCAAAGTAAAATGCATTTAGAAAGGAACTGTGAACTCTTTCAGATAACAGAGCCTATGCCCAAACAGACAAATACATTGTGCATCATGAAACTTTAAACTGGTTGAAATAAAATTCCTGAATTGAAAGCCACAGTTTGCCTAAAACATGGTTTATCTCAAATATGTTGAATACACATAAGTGGAGCTTCTGATTGCCTTTTATATTTTTGATGTTTATTTGATTCTTCTTTGTTTAGACCAGTTACAGTTTGCTTCTCAGCACTACATCATGTGTTTGGTTAATTGGTAAGAAAATAAATTTCAGTTCCTTACTTGTAATTTTATTCGTGGTTCCATCCCAGGTAGCTGTACTGGTTCCATCGAGGCAAAAGTGTGGAGCTGTCAGATTGTGACAGGCATTTAGTGACATAATATACTGTAATGAAAGCAGTTTCTTGTCTCACAGTCTTGAAATAAAAACATTTATTTTGGTTTGTGTCTTTAGGAAGATCTAAGGTTGTAGTGTATCTCTGTGGCCACCAGATAGTGACTTCAGCTTGTGCAGTAGATTTTTTTTTTTTCCCTTTTTTTTTTTCTGGTCTTTTTTTCTTCTTTTGCAGTTGAGCGTTGTTGAACCATTTACCTCAATGATAAAGTTCTGGATTATCCATTGTATGAAATGGATAATGACCACTCTGTTCCATAGTCTTCCATCATCAGGAGGAACATATGAAGAGTCTCTATAGAAGGATCTTGGAAAAATGAGAGAGTATTACAAATTTTGCATTATCACAATGAGAGGAAATGCTCAATTATTGCTTCTCTCTCTCTCTTAAAACTTTATTCAACCAGGATAGAAAAATAATATTACCTGTTAAAAAGTTCACACAGATTAAAGTATAGGTCCTCAGAAGTGTGAGTGTCTTAAGTGCACAATTAAATACACGATTCTGACATACAGTACTGGCTGCAAGTAACATAGCCTGAAGAATTTTCTTTATTTATGATTAGGAAACAACAGCAACAAATTAGATTTTTTTTTTTTTCCCCACCAAGTTGTCTATTCTAGAGTTGAAATTACAAAAAAAATTTAAGTAAGCAAGAAAACTTGACCTCTGAATTAGAAAATAAACATGAATATTTGTCCTACCAATTCCCTTTCCAAATTAGAGCAATCTTACATCTGAATACAACCAAAAGTTGTCATGTTTAGGTGAGATTTGTTTAATGATTCTGGAAGGAAGAAACAAAAATGTAAATGTCAGGTAGTTTGTTTAAGAAACATTAAAACAAGCTTGGCTTGTTTTACAAAATGGTGGTGCTTGCAATAAAAACAAATTAAGGAATTAATTTGGTAAACGTGCTTAAGGGTTATTGATGGTAGTGGGCATGTGCAGAAATAAATCCGCTGGAACAAACACCTAGGGCATCAGTTGGGTTAGAATTCTGAGGGAAGCTTAACTGTGTCACATAATCTTTAAGCAGCATTCCCTAATCAAAAAGACCACAAACCAACAGTCTTAGGGGGATGTAGAAATGTTACATAGGTGTATTTGGAGTGATGTGCATCAAAGCAATGTACTTATGTTTCTCAGGAGCCTTCAGCTCCAGAGAGTTTTGTATCAGTTGGGAGTCCCAGACTTCTATGAATGCAGTAGGCTTACAGAAGTGTTACTCTGGCTCTCTCGTGTGTTCCCACTCTCCTGTGTTCCCACTTTTGCTTGCTCTTGCTCTTCTTTTTCTCCTGTCATGCTGTCTGTGCGTCTGCCAGAGGAGAATGTGAGCTTTCTAATACAGTTGTTTGGGTAACCTGGAATCAGGTCTAATTTCAAAGCACAAACTCTCTAATCACTTCTGTTTTCAGGAACTTTTTTGGTCATTGAGCAAAAACCGAAGCTATTTGCACAATCTCCATTATAGGTATTAATTAATACCATAGAACAATAGAGTAGTAATTAATGATTTTTCAGGTCCTTAGTTTTAGCAACACTTAGTAAAAATAGTCAAAATAATTTTTATATGATGGCTTGTGCTCTTGCCTCAGCTCTGCAGGAGGCTGCATATTGGTTATCTGTAATAGGAGGCAGTAGATGAGATTAAACACTTGGAAGTGAATTATGACAAGCATATTTGATGGCATGACATAATGGGAAATGAGTTGGAAGGCTGAATGTGGTGATACATAGTCACCTAACCCCTTTAAAGCTTCTACTTTCTTACTCATTATTAACATACATGAAGTCAGCTTTCTCCGATGGAATTGCTTAAACTTGCCCTGTGGATTTCTGTCACTGGGAACAGAGGAAGTAGAGAAAGGCAACCTAGGGGACCAGTCCCACTGACTTTACCACTTTCCTAGCTCCCTGTCTGGTACTCACTAGTTAAGACACAGAACCTAGAGTTTGCTTGGTGGTACAGTTGTGTTCTTAACTGTCTGCTGAGCAGGTAATCAGTCTGAGCTAAATGAATGGTTTGCCACTTAGTTTTTTCTGCCCTTTCTTTGCTGAGGACACTGCTGACCTCCAGCGCAACACTTGGAGCTTCATTTTTTCCGGAACCTTCAGAGATTTCAAGCAAATATTCAAGATGAATAGAAGTTATTTGATAGATCCAGAATTTACACGGTGTATATATGCAAAGAGGCAGACAAATAACATGTATAAAGCTGACCAGGGGAGGTGGTTCCAGAAAGTGATGTAGACGTGGAACTTAAATACATGGTTTAGCAGTCGGCTTGATGCAGTTGGTTTAGTGGTTGTTACTTTAAAGATCTTTTCCAGCCTAAACAGTTCTATGATTGTAGGTGTTGCTTCATCAGGAAACTAATTTTAAAAAATGGCCTGCTGTTGATTTTGTTCTAAATGTAGTAAATTTTAGGAAACACAAATGAGGAACATAACTCCTTTACAGGACCGTTATTTTAAAATGTTGGAAGTAGGTACATTGTTCATATGCATGGTGTAGATTTCTTTATGCTTTTTGTTAGGGTTTGGATTTAGGCTTGAATATTGTGAGGTGTAGTAGACCCGAGGTTTTATTTTATTTGGAATTTAATGCAGTTTAAATGTGGCAAAATGCCACAGTCATTACTGTTAGCTTCCATTTGTTGCCTTAATACAGCTGTACATTAGGTGTATGGTCATAGGTTGTGTATCAGTCTTAAGACAGAGGAGTAATGTCAGCAAGAGTCTCAGTTGTCAAAGAGTAGTGTTTTTAACTGAGGGAAGAACTCTTTATTAAGCCTGTTAGGCATAGTGAGAGGAAACGTAGGAATCAATATTTCTTTAAAAAAAAACCCTAATGTGTATGTTAAAAAGTAGTTTAACTAAGCTGGTTTTTTTTTATTTCTGTATTAGTTTTTCTTTCTTTCATGTCAGCTTGAAGAAAAAAATGGTGTAATGCAATAACTCACTTGGTGTTGTAATTGTATCATTAAAGTGCTAGCTTTTTTCCTGAGTTATGTTATGATCATATTGCAGAGGCGGATGCCCCAAACTTTTCGAGATCCAGCCACTGCTCCATTGAGGAAACTCTCCGTAGACTTGATCAAAACATACAAGCATATTAATGAGGTAATGTCTCCAAATGTCTTTGTATCATGCATCAGGGTGAAGTTTTTGATCACAATGCTTTTTTTTTTTTAATGAATAACCTTGAGAAGAGATGAAAGTAAAGCTTGCTTCGTTCTTTTTGCCTGTCATTTGAGATCGCTGGTGTCTTGGTCCTGCTTTCTGTCCAGCACATTGGAGATTTTTCATCCTGGAATTGATTTTATGTTGTTTTGTAAAATAACAGATGTTGAGCTCTTCTGTTGCATGATAAGGAAACATACGTGGCACAAACAGTATATTAGCTCATGCTTTCAGCTCATGCTCATACTTCCGTGAATGTGTCTACGGACTTCTAAAGTACAGTGTTTTCCCTATGTAATTAAATAATATTGGCAAACATATATATATATAAATAATATAACAAACATAGTTAATATAGGAAAGCAATTGTAAGAAATGTAAAGGTCTTTCTGTAGTGAATTTGGAATGCTTTTTTCCCAATATTGTATAAAGTTCAACTGATAACTCTTGTTTCCAGGCTACTTGACATTTTAAATTTTGCCATTTATATAGTGTACTGTGATGTATTTTTGCACCGATGAACTCTAGGTGTCATTGTTATTTTTATTACTGCATTTATTTAGATCTGCTTTCTGAGTTTTTAAATGAAGTCTTCAGTTTGGCATAGTTACTTAACTTCAGATAGAATGATAATTAGGATTGTTTATTTTTCCAGTAATAATGTTGCATTTTGTAATCACAGGATTTGATGATAAAGGCTGATTCTGTTCTTTATTGGACCAATGTTCAACAAAGTACTCTTAAACCGCATACTTTTCACCTCTAGGTTTACTATGCAAAAAAAAAACGGCGGCATCAGCAGGGCCAAGGAGATGATTCCAGTCACAAAAAGGAGAGAAAAGTTTACAACGATGGCTACGATGATGACAACTATGACTATATTGTAAAAAATGGGGAGAAGTGGATGGATCGTTATGAAATTGACTCTTTAATAGGCAAAGGATCCTTTGGACAGGTAATGTGTGTCAGCTGAGCAACATGCAGTTCATGTGAACATTCCTGTTTCATTTGGAAATTAACTCAGTTTGTTAATCCTATTATATACCATTTGTCTGCTTGAGATGCTTGTGTTTTGAGCTGTTTCTTGTTACTGCAGATAACATTTGAGTATACTTCATTGTGCAGATCAGTCTGGTAAAGCATTTTGTAATAACCAAATCTTCAGCCTTTTGCTATCAGTTCGTGTTTTTAGCTGTTTGGTTTGAGGTTTTAAATTAAAACAATAGTTTAGTGCTAGAGATTGTCTGTTATAAATGCTATTTTAGTATCACTGTATCATCTGTTTTGGGTGTTTCTCAAGCCTTGGCTACAGGCACAAAAAGACTGGAAGGAGGATGGAGGTTTTTTGTTAGTTTTTCTCAAATTTTGCTAGTTGTTCCACAGTGTTTTGATGGTTTCGTAATTGCAATTTGATATAATGCTTGCCTTAATGTGTCTCAGTGGAGCCTCAGTTCTGTTTGGTGGCATCACTGCACTAAACCGTACATGTTCAATTGTAGCTTTAAGTAAGAGAAGAAATTTAAGAAAAGACAATTAACTAGAAGGAACAAAAGTAATAAAACATGTCTCCTCTGAGTTCAGAAAGTTAAGAAAGTTTAAAAAGAGTGTTTTGCTGTATTGACCACTCACTATTTCACTAATGTATTTGACTTTGCTATTTCAGGTTGTAAAGGCTTATGATCGAGTGGAGCAGGAGTGGGTGGCTATTAAAATAATAAAAAACAAGAAGGCTTTCTTAAACCAAGCCCAGATTGAAGTGCGACTGCTTGAGCTTATGAACAAACATGACACTGAGATGAAGTACTATATAGGTATTTCAATAATTATTCTTCATTTCTATTTAATCAAAATATTTTCGATCTTGCTATGTGTACCATTGGGTGCTTCTGTTGCTAAAGAAATGAAAAGAATAACAGAAACACAACTTGAAAATTTTTTAATGTTATAAAATTTTCCAGTTTGCTTTGCAACAGGACCAGATCCAGAAGAATATGTAAAGTTATTTGGAGTAACAGGCTTGTGACTTTGTAGCATTCGGATCTGTTGTAGAATTTTCTTTTGAGTTGATGATATGGACTCTTGAAGAAGTGGGGCTGGCTTTTCCACAGAAGTCATGATCTGTGATAGTTTGTATCTCTTTCACTACTGTAATTATGTCTTAAATTATCTCACAGTTACCATGGATACGATGAAGCATACTTAATGTAAAACAGCATTATACATAAGTTTTCTGGCGAATACTTTTTTATTGTCTTAGAAAGCTCAACTTTTTTTTAACAAATCTCAAGTTTTGTGTAAATGTTAACCTTGCCCATTTATAGCTCAGAAAAGATCTTAAATCTTGAAATTATAATCTCTGACTCTTCCTGTAGATTGGAATGCTGTTTCCTTGACTTACAGTGCTTCTTGAACTTTATAGTGATGATGAACTAAGTCAGCTCATGTAAAAAGATTATTGCATCTGGTCTATCCTCTGGAGGGGAGAATGGGCAAATAGATAATGGAAGGAACGCAAAAGCATTTTATTGAGACATGATGAAGTATGCAAAAGTGATTAAGGAAAATAAAACCCATTTTAAGCATCTTGTAGTTTGTAGAAGCTGAAATACTCAAAGCTATGCTTTTCTGATTTGTGCACGTATGTTGAATTAGTAATTGCTTCTATAGTTTAGAAATAACCTTTGAAATGATGCTAGTATACACTGATAGAAAACTATCTGATGAGTACGTAGTTATTTAGATGTGTTGTTTAGAATGTTTAACTTGTAATATAGAATACTGTGTTTAGAATACATTTTCGGGTAGAAGTTTTAAAAGTATTTTTATATTTAATTTATTAACATATTTGCATAGAACAAACACAAGCTTGGGAGCATGCTATGTCACAAAGTTGTTTCAGGAACATTAACAACATTATCAGATTAATACGTAGCAAATAAAGGCGTGGTACGCAACATCAGATAAGCTCTCCGAATTGTAAGTTTTGATTCTGTGTATAAAACCAGGTAAAATGAAATGGACTGAAACTTTGGTGAGTTATGACAGGAAGGTTTATATAAAGAGCAGTGCTGAAACAAAAAAAGAAAAAAATCTAATGATTTTGAATAGTGGAGAAATAATATATACTGCCTTTGCTTAGGCAGGTGATTTTAGGCTTGTTTTAGTCTTGCTTCAAGCTTATTTCCAAATCTGTTGCTGTATATTTGAATAGTTCCCCTTTCATTTAAAACAATATTAAATTAACATGATGGCGTTATGAAGGATCAAAAAACCCCAAAGAGATAATGTTTTGCATTAATAACTTGTACTGCATGCTGTGCAAAATATGACCATGGAAAACTGAAGTGCTTCACTGGAAAATATATCTGCATATAGGAGTGGTTGCTTATGGACGTATTATTGCAACCAGACTTACTGAAGCATTCAGCGTTGTGGTGTGACAAATAAGTTGTCTGTAGGTTGTGTGGACAGTTCACCCTTGCATAATGCTGAGAATAGCTGAATAAGGCATTGCAAGTATTACAGTATACCATGTGATGTAGACTTCAGGGAGAGCATGTTTAAAGGCTGTAGCCTGATTTTTAAGGACAACTTTTTAGTCATGTAGTGGTTGCAACTAGTACTAGGTGGCCAGTGTCATGCTGGGAATTACAGATCAGTTGTTGATTCTTAACAAGGCGTGGGCCCA
This sequence comes from Rhinopomastus cyanomelas, assembly GCA_013400115.1. Lineage (NCBI taxonomy): Eukaryota > Metazoa > Chordata > Aves > Bucerotiformes > Rhinopomastidae > Rhinopomastus > Rhinopomastus cyanomelas. The sequence continues at coordinate 234,190 of VXBP01003008.1, read as the reverse complement.
GCAAGCTTAGGTGATGTGGGAAGGAGTAGGAAGCCTGCAGGGACATGAGAAGGTGGTGGTTCTTTCATGATGGGAGGATGGTAGAAATATGTCAAACATGAGAAAATATGAAAGATCTAGATCATCTATTGCAGGAACTGGAATTGAGGTGGAAGCAAATGGTATTTTTACATGTAAGTTCTAAGAGACACAGGAGGAATAGTTTATGATAATGGAGGGAAAAAAGAATCCATAGGACACCAAGTAATGACCTTAATTGAAAACTTGAATACTTATTATGCTAATACTGGTTTTTATTACAACTGGTTTTTATTATGCTAATACTAAATTATGCTATTTTATTTTATTATGCTATCACAAAAGGGAAGTGTGTTACTTTTTATTCAAAACTGAAGTATGTTTCTTATTTCAGTTTTCTCTTGTGGCAACCAAATTGAATGACTGGTAAACCTTGCTTGTCTGTAAAGAGATTTAAGTGATGAATTTTCCATGTATTTCGTGGAAAGAAATAATTTGATTTGGATGGGATTGGTTGCATTCATAAATTGAAATTATGCCAAATTAAAATGGATATAATGCCTTTGGAATATTTATCAGTTTTATTAATTGAAGTAGACACTTGAAATCAGAGTTTACAAATTGTAGTAATGTCTTGGTGTTCTTCAGATGAATCTGAGAGTCAAATATTTTCTGTCTAAATGTAAAGGAATTTCTTAATAAATAATCTAGTTAGTCATAATGGGATATCTCCTTTACTATTGAGAATGATGCTGTATGTGTACTTTTTGCCAGTCTGCTGCTTTGACATGAGTAGAATTCTAGTGTTAGGACTGTGGAGAAATGAAGTCTTCCCTGAAAAGTAACAAAAGTGCTGTGACAAGTTTGCATTACATAGAGATTCCACTTTTTGTCTGGTATTTTTATTTACCCACAAATGTGTTTGCCTTTGCTAATAGGGAAGCAACAGCTTATTTTGAAGTAAAAACCCAAACTTCTGTCTTTTCAGCATTATTTTGGTAAACACAACTTTACTGAGGTATGCCTGAGGACACTTCAGATGTGTAAAGTGTCCCCCCATTACCCTAGGCATGACAGTAATATTCCATGAATAACCATAGATCTTAAAGTAAATCAGAAGTACTACTTTGTATTATGGTACTCACCGATCAGCTTCCTATATATTGATTAAAGTATTTGAGCAATGTGATATAATTAATACCACACCAGTTATATGTTAATTATTTTCTTTCTCTTTTTAAAGTGCATTTGAAGCGCCACTTCATGTTCCGAAACCACCTCTGCTTAGTTTTTGAAATGCTGTCCTACAATCTGTATGATCTGTTGCGGAACACCAACTTCAGAGGTGTCTCGTTGAACCTGACACGAAAATTTGCACAACAAATGTGCACTGCACTGCTTTTTCTGGCGACTCCTGAACTTAGTATCATTCACTGTGACCTGAAACCAGAGAATATCCTGCTCTGTAACCCCAAACGAAGCGCTATCAAGATTGTTGATTTTGGCAGTTCATGTCAACTTGGACAGAGGGTAAGTATTGGTAAAAAAAATTATATTATTCTAATGCTGGATACATTTGGAAAATTTAATATTTTAAAGTCATAACACCTAGACAGCTAATTTAATTACTGTGTAAAATGAAATAGTAACTTAATTTTTAGAGGTTAACAGTCCACATGAGCTTTAAGTATAAATTTTAGTGACATAGTAGATAAACTTTTACCATAGTGATAAACTTTCCATCTTTTCTTTTTTCCTTGGCTATGTTTTTATGCTGTGTTAATGCAGAGTGTGTTAGCACTTGATTGAAATCTACTTTGATATAAAATACTCTATTATTCTGTATGCATCTGCTTCCACTTTAGCATGTCTTCTATTTAGTGTGCCTTGGAGGTAAGACATTTGAAAGGTTGACACAGTGCAGTAGCTGATATTTAAAGATTCTAGTTAGAACTACCCCATTTTTACAAACACTTTGGCGACTGTGGAAAGACTAAATTGACTTCAGTGGTAGTAGTGTTACAAGTAAAGTTGCATATGTGCAAACCATTTCCAGGACAGAGGACCAAATTGCTTTATTGACAGTTCTTCAGATTAGGTTACGCTATTAAAGTGTTGTGCTAAAATTAGTAATTGTGTTCTTTTGTTCATATACTTTGAACTTGAGTGTGTTTTTCGTTTGAGGTGTTAGAGCATAATGTGTTCTGTATTTGCTTTAAGAAATGTTAAAATACATACAATAACTAGTAAGACACAAATAGTAAATAATTCTGCTTGGATGCCAAAGTCTGTTTTCTTGAGGAATATGATTTAGAGCTCTTCCTAAAGTGTACTGACTACTTGCTCACTGAAAAGTTGTATCAGAATGACCTGTTCAGCTCAGACTTTGAAGTCCTAATACAATTAGACTCTTTCCTGTTTGAAAGAATTATATTCCGCTGAGCAAGTGACATCCTCTGTTCTGGATGCCTTTACTTTAGTTGTTTGAGCTGAAAACAAATTTAGTTAGAATTAAGGAAGTCTTCTATAGATGGACCTTAATTTCTTTGATAATTTTGAGCTTTCTCAGACCTGTTGTGTACCTTTGGCAGTTTTACCTACAAATTTGTGAAAGCTACCTTTTTGCTTTGGGGAATCGGGGTGTTAAAGAAAAATAATCAACCAAACAGACCCTCTCATGAAAATATGCAATATTTGCAAAAGATAAAAGGTTTCAGAAATGCACTTCAGATGGGATTATTATATGAGAAGAAACGAGAAACATCATGGACTAACAGAAATGCCCCAGTCTCTGTTGAGACTTTGCATCTGGAGAGTACCACCCTATCGCTTTTTCCCGTAGCAAGTTTGGAAAGAGTAGGTCAGTGAGGACATATATGTGTAGACGAATAAAAGGACTTTTTGCTGTAAACTAGAAACTTTGCAGCCCCGAGTGAAGGAAAACACCAGGAGGTGAAACAAAATCTAAATTGTTTATGTCAATAATAAGATAATTTTGAAATGTTAAGTGGAATAGTTTTCCTTTGGGTGATAACAGACTGAATTTTATTGTACAATTACTTGTAATTGCATGAGATTACACTCTTAAACCCTAAAGTGCAAAATATTGACATAATTAGTGAAGCAGCACTTTTTTTTTTTCCTGGGAGTGTGAATGCTAGTATTTTCTTAGGAATTAATATTTAACATGTATTTTATTAATTTATAGATACTTTATAGTATCACTGATAGACCTTGACTTTCCATATACCAAACGTGTCTTTCATGGTAGTTCTGTTTTGTATCATAATGGTGTTCTTTGGATGCCGTGTTAAATTTTGATACTTTTATTTCAGATATACCAGTATATCCAGAGTCGTTTTTATCGATCACCAGAGGTGCTACTGGGAATGCCTTATGATCTTGCAATTGATATGTGGTCCCTGGGGTGTATTTTAGTTGAGATGCACACTGGAGAGCCTCTTTTTAGTGGGGCAAATGAGGTATGCAGCTTTATTATAGTTTGGTACAAATAATTTGATTATTTTGGTTTTTCTTTTTGTTATTCTTAGTATAACTTTCAGCTCTTTAATTGTGTAACACATGAATTAGGGCAGTCTAGTAATCCTACAGTGAATAAACATCAAGGACAGCAATGTCATTTTTCAGAACTCCACACTGCCTGTTAATTTTCTGTTTCTGGGCTCTCCTTATTTACTAGTTTGTAAGTACTGGGTTTTTCTTAAATTGACAATTAATTTAGGACTTGTCTGAGTAGATAACGTTTGCCTCCCATGTGACTAACTCATTCTGACTGCTCAGCTGTCTGTCACATGTTCTCAACAAATATTCTTTGTTTGGAACAGGTGGATCAAATGAATAAAATCGTGGAAGTTCTAGGAATTCCACCTACCCACATCCTTGACCAAGCACCAAAAGCAAGAAAGTTCTTTGAGAAGTTGCCAGATGGCACTTGGAACTTGAAGAAGACCAAAGATGGAAAAAGGGTAGGTTACATAACTTGGGTAATATGGACAGTTTCTTTAAAAAAATAAAATTATTTTAAAAAATGCTACTTTGTTTTACATCTTGTGTTAGTGATGAGCAAGTTATGTCGCAATGATTTTTTCCTTTGACTTGCTTGATTTTATGGCATGTATAAACTGTGCACATCCAAGAATTACATATAGATTTATTTCAAGCAATTTCTAACTTCCCAACAGGAATACAAACCACCTGGAACTCGTAAACTTCACAATATACTAGGAGTTGAAACAGGAGGACCAGGTGGACGTCGTGCTGGGGAATCGGGTCATACTGTAGCTGACTACTTGAAGTTCAAAGACCTCATCTTAAGGATGCTTGATTATGACCCCAAGACACGAATTCAACCTTATTATGCCCTGCAGCATAGCTTCTTTAAGAAAACAGCAGATGAAGGTACAAACACAAGTAACAGTGTGTCTACGAGTCCTGCCATGGAGCAGTCACAGTCTTCAGGAACCACCTCTAGTACATCTTCAAGCTCAGGTAAGTTTTTCTCATTAACAGGTAACAAAACTGTGTTTTTGTGAGTCGCACCAAAGGAGTCTTTCCCAGATAAATGTTTTTTCTTTTTCTTTTTTTAAAAAACCAAATATGTCAGTCATGCTCAACAAAACAGTTCTTTTAATCAGCTGAAACAGGTAACTGCTCCAACAAAAAATAACAAGTGGATATGCAAAAGAACTTTTACCCTGAAGCATCTTAAATGTCTTCATGTTGTTACTGTTTTACAGCTTACTTTAAATTTGCTGTCTCTTTAGTTACTGTGAATGTTATTTTACAGGTGGATCTTCTGGAACAAGCAACAGTGGAAGGGCACGGTCAGACCCCACACACCAGCATCGACATAGTGGTGGACACTTCACTGCTGCTGTTCAAGCTATGGACTGTGAAACGCACAGCCCACAGGTATGCTTAAGTAGGGCCTTTGTCTATTTGATTTATATGAATTGCCCATGGTACGTACAGTGCTGTATAAATGTTCACGAGAGGGAGCGAAGTACACAGTTTTCAACGTTGAGGGGTGGTAGACCTTCTGGTTATCTGTGATGGCACACTGCCCTACAGATGTTGGGCTATTACACCCAGGTTCTCACTAGCAAGGCCAGTTTTCTCCCCTTCCCCCATAATATCTAGTTTAAAGCTCTGTCAAATAGCCCTGCTAACTCCTGCCTCAAAATACTTTTTCCCGTCTGGGAAAGGTGCATCCCACCTGCTGTCTGCAGGCCAGGCATCTCATGTTGAAGCCCGTGATTGAAAATCCCAAAGCCTTGCCTATAGCACCAGTCTCAAAATCATGAGTTCACCTGATGGCTCCTTATTTGTGATCGCCACAGAAGGGATAGAGGAGAAAGTAACTGCCATCAAGCGGTGTGTGCAATGCAACCAGTGGATCAGGCACAGCCAGCATGGGTTTAGGAAAGGAAGATGCTGCCTAACCAGTCTGATCTCATCCTACGATGGGGTGACCTGCCTGGTGGATATGGGGAAGACTGTGGATGTGGTCTACCTAGACTTCAGTAAAGCCTTCAACAGTCTCCCACAGCATCCTCCTGGAAAAGCTGGCAGCCCATGGCTTGCATGGTTACATCCTCCATTGAGTAAAAAACTGGCTGGACAACCAGGCACAGAGAGTGGTTTTGAATAGTGTTGCATCCACTGGTCCGGTGACCAGTGGTGTCCCCCAGGGATTAACACTGGGCTCAGTTCTGTTCAACATCTTTATTGGTGACCTGGATGAGGGCATCAAATCTACCCTTAGAAAATTTGCAGATTGCACCAAGTTGAGGGAGAAGTATTGATCTGTTGGAGGGGAGGAAGATGCTGTACAGGCATCTGGACAGCCTGGGTCAATGGGCAGAGGCCAATGGGATGAGGTTTAACAAGGCCAAGTGCAGTGTTCTGCATTTTGACCACAATAACCCCCTGCAGCTGAAGACTGGGGGATGAGTGGCTGGAGAGTGGCCTGGCAGAGAGGGACCTGGTCTGAAGCTGCATCAAGGGATGTTAAATTGGATGTTAGTAAGCACTATCTTGCAGAAAGGGTGATCAGACATTGGCATGGACTGTCCAGAGAGGTGGTTGAGTTCCTATCCCTGGAGGTGTTTAAGGACAGACTGGATGTGGCACTTAGTACCATGGTCAAGGTGACTGTGGTGATGTTAGGTCATAGGCTGGACTTTAAGGCTGGAAATGACCTCTAAGATCATAATAATTCTGTGATTCTGTGGATTTTCTGAGAGTCCCTAAAACTATTTCACACTTCATTTTCGGTATTGACATGGTTTACATGTGGAACTATCCATCAAATTTTCTTAATTGTTTTACTTATGGTTCTTTATAGTCCTTTGTATATTAGGTCAGTCACTTAGGTGAAAACACTGCAGGTAGCTGTAAAAATAGTACATAGATTCTGCAGGGTTAGTGTTAGTCATGTGGACCTGTCAGTGCTGGCTGTAAGAGTACACAGAAATACGCAGCTTCCAACTCGGTAAAGAACTAACGCTTCAGAGAACTCCGTCTGGAGTTCCTGTTTCCATTTTGAGGTGTTTGGGTTGTTTGCCAATACTACTGTTGATGAATTATTATTTATTCAGTGCTTCTTGGAAAGAATAAATTACTCATTTATTAACTACAATGTGTATATAGTAGCTAGATCTTGCTCTTTTAGTAGTCTTTAATCAGGATTCTGCATTCTTCCAGAACTGTGGGTAGTAATCCTCTAATGCTGTTGACATAGTTCAAGATAAGGACTAGAACATACTAGTTTAGCTTAATATGTTTATTGTATCTTGAGGCCTGAGTCAAAGATCAGGGCCTTACTGTTCTAGATGTTGTACAAATACTATGTTGTTAATTGCTATTATTATGTAAAACTGCTTCTCTGATATTGACACTAAGGTCACGTGTTGGATTTAAACTGTTTGTGTCAGAAAGACATCCAGAATGTGAATTTGTTTTTCTTGAGTATATTTGGAAAAGGCTATTAGAAATGCTTCTTAACTACATTCTTATGTTTCTAGAATAATTTTCCAAATGCAAGGTTTGAGTAATTTGCTAAAAAGGTTTGTATAAACATTAGTAAGTTACTCCTCATATATTGGAAATGAACAGATTTGAGTAAGCATCTTAAATTTTTTTTTTTTTAATTAACATAGGTTCGACAGCAGTTTCCTCCTCCAATTGGTTGGACAGCCACTGAAGCTCCTACACAGGTCACTGTTGAAAACCATCCAGTTCAAGAAACCACCTTCCATGTAACCCCTCAACAACAGAATGCATTACATCATCATCATGGAAATAGCTCTCACCACCACCACCATCACCACCACCACCACCATCATCATGGACAGCAAGCCTTGGGTAGCCGGACCAGGCCGAGAGTCTACAATTCTCCAACAAACAGCTCCTCCACCCAGGATTCTATGGAGGTGGGCCACAGTCACCACTCCATGACATCTCTGTCTTCCTCAACTACTTCTTCCTCTACATCTTCCTCCTCTACTGGTAACCAAGGCAATCAGGCCTATCAGAACCGCCCAGTGGCTGCTAATACCTTGGACTTTGGACAAAATGGAGCTATGGACATGAATTTAACAGTCTACTCTAATCCGCGCCAAGAAACTGGCATAGCTGGACATCCAACGTACCAGTTTTCTGCTAATACAGGTCCTGCTCATTACATGACTGAAGGACACCTTGCGATGAGGCAAGGAATTGATAGAGAAGAGTCTCCCATGACAGGAGTTTGTGTTCAGCAAAGTCCTGTGGCTAGCTCGTGACTGAAACTAAGTTTGTTTCTTGTGTGTTTTTATAGAAGTGGTGTTTTTCCAAAAACAAAGTGCAAAGCTGCTTGAATCAGAAGGAGATAAACTCACTGAACCGCTACAGGAGGGCAAAGCTGACTATTTTTTTAAACTTGAAAAGATTGCAAAGGGACAATGAAGTTTTTTTTGTTGATTTTTTTGGGGGGTTTTTTTTGGGTTTTTTTTTTTAAGAGCCATGTCTGGACCCACCTTAATGGATAGCTTAGTGGTGTTCACCTTTTGCTTCCCCCAATTTAACTTGCCACAACCTAGTCATAGTTTGGTTTTTTTGGAAGGGGTTGGTTTTTTTTGGTCTCATTCAACAGGGGTTATTGTTCAAATGTTAATTGTAGTTGCAAACTAGTATCTTTTTAAAGGCATTGCACATGATTTATAAAAAGGCCCTTTGAATTTTTTGGGTGGGAGGGGAGTGAGTAATATATATATATATTTTTTTTAGTTCCCCAAACAAACATGGGCACAGAAATGCAGTACTGTAAGAAAGAGGGACCTTCAGATTACACAAATATATATTCTTCAGATGTAAAAAGGGACGGTTGTAATGGAGTTCGTAAGGCACATTAAGCATGCTAAGTGGCGGTAATCAGAATTCTCCTTTTCTGAATCTACTGAGGATCAAAGCAGCAATTGTAATGGGATTCTGTGGGTCTCATCTTTTGGAGACCGCAGTCAGTTAGTATTGAAATATGACTGGTTTCATAACTGAGGTGCACTGAGAAGCAATCAACGGGTCGGTCCTGGCCAGTCCTGGGGAGGTCTAAGTGGTGGTCTTTGGGATAACCTTTGGCCTTATGGATTTGGACTCTTAAATTAGAAGAGCCTACCATTTCAGATGCAATCACTTTTGGACATGCTTTTGCAGACAGTCCTTAATGCTGAAAACACAGAGAATGGGTAATTCAAGAGGCCTTTCTTTTAAAATAGACTTTTGTGACCCACTTATTGTAAGGTATTGCAAGGTCACTTTGCGTGTGTCATAAAGTTGACTTCCTTATTGGTTGAAGGTCACAGGAGTAGTGGTTTGCGTTTGATGGAAATAGCTACAACTGTGTCCCTTCTTGCTTTTTACTTTTTTCTTTTGCTTTTTCTCGGCACGTGGTTTCTCCACCATTACTTCTGCACAAAGACGTCTTCTGTTCATCCTGAACATTTTTAAAAATGCAGAATTTTATGTGACTGCTTTTTTGCCTCACAATTATGCTGTGAATTTTACAAAAATTTATTTTCTTTTTTGATAATTTATTGTACCAAAGCTGTTTTTATAGCACATAGATGTCTGTAACCAATAATGTAGCAGTTCTGCACTTTGACACAAGGTGTATCTAGACCATTTTTAAATGTCAGTTGAAAATTATGGCTGTACTATTGCTTAAACAAAACTGGAACTGTTGTTGAATTCATAGCCAATACATTTACAGCAATCTGTGTACTGAACGTAATAGATTGACATCTACTTTGAGACTATAACATCTGTTACATTATAAATGTGTTCAGGCTTCTGAAGGTAAAAGGGACACTAGATCCAGAAGCTATGAAACCAGCAGTTGATTCTTGTATTCCTTATTAACATAATTGTAAACTTGAAGGCAAGACCTTGATTGCATGAACAGGTCCAAAATAATAGTCTGAGTAAAGCAAAACACTCACATGAGACCTGAGGTTAGCAGGCTGTATTTTTGGGTGCCTAATTTTTGGGTAATGCTGCCTTAATATAACACAGTCAACTTGGCAGTTGCAAAATTTATGGGCCCATTCAGAGATTTATTTGTGTGAAAAGAAAAAGCTCTGAAAAAACATTAGGAAGAATAAGGGTAACTTGTTGAGTGCCCATCCCAGATGAACACTGTTTGCCCATTGTATATTACAGAAGCAGTGATCTACCTCTGCCAGTAAGCCCTTGTAAAAGTTAATTTTGCAGAAAATTCAGAATTCATACTGCTCAATTCCATGTGGCTAAGCCATTTTTTCAGACTAAAAGGTGTAATTTTTTATACTTACAGTGGCAACACAGCAGCTGACTACCATGTTAATGGAAATGAATACTTGGCATTACCATTTTTTTGTAAATCATGATTTTTATTTAAATCAAGCAATCCATATTTCTTTTGTATTGACACATCAACCCTGTAGATGAAACTGGGGTTTGGTTTTTTCTGTTTTATTTTTCAGCTCAGTAATTCAGAGAAGTTTACAGGATTTGGAAGGCCGTCACCTTAAAAGCAGGATGTTGAGTTTAGCAATATGAAAAGGAATTCAGTACTTACTGCTGTCTAGGAATATAAGGGTAATACAAAATCTGGGTAGTTTTTTTGTGTGCGCGGGCTGCCACACCTTAGCAAGCACCAAAAAATAAAGCAGTTAAAAGAGAAATATCTACATAAAGAAGAAATCATAAAATCCAGTGCTTCTGCATACTGTGTTATGTTACAGTCCAGTTTTGTGTGCTTTACTACACAGTTTGGTTACAGGACTTCTGTGCATTGTAAACATAAACAGCATGGAAAAGGTTAAATACCTGTGTTCAGATTGTAAGATCTAGTCCGGACTTGCTGTGTATATTGTAACGTTAAATGAAAAGACAAGCCCTTTGTATTATAGTCATGCAGTCTTATGTATGATAAACAGTTGAATAATTTGTCCTCAGACTCTTTACTGTGCTTTTTGAAAAAAAAAAGTAATTTAAGAGAAATGTAAACATAGTAAATCTTCCTATGCAATTAACCTACTCCAAGCCATGGTATGGTAGGTATAATTATACTATAATATGTAAATATCAGATACATTGAAACAGACTTAAAAATATGAAAGTAAAAGTTGGAGGCATAACGTAATTTTGAGTTTTTAATTGAAGCAGCAAGGTATACAAATCATTGATGTATGAACACAGCTCTGCTTGATTCTGATGGACTGTATGTGTAGTTTGAGTTCTTCATATTATCATCTGTTAGTTCAAATGTTCTTATATGCACTGCAGCATTCTACCTATTGCAGACCAAGGCCAGAAGTGACCGCAGTAATGAAATAATCTGTACTGGTAATCCGTTATTTCTAGACCTCTATCTAGTTACTTGTACATCATCAAGTCCATATCTTTTGGGTGCAGTAGAAGATACTAATTTCCATATAGATTCTTCAAGTGTGAGAATGATTTCCGTGTCTCTCGACTGATTCAGCTAGTTTGGTTTTCCATACTCCTTCAGTTTTAGGACTGTTTAGTTATAGCTGCTGGCCATCAGATAGCTAGCTGCCTCTTAGAATAACAAATAACTACTCTAGTTTTAAACTATTTCACTTTATTCACATAAAAATGTTAACTTTAATAACGTATATAGATGGAGTTCCTGAAATCTCTAACTGTAAAGCTTTTATGGCTCTTCTAAAACTTGAGATGTTTTAAAATCCATTCTAAAGCATGGATGTAAGAACTGCATACAGCATCTGGTAGTGATTTCAGTATTGCTGTGTGCATTTAGTATCTGCAGGTACATTCTTGAACCTTTCAGTTTATATATCTGCTTGTTTGTTTATACCTCCAAGGATTGCATTTTAAAATCTTTCAGTCTCAGTTATTTGCATTAAAAGATTGTAAATTTAGATGATTAGCCATCATGATTTCCTAAGTCCTTTTCAGAACTGCTGCTCTTCCAGGATGTAGTCTTCCATCCTGTAAGTATAACTTCTGAATGGGACTGGTTTACAGAAGGGTTGGACTCTCCTATAGATGTGACTTTTCTCCATTGTTTCTCTATCATCACTATTTTCATTAAACCATCTGTACGCCTATGTTTTACTCCTGATAACTGAAAAATCTTAAACACTTTTGAAGATAACTCCTGTGGAAGCCCATCAGAAGCATCCTTTTTTGATGAAGTAATCTAAAACTAACCTACTGACACAGCATGGTGAATATATTGTGTTGATTCATAGAACAAATACATTTCAATAAGAACATTATATGGAACTTCTTCATAACATGGAAGTATCTTTCCAGTCAAAATTACACAAGTAAGTGACTACGAGTGTTGATTTCACGAGGGTAGTTTGTATATAGCATGACTTTGGCAAGTAATTTATTTTACTTTCAAGGATGGATGTTAGAATTGCGCAGCATCTTACATCTGTCAATCAAAGAAGGACACCTTGCCAAATTGTAGTTTTCTGTTATATATCCCTTTGGTTTGTGGGGTACTGCAGAAGCAACCTCATGTTGAAAGGTTTACTATTGGTATTTATTTCTCAGTCTCATGATAGTTGAACTGTTTTTTTTTCTTACTAATTAAGATGCCTTGTTCTTATTTCAACAGTTCTCCATACTAGCCCAATCAAATATATATAATCTGCCTAGACCTGAGAGGATTTGTAGTTTCTATTATTATGTTTTATTCCCTAAGTCCCACAGCATCACAAGACAGTCACTGGAACTGTCCTTGAGGACCTGAATGATACAAGACTCTGATACACTTCATAAGCTAAACAAAGATGGTAGTTTTAGCTTCACATGTCCTTTGCTGAATGGCAGAGAAAATTTAATTCACTCTAAGCAATGCTCAAGACTGCAGAGGGAAAGTGAATACAGATTTATCAGAGGGTAAGGATTAGAACTGAAATCATGTTCTCCTTGGGAGGGAGTCTAACCCACGTGAGTAATAGCATAGGGAGTGGAGAGAAGTGCCCTTAGCTGGAGTGGAATTGTGCAGACCTTAACTGGAGGTGATACTGAAAAGATTATTTTTTTAATATGATTCCTGGTCCTAGGAAAGCAGGTGAGGGAAGCTAGGTTAAAAACTTTGTGGTCATATTGGATGAGGCTTAACAGTTTACTTTGAGTGGAAAAGATGCTTTTCACAGAAAGTTCAGTACTAGTAATTGATGTGAGAGATAGCTGGAATGTAGCTGTGTGTTTTGTTTCAAGGTAGATTTGAATCCAGACTGTTTGTCAAGACTTGATAAATCTGAAAGTTTGCAGAAATACAAGTTGGGATGCTTTTATTGCAATTTTAAAAGGCTGAATTGAAGAAGGAGAATCTGATTTCTGGCAGACCAAATGAACATAAGCTGGAGAGATTGGTCTAAAGAAGCAACAGTACTGGGTAGACTTGATTGTCATAATACAGGCAACTGAAGGGATTTTAATTTATTTACAAACAAGGGCTAAAAGGTATAGATTCAAATGAGGTGAAAGCAGACCCTAGTGAGTCCTTAAGGCAAACGAGAGTAGATGTGACAGATAGTTTTAGAACTAGGGGAAAAAATATCCCAAATCCAAGCAGTGTGTTTCTTGGGTGATTGTTTATTTAAACTTTTACATGTGTACAGATTAACATAGTGTGAAAGATGGTTTATTGTTGATAAATCTTATGTCTTCATTCTTAAGGCAGGACCTCATTATTTCACAGAAAACAGTTCTTCCTCAGTGACAAGTGAAAAGTATCGCTGTTAAGTGGTAATAAACTTGTGGACAACAGCTCAACCTCAAACAGGAAAGTAGTATGTAAGGAAAAGGCCAGTATTTTCAGTCTGAATAACTAAAAGCATAAGCCATGTATTGAAAATTAAGGATTATAATATTGTGACTGGTAAGATAGAACTTGCCAGTGTTGTACAAATCTAAGTTCTTTCAGGGGAAGAGTATGGACCAGATTCAGTTTTCTAAACCAAATTCTGAGTATCCTTAAGAGCAAATGCATCCTGAGCAGGAAATTGGTTTGAATTTTAGTGGAGCCAGTACTGAGAAACCTGTCTGCGCCATACTTCTTGGGCAAAATGTAATGTGGCTTGAGGTAAACCAGGTAATGCAATTAAACTTCATGTGTAGTACAGTGGAATTTTCTTCTGTTTCTCCTTCGTGTACATCATTGGAAGAGGCACTTCTCATCTCTGGTAAGTCATGCAGTCCAGCTCTTAGTCTTCAAGTACTTTGCAGGAACAGCTTCAACAGGAATTTCTGCTTCCCACTAGCACAAGAGCCAGCATCCTGGAATATGTTAGCTATGACATCTGGATGTGTTTTGCTTATACGGACATTATATTGCCTAGAATACTGCATCATAGGATCATAGGATGTTAGGGGTTGGAAGGGACCCAAAGAGATCATCGAGTCCAACCCCCCTGCCGGAGCAGGACAAAACTATCTAACACAGATCACAGAGGAACGCATCCAGGCGGGCCTTGAAAGTCCCCAGAGAAGGAGACTCCACGACCTCCCTGGGCATCTTACATGTTGAATTTAGTTTAAAGCTGTTCAGCTAACAAAGTACAAAAATGCTCTGACATTCTGCTTCCATCATTGTCTCCCATGCATTCAAATGCAGTTGTTGTGCACCCTAAGGCAGCATTGCAGTGTCTCCTAGAAATGTTAGTGTTCAGTATGAATAATTTTATAATATACACAGTATTCTCTTGAATAGATTATCTATTTGGATTCTTTGTTGCTGCAGACTCCTGATAGAGTTCTATAATGAAAACTTTCTGGGAAGATACTGGGTTGTCAGTGGAGGAACAGATGAAATGTTCTACTCCTTCTAGAGAAAACAATTGGAGTCTAAAGGATTGCTTAATTTTTTTTTTTTCCAAATCATGTATGATTGCTGTTCATGATTTATACGCATACCAACACTTTAATTCAAAGCATTTATTTGTTAAGGGGTGTTAAAATTTACTGTGTTTAACTGTAGGACATGCTTGTTGTCTTAATGCGTTTGCACTGCATTTTCCCGTTAGTTTTCCCTCATAGTGTAAACCAGTTCTTCTTGCTTAAGACAATGATATGGCAGTATATAGTGTTGAATATCTGGCTTGGCAGCTGCTTCTGGCTTTCCTGCTGCTGTGCTGGCTCTCTGCAGTGTGTATAAAGAAGCTTGACTTAATTTTTAAGGCAATCCACAGGTTGGTCTCTAAAAAAAAATAGCTAAAAGATGAGGAAAAGGTTGAAAACATGATTCTTAAATCCAGTTTTGCCTGATCATCACAGAGCTGAGTCCTGCTGAGCACTAGCTTATGAATCTGTTGCAAAGTCCTGTGGATTTTAGGAATTTCTTGGATCTTCAAATCTTAAGGGTATTCCGTGTGGTCTTGAGTAATAAAAAGAACAGTAGCGTAGAGAAGGCTATATAAATTAATAACCAAACCCACCTCTTCCAGGTCTCTGTATGAGGAGTGGGAGGAAAAGAGATTAACTTGACAGATGTTGCCTATCAAAAGAGACTTGATTAGTGATTGGAAAATGATACATGAAAAAATAAGTAGTTTGTTTTAAAGATACTACTTGAAGACATTAAGCAGAAAACCTCGCAGACTGCCTTCTTCAGATTCTCTCTTTCCCCTCACCAGTTGACTTCTTTCTTGTACCACTTGCTGTAGTGCTTCAAAGTGTCTCTTCATATGTATTTTCCTGCCAACCTGTAGCTCATTTAGGATTCCTTTCCTGACTCCTTAGCATCAAATGTCAACAGTTGGAAGATTGAGTTAATAATTTTGGCAGTTCAAAGAGGATGATGAAGAGAAGTTCTTTGCCTAAAGCAGGAAGAAAGGCTAGTCCGGAATGGAGCACATTCTGGGCTAGACTGCACTTTCAGTGCAACAAACCGTTACACGATTTGTAGTCTGTTTGGAGACCGTGGAGTAAAAGCTGGGGTAATTCAGTTTGCAAAGCTTGTCTCATTTGTCTCCTTTCCCAATGCTGGGCTAGTGCAGTTTAGTACCAGTGGGATTTCTCCTGTGCTGCAATGTGCCAGAGCATTTTCATTCTCATCTCAGTTGGTCTCCTGCTTGTATATAATGTTTGACTTCTTTGCGAGGAGATTTCATTACTTTGTCTGTACGGCAGATAAGTCTGCATATTCCATGAAAAATGCTCTACGTAAGTTTGCTCTGTACTAGAATATTCCAGTTGATTGTTGCATGCTGTGTATGCTATCTCACATCAGTCTGGTAACTTAAGTGTACAGAGCTTGTACTAGTCTACATAATGGACCATTTGTTCTGTAAACAAAATAGTGCCACAAGTAGAAACAACACAGTGGCAGTGCCTTAAAATCAGGTGTGTCTTTGGTACGGCTCACTCTGATGGAATAGTATAATACAGAGATTTCTGTCCTGACATAACCTCACTGACTTGGGACGGCAAATCCGGGAATCTCCCAAGCAAGAGCTTTGAAAATCAGGAATGTCATATTCGAAGATATCCGTGGGTATTATGAGAGCTTAGTAGCTGGCTAAATTCATTTTAGTAACCTTTTTGTTCTCTTTGCAGTAGAAAATGTAGTTCATTTCCCTCCTCAGAAGCAATAACATTCAATGGCCTATTCTCCTCTCTCCAAGTTCCTGCCCTTCCTCACAGCTTCTTGTTCCGGTCAAATTTTCATCTTTTGTTTTTCTCTCCTTTTCTCATCCTTCAGCATTTTTCCCTCCCTCTGCTTTTTGTTTCCCTGCTTTTTCTGTTTGTCTTTTCCCTGCTGTTACTTTTCCCTGCTCTCATCTGTTGCGCTTTCAGTCTTTCTGCTTTTTCTGGCCACTGCTTCTTTCCTACTTGTCTTCCTGTCTTTTAACCTCTTTTCCTGTCTTGCTTATGCTTGTCTTCCCTGCTTTTGTTTTCCTGCCTTTTCTTCCTGCCTTCTTGTCTCAGTTTGCCTTGCTTCCCTCACCCTGTTCCAATGCTTTTCAGGTCTTCCACTCTCTGCTGCTTTTTCATTTGTTTTTCTGGCTTGTTGCTCTTTTTGTTTTCAGTTTGCTCCCTTCTTTGGTGCCTTTCGTTCTCTGCTTTTACTTTTTCCTCTTGGTTTGACCTTACTTCTTTTTTTTCCCCAGGTTTTTGGGTTGCTCCCTGCCATGCTGAAGTTTTATAGCTTCCTATCTTTTTAATATTTTCTTCCTGCCTATCTTTTCCACTTTCTTTTGCATCATTGCTTTGCACTGCTTTCCCGCCTTTGCCTTCCCTTCATTTTACTGCTTTTCTTTCTAATGTTTTTCAGATCTTTCTCGCTTTCTTTTCAATACTTTCTGCCCCTTCTTTTTTCCCCATTCTTTACAATGCTTTTCATATGGTGTTTTACCTTCCTCTTCTCACTTCGTGGTTTTCAGTTTTTTCCCCACTTCACTTTGTTTCAGCTTTATTTCTTCTTCGTCTTGCTCTTTATCCCTTCCCCTCCCTGCTTTGGCTTCTGTCCCATTTGTTCTTCACCTCTTCTGTATTTTTGGGGTAGTTTTAACTTACCCTCTGCTTATATTACATTCCCTGCTTTTGCAGAAGAGTTTGTCCACTTGCATCAGTCCAACAGAACTTTTTCTTCTTTTCCCCAGGTGTTTTTTATGCTTTGATGTATTCTTCCGCATTTTCCCTCTTTTGACTTGTTTTGTCGGTTTTTGTGGTCTTTTCCCTGTTTTTCAAGTGCCTTCCTTTGTCATTTACCTGCTTCTCTCTTCCTCACTTTTCCTTTCTCACCTTCACTCTGCCTCTCTCTGTCGTTTCCCTGCTTTTGAAGGATTTTAATATTTTCCTCCTCCCTTGTCCTTTCTCTTAACTGTTTTGATACTTCTTTTCCCTGCTTTTCAGGTACTTTGCCTGATTTTTCATTAGCTTAACTTTTTGAACTTCTGCTTTTACCTCCTTGTCATCGTCTTGCTTTTCTATTTTCATCTTTTCCTTCCTGGTCATCTTTTTATTCCTACCCTCTTCCTGTTTTTCAGTATTTGTAGACTCTTCTCTGCTTTTCTGGTCTCTTCCTTGCTTTTTACTTCTCTTTTACAGACTTTTCCCTTTCTTCCCTGCTGCTTCTGCTTGCCACTGCCTTAACATTCTTTTTATTGACTTTCAGGTCTTTTTCTCTCTTTCCTCCCTTTTTCTTCTCCCTGACCTTTACTTTTCGATCTTTCCCTGCTTTTCTTGCCTTTACTCCCTCTTCTTTTAAATGCTTTTCAACATTTTGTCTTCTTTTTCCTGTTTCATACTGTTTGACATTTTTCCAACTTTTTTTTCCCCCAGCCCACCTTGAAATGTTATCTAGTTTTTTTGCTGCCCCTTTGCCCTTCCCTGTTTTCTCCTTCTTGGCAGTTGTCTGATTATTTTTTACTGCTTTGACTATTTTTCCCTGTGTTTCAGATCTGCCTTTCCCCTGCTAGTCAGAGCTTTCACATCTCTGATCTTTTGCTCCTTCCTGCTTGTTCTCTTTTCTGCTTTTCACTGACTAGACTTTCCCTCTGTTTCTTTCTATTTTGACTTCTTTTCCTTGTTTTAGTTCCCCCTGCTTCTGCCTGGTTTATGCTGCTTTGACTTCCCAGCTTTTTAGGCCTTTTTGCTTCTTTCCGTGCTTGTTGCTGCTTGCACTTGTTTTCACTGCTTGGCAGGCTTGTGAAAAAGTTAATGCCTTGACTTCTTGTGGCTGCTTCTGGGGTCTTTTCCTGCTTCACACTCTGCCACCCCCCCACCATCACCTTTGTCTTCCTGTTCCTCACTGTTCACTGTTTTGACTCTTTCCCAGCTAGTAACTGCTTTGGTTTCTTTTTACTGCTTTTCAAGAGTCCCTCCTCACGCTCCCTGCCGTACTCTTTTCCCTGTTTATTGCTGCTCTCACTTTCTTTCACAGTTCTTCTGTTTTTCCTCTTGCTTTTTTTCCTTCTTTTCCCTTCTTTCCGCTGCTTTTCAGTTTGTGTTGGGCTTTTTTCCTCCTTTCCTGTTTTTTCTTGCTTTTCTTCCCACTGTTTTTCAGCCTCTTCCCTGCTTTGACTGTCCTCAGCTTCTTGCTTGGTCTTTTCCCTTCTTTCCATTACTTGTTGCTGCTTCGATTCGTTTCCACTGATTCTCACGCCGTTCCTTTCTTTTTGTTCCCTCTGCTTCTCCATTCGCTTCACTTCTTTGACCATTTTGCTGCTTTTTAGATTTTCCCCCCCGCACTCTGTCCCTTTCTTTGCTTCCCTTGCCTGCTTCCCCCTTCCCTGTTCTTCACTGCTTTCCTTCATGTGCCTTTGGCTGTGTTTGGGTCCCTTTTCCTGCTTTCACTTTATAGTCTCCTTTTTGTTACTTTTCAGATGAATTTTCTTTTCCCTCTTTGCAGCTTTTCAGTGCTTTTGATTTCCTTGCTTCTCATGTCACTGAGGTTCCCCCTTCTTTTTTCTCTTTCCCTGTTTTGACTGCTTTTTCTTCTTACATGCCTTTCACTATTTTGAGTGATTTTTTTTGCTGCTTTTAAGGTCTCCTCCACTCCCTTTCCTACAGATCTTTTGTGTTCCCTTGCTCTCAACTTTCTTCCCACCTTTGGCTTCACACCTCTGCTTTTGAGGTCTTTTATGTCCTCCTTTATTTTCCTTACCTGTTTTTCTTCTTTCCATCTTCCCCTGTTCCACTTGCCCCTCCCCCTTTGTCTTTCACTTTCCTCTCTTTTCCTTCTGCTTTCTCTTTCACTCTCAGCTTTTCACTGCTTCTTCCTGATTGTTTTCTCCTTTCTTTTTGTCTCCTCTTTTTCTTTCCTTCTCCTCTTTCCCCTTATTACCTTTTCCCCCTCCTTTTCACATGTTACTTGTCCTCATCAGCATTCGAGTCAACCTTTCATGTTGGCCTCAGTGTATGGCAAAGGAAATAAAACACATATGAAATACAGAGGCAAAAATAAAATACTGATAATCACAAAGAATTCTAAACTCATCTTGTCACTTTGATGACTCAAGGCTATTGCCATGTTTTTCTTTTGATTTAAATCCATTCTGGTCAGTTGAGTGTAGTAAGGAGTTGATCCTTGCAGGAGCCAAGATTGTTCACTGTATTTTACTGATTCAATATAATGGGAATGTTCTAGACTTGCAGACAGGTACATAGAAAAGTTTTAGTGACAAGATTTCATCCCTTAGTAAGGCATTCAGCTGAGATTTGTAAGATGTGGGATTCAAAACTTTCCTGTCTGCAGGGGTTCGGCGAGACACACTCGTATCACCATAGGCATATGGAGAGAGGGTGAAGGAAAACGAGGCGGCACTGTGCACCCTAAAGGAGAAGCGTGTACCCTTGTGGCTTTTGAAGCATTTACCACAAAAGGAGAAGGATCAAGATTAAAACCGTTCATACAAAGGAGAAATGTGTGCCAAATTTGTTCCATTAAGTGAGGAATAAATTAATACAATGGTAATGAAGAAACTTTTTCAGACACGCTGAAGTATTAATCTCATGCTAATTTATCTTCACAGTGACATCATGATCTACCTAGTTAGATCTTTGTAGGGACCATGTTATGACAGCATTTGAGTGTCACACTATTTACAATACACCTAATGCTGTGTTCTCAGATTTATGAGTTCTTCAGGGGAAAAAAAGAAAGATACTAACCCATGCTTTCTAGGTGTATTTTACAATAAATTGCAAATCTAGCAGCAATGAAAAGAGCCACAAGATACATTTACTTCTACCTCTTTTAAAATTGGTTTTTATTAGGAATCAGAGAATTAATACAAACATGATATAGAATTACTTTAGTTACTTCAGCTTTAAACTGTGTTTTCACAATATGCCTCTCAACACTTGGAAGAGGTTTTCATTTAGACAAGCTTGCTGTGCTTTTTTGATAGCTGTTCTAGTGTTTTCATATGTGCCATCTAGAGGTTGCTTTGGAAGAACCGTCTAGAATACCCTGAGGAGGTAATGTTTCCATCAGCAGAAGTACTAATTTGGTTCTTAATTCTTTGTTCAATGAAGAATGTGATTGAGAAACAAGAAAATACTTTTTTTTTTGGTTACAAGTATAATGCAAAATTTATGCACTTTTGTAGCAGCTTGTAATCACTGATGCTTCTCATGGACGAAGAATAGTTGCAAAGAGAAGAAACACAGAGAAGAAAATATAATTAACAGTGTCATGATCACCTGCAGAAAAATTACTGTCTGCTTGGATTGCAGTTCTGCATTCACATCTTCTTCCTTACTACTATAACCTTAGAGTATTGTAGCACTGTCTGCCCTCTATTTGTTCCCTTTCCTCAGAGGATTCCTCAAGATTTTCTAGTTCTAGCACAAAACAGGAAATGGAAGAGCACAGTGAATCTACTTACTTGAGTGCTCCACTTTTGTTTCCAAGGAGTACTCATCACAGAACCCAAGTTCTGAGGAGCTAAAGATTTAAAAACTAAGCAGTTATTCATTAATTGTATTAAAGTTTATCAATCTACCTGCCTATTGTGATGCTGTGTTTGTGTCATACCATTTGTGTCCAACATTATTGAGGTAGAAGTTATGAAGAGACTAACTGGTGCATCTTCAAATGATAATTGCAGAAGAGGGAAAGGTAGGTCAGGTAGAGGTTAAGCTTTTTTAGGGGTCTTGCAAACCAACAATTGTTCTGAGAATCTCTGCAGTCCCCTGGACTGTATCTACCTGTTTTGCTGCCAAGAGGTCATCTTCACCCCATTCATCTTGTGAACGATTTCTGGAAAACTTTCACATGGCTTCTGTCTGGATGGTCTGCTTATGGGAAACCATTCTCTCCCAGAATAGACTGCTTGGTGACTTCCACTGGGGTGCGAAAGGGTAAATTCAAGGTAAGGCTCTTCTGAGACTCCTTATTGGGTTTCTTACAGTGCTGAGTGCTCCTTTGGCAGATTAGTAAGCAGGTTTCTTCAGCCTGTAGAAGTAAAGGTTATTGTGTGCAGATGAGCAGTATGTGAAAACATAGGAGCTGCCGCGTTTTTGATGAAAAGTCAGAGTCACTGTTTGATGAAAGACTGCTAGTGACTCTTGAAGCAGTTGTTTTTAGATGGTGCATCTGCACAGGCTATGTCAGATGTGGGTCACTCCTGGACCAGAACTAGGCAAAGGGGAATTTTGTTCTGGAACAAACCTCGGACCTGTGATAATGCAGTCATGTTTAAATGAAGATCCTGGGCAGTAAACCATGACAGATGTGTAGACATATATTCCCTCCTGGTCTGGCTTTGGCAGTGTTAAAACAGAGAACTGAAACAAAGATGCTTGGTTGGTGGTGCAAGATTATTTAGACATTAATCACGGAAAGTAATAGGTCTACATGGAAGCATTTTCAAAGGAATTTTATAGTATGGTTTGCTGCCTTCCCTCCCCACCCACCCTCAATTTTTTAGTAAGTTATTTAGAAATACATTAGGAGATGTAAAAGGAGAGACAGCTTTTAAAGTAGTGTTTCTGACTTAACTGGGACAGCCAGGACAGCTCACTGTGTTGCTCTCTGTGACCATGGTTAGATGGAAATGCCGAATTGTTGCATTCCTACTCCAAGATACGCATGATGGTTGAAGCCACTCATTGTCTTTGTACAACCATTTATCTCAAAGAAAATAAGTAGGCTTCAAGTTTTAAACTCTTTGTTACAAGCAAGAAATTAATTTACATTACTTAAAGCGATCTTTCTTGAGGATGACACCACTACCAAATACGCTCTTTGACAAAATCATTGCCAGAAACTATCATCAAGTAAAAACAGTTGAAACTTAACAAATAATACAAAATATTTTGAATCAATCTTCAGAAAAATTGTAGTATCAAGTAAATAAAATGGTTTATTTTTAAACTTGTATTTTCCTAGCATACATATAATCATTGAACTGTCTTTTAAAACTTAATGTTTCTGAAAAATGCACTCCGGCTGGAGTGTGGATGAAGGTGTGTGTTGAAACTATGTGCCTTATGATTTGTTCAAAATGTTGTCCAAGCAGCCTATGAAGAGTCAGTCAGGTTAGACTATGAGTCTTCAGCCTGTTGTACATGCTCTGCTCATCAGATCTGCTGTGCTTGTACAGGTCGATTTGATTTCATTTCATGTGTTGTTCTGTTATTTCTGTAGGCTCAGGAGAGTATGGCCGTAGCACTAATGGCTGGTCTTGTGAATACTGACTTGAACCCAACATTGTTTCCACAGTGAGCTGACCAATTTTCATCTTTGATGTAAGTTGGTTTTGAGCCTCTTGCTCACAAATGCTCTCTGTTCCTGCCTTCAGGTAATGAGAATGGCATGGTGTAAATGCTCATTGAAGGTTAAGCTAAGCCTGTTTAAGTTCATTTTGTATGTGGTTCATGGAAAAGGAAAGCAAGATTCATGCGGTAAATAATTTTCCTGGACTTCCCTGTTGCGTAAATTCAGGTCAGAAACCCTGTGCCTTTGTTGATTTCAGTCAGCTTGTTTCAAGAGCTATGAAACGCTTGACACGTTGCCTTAAATTCCTTAGTAAAGGTGCAGTTGGTTGGATGAAGAAACCAGTGTAACACAAGTTAAAAGAACCCCACAACTAAAGTGGTGGTGAGGAGATGAATTGCAAATCAAATTGATAATAAAACAAAAAAATTAAAAGTCCTCCTCTGACTGCAGCTAATAGAAAGTTGAGCTGTAAGCTAGTGAAGAGGAAGACAAGAGAAATGTAGGTTTTTACTCTGCTCCATCATTTGGAAAACAAGGGGAGCAGGATGATTTCTGCCCTATCTACACAGCAGTGGCTGCATACAGAAGGCTTGAAGCCGCAAGCATAAATGGTTTCTGTTTTGAGAAGGTGCTCCATGGGAGCCAGGGAGCAGGATTGGACAGCAGGACTCTGTTTTAGAGAAGAAAGTTACCACAGTGCAGATAAAAGCAATAAGAATATATGAAGTGAGAAGCAAAAGGTCCTGGATTAGGACTGGTACCCTTACTAGATATTTGGAAAGAGAGTGGGGAACAAAATGGCAAATCCTGTAAATGACACAGGGTGGTAAACTTGGACAAAATTCATGAAAGCTGTGAGAAACCTGAGAGGCAATTCACCGAGCTGGGGAATTGACTGAATGGCATGCTGCCTGCAGTTGGATATCTGCAGCTCAGGGGAAATGTCCAGGGGGAAGGATTCAGAGAGGAGCAAGAAGAAAGGATTAAGAAACTAGAAAAGCTGTCATGGAGGGAGACTGAAAAGATTCAGGGTGTTGATTTAATGGCAGGGAACAAAAAACATGTAGAAGAACCAAGTATAGTGGCTCTTCTACACTAGAAAAAACCTTCTACTCACCTTTTTTATTTGTGAAGTAAAACATTGTGGAAGTGTTTTGTTTGAAAAAATCAAAGTCCAACCATTCCCCTGCTTTGTTCTTCTAAGCCAGGGGTCCTCAAACTTTTTAAACGGGGCTGGTTCACTGTCCCTCAGACACTGTCAGGGGCCGGGCTACAGTTTGGAAAAAAATGAACGAATTCCTATGCGCACTGCACATATTTTATTTGTAGTAGTGCACAAAAAACAGGAAAAAGAATGCAGTATTTAAAATGAACAATTATAACCAACAAAAACAAATAATATTTCAGTGTGGACTATGGGCCTGCTTTTGGCTAATAATGCAAGTGATGCAAGTGTTCATCAGTTAGTCTGGATCTGATTGGAGATTTCAGATGTTTCATTCAAGAAAAAGTCTGCTCACAGACGTAGGTGCTGCCAAAGATGATTGCAAGTTTGAGTGCATGGTTCCTGAGATTATGAGATGTCTCTGAGGGGAGAGATGCGTAATTAGTGAGGCTGCTTGATTTGAATGCGTCTTTCAGCGAGTCACAAGTCTGTAGTTCGGCCAATTCCATTTGGTAAATCGGATCAACAGTGTCAACAGAAAATGGGTTCCGGAAAAGCTGTCTGTCCTGTTCATGGAGATGAAGCTCTTTAAATCTAATTTGAAACTCCTTTTGCAACATTTCTAGTACATCCACACATGTTTTGTTTGGGAATGCAACTGCTGGTTTTTCTGCAGACAGGTTTTGAGTTGTGGGCAGATGGCAGATGTTTTCCTCCTTGACTTGGTTAATGAGCAGGTCTAATTTGACTTGAAATGCTTTCACATGTGAATACATATCACAGATGAGCTTCCCCTTTCCTTGAAGTTGGACATTGAAATTGCTGAGCAGCTCTGTTACATCTGTCAGAAATGCAAGCTGCCATTTCCGTTCTGCATCTTTGAGCTCTGGTACTTCTTTGTTTTTAGAAAGCATAAAATCATAAACCTGTGGAAGTAAGTTATAAAATAATTTCAAAACTCTCCCTTAACTCAACCAACAGACTTCTGTGTGGTACAGAATACCTTCATAGGCAACATTTAGCTCAGACAGAAATTCCTGAAACTGTCTGTGGTTTAGTGCATGAGCTCTAATGAAGTTAAAACAAGAAACCACGATTTTTATGACATAGTCCAGCTTCAGTGATTTACATGGGCTGGGGTTTGAGGACCCCTGTTCTAAGCCCATGTAGCTCATTCCTGTTACTCTCATTGGAACCAAGCACTGAAAAGAAAGCAATGAACTGTGTATGGATGCTTGGTCAAGATGAGTAACAGTTACTGAAGAGAACAGGCTTCTCAATGTTAGGAGCATTTGTCAGTTCTAACTAGAGAAATTTAGGAGAAAGATTCCTTGTTACTTCTTGGTACAAAAAGCTGCCTGTGCTGCTTTCTACTGTACCTCCTCTTTTTGAAACTAGGGTGCTTGCTGTCGTTGGGGAGAAGATACTGAAGATCTTTTCTATGATCATATTAAGGCTTTATCAAAGCCTGCCAGGCCTGCAACGTTCTCCCTCATCAACAAATTCACATTTGGCTTCAGCTGTATTACATAGAAAGCTCCTTGTCCCTTTTCTTGAATGTTGACCAAATGCTCACAGCTGCGAGTTCAAGGAGGCATGTCTTAAAATCAGGACAAGAGAGAGAAAGATTGAGGAAGGGCAATAGGAGAACCAGGAAAAAGTAAATTTATGCACGCGTGTTTCCGCTCACTTGTTTTCCCTCTAGCTGGGAAAGAAAGCCCAGACAAGGTAATTCTCCATCGTTACCCAAAACGGATTTCAGTCTAGCTCAGCAGAAAGACATACCTGACAAACCTTAAGAAATATTTGAATTACAGTGGGTTCTTAACACATCTGACAGTTTGTTCGTGTCTAATTATAGCTACTGTTCTGTGCGCGTGTTTGATTTCTGCAGCGTGGCTGGTGAAGCTGTTTGAGTTGGCAGCGTAAGTGCTGCCCTGCTACCCCTCTCTTCATTCACTGCATTCTGATACTATGTTTAGAAGCACCAGCGATCCAAATTATAACAGGCCTCATACTTTGCATTTAGACTGGAGAAGTCAAAGCCAATTAAAACAAGTGCCTCAGCATTGGGTTGTCTTCTCTGGTTTTTTTTTTTAAACTTCATTTAAGATGTTCTCTTTGGGGAACTTTTTAATGAATTCTATTTTGGTAGAGTACATGAGGATGCATGTATTAAACGGGTTTGGGGGGTTTTTTTTAA
Organism: Rhinopomastus cyanomelas; assembly: GCA_013400115.1. Lineage (NCBI taxonomy): Eukaryota > Metazoa > Chordata > Aves > Bucerotiformes > Rhinopomastidae > Rhinopomastus > Rhinopomastus cyanomelas. The sequence goes on along the minus strand of VXBP01003008.1, from coordinate 208,090 downwards.
ATGCAGGACACCCCTAATACATTTTATGTGATTTCCCCTCAAGTATTAATTTAGAAGGAGATAATATTTCTTAAATTTGAGTTTGAAGAGGACAGAAGCAAATGAGGAGGGAAGATACATGCCCTCTTAATTCTCCCAATGACAGTAGCAGGAATATTACCTGCCTCCAGGTGCAAGAGCAGAGAGCAAATTCATGTGTGCAGCCCCCTTTCCATCTGCGCTGAAGTCATGCTGACCCCTGTTTATCCTTTATGCAGGTGTGTGATGGGGTTAAGGTGCTGATTCTTGAAAATTAAGTTCTAAAATGACGATCTGTGAAAGATTTTCAGCATAGCTTTAGAGAAACCACTTCTGTCTCTGAGTTTTGCACTCTACAAAAATATGTAATAATGGAGCTTTTTGGAAAAGACTTTTTTCAAACTTGCATTTCTTTGTTTCTGATTTCTTTATGAAATTTGAATAATTTCTCTTACAGGCACAAACTGATGCAGCAAATAAGGCAAAAATTCTATTTCTGAATGGCTATCTCTCTTCATTCACACTAGAAATGGAGAAGTGCTGTGTAGTTTCTCTCTCAAGAGAGAAAGCAAAATCTCACAATACTCTGCTGAAGAAATGATGAAAGTTAACTTAAGTTTAGCAGTTTTGGACTTTGTCTAGCTATACTGTAAGCCTCAAAACCTCACAAGGTGGAAATCCTCAAGCTTTTGACTTTCATGAATGTATGTTAAAAGCCATTTGCCACAACATAGTGAAGATGGAATTTGTGCTGTGCTTCTGGGGACAGAAACCCAAAAGTGCTAACTCAGTTTGTGATGCTTCAGGAGAACATAATTCAAGAAAGGGAAGACATACGTGGTAGATTGAATAAAGTGCAGAGGCTGCAACTGTCAACACAGAAATAACCGAAAGTGAATTTGAGGTAAGAGATATGAAGGATGAACAGCTATTAATAATAATGAGACACTGAAAAAATCCCACAGCCGTCGATCGAAGAAATCTGAGAATGTAATGCTATTAGAAGGATTTGTAAAAATAGCAAGATATGTTTGCAGGGGATGTTTCTCAGTCATGTTGGTACAGTAATGGAATATAAAATGCAAGTTTCTAGAGCTGGCACACTGGAGGTCCATAAGCAAGTTAGATTTCTGGAGCTAACCAAAACCCATGCCAGGGGAAAAACCTTACAGAAATAGCTGAACTGGTGTATCAGATGACCACCTCGACTACATTTAATACAGCACGGAAAGCAGAAACACTTGCACACATCAGTCAAGAGTGGAATGTGACAGGAAGAAACCGGAGTGGATAAAACTCAATCAAAATAAAGAATTTAAGTTAGCCAAAGTAAAGACAAAATAATTAAATAAAACCTCTCTGAAATTAATCTTCTGATGCAATTACAGTTTGCAATGGGCAAGGACAATGTTTTTCCACTCATTTAGTCTGGACAGGAATATGGAGGAATAGAAAAAACTAAACTGCAGGCTCAGTGGAAAAGGTACTCTGCTGCCTGGCTTGAGTGATAACAGGTTTTTTTTTCCCCATGAAATACGAGTGAAGGAGGAGCTGTCAGGCTGATAGCTCCCCTCTTTTCTTCAGAGCAAAGGTTAAAGAAATCTGTTTGTGTGAATTTGAGAAGCTCTAACCTTATTTGAAGTTTATAGGAAAAAAGCTATCATCCCTCCCCCCTCAGTATTTCCTCTAATGATAAATTGTTAAGCAGCAATAGCGTGGTACTGTGCAATAGCACAGAGTACCAAATAGTGTAGAGACCTTCCTATGTGTCCCTTGGACTTTCACCTTACAAGTAAGCTGATTCTTAAGAAGTTTAAAAGAAAGCATCAATTTTCATGCATTGCTACAAGGTGAATGCAAAATAAAAATTTCCCCAGTGAAATGGATCATTTTGCATAAACGCTCCTTGTACTTGTTTCTGGGCACTGAGAACCAGGAAAGCTTTACCAAACCAGCAAGGTTTTTCTTCAAGATGTTTTTATTGTTTGTTTAATGTTTTGAGTTTTTTTTATTTTCAGTTCTAGGAGAGGCAGATTTGCCTAGGAATATTTCAACCAGCTCTCCTGATGGCTACTGGTCATTGCCTAAGAACATCCTTTCCTCGGAGGGAGATGTGGCTCCCCTCACTGAGCTCTCGGTCAGCAAAGAGCTGCATGCAGGCAGCAGGTTGAGTGTGTCTCTGGAATTAGAGGGGTGACTTGCACACCCTGGTTATTACTGTTCAAACAGGAGTAAATACAACAGCTCTGCAGCTTGCCATGTTAAACAGAATTCAGTGGTGTGTCATTTACCAAACCAAAAAGCTTTGAGATGATCCTGCAATGTGCTGAGTAGCTCTTGTAACAGTTATAGGCTCTAATTTGGGTAAGGTATTTGTGCACACCCATGACCTTAAGTGCATAGCTTCGTTCCTGTGCTTAGAGACAAAATTTCCTAAATTGGTGGCACAATTCCTTCAGTCCTCTTAGAAAAAAAATTATGGCATTAAAATGGAACTGTTGATGAAAAGGCTACTGTCTTGCTCTTTTCCCAACACATTTTATGACATGTAAACGGCGTTATTGCTGCATGTGATGCCAATAAAATATGTATTTTGTTTGGGAGGTGTAAGCTCATGGCTCATTTGTACACCAGCAATTTTTCTTAGTTTTCTGAAAGATGAGAATTTTCTCTAAAGATTTAGCTACATTTTTTTTCCCTGTTCTTGTAGAGTTATCTAATATAATGTAGAATTTGACATGAAGGGAGTAATATTGGCATCATATGAAACTGTATCTGAGTATACTCAATTCTTTAGTACTATTAGCAGGGCAGTAAATCATGGATAATGCTGCTTCTCCTCTTTGTTTCCTTAACAAAATGAAGTAGTAGAAACTGATTTTCAGTTTTTTATCACTAAAGAATGAAATGTGAATTAGAAGTCAGGCGTGGGAGTTGGTATAGATTTTGGTTGGGATTCGTATTCCCAGGATTTATTTTTTAGTTTGCTTCTTCATTCATTTTTATTTCAAAAGTCTTACCTTCTTTTAATGATTTTTTACTACAAAACAGTTTCAGTTGCTGAATCTGAATAGTCAGTTTAAAAGAGTTAGGATGCTGTCAAGCAGTTTGAAATCTATTGCACCAGTCCCCGAATGCTATTTTATCGAGGTTTCTGGGTGATCTGGAGTTTCCTGAACGGGAAAGCTCGAAGTAGAAGGGAAGGCAGCTGCTGAGTTTTGGATGGTCTCGCTGGAGAAGCTGGGCAAACACCGCGTGGGGTGCAGACTCTTTAAGGGCAGCGAAACTGGAAGTTGCACTCAGACCGCACTCAGCCACTTCAGCCGCCAGGGGGCAAAAAAAACCCCCAAAAAGCCAAACGTAACAATGTGGCAGCACAGGAGGACCAGGCTTGGGTCACCACTGCACATGGATGTGGGAACCCAAACAGAGGTCCCCCAACAAGATGAGGCTGTGCAGGTGACAGGCTTCCAGGAATGTACAACTCTTTTACGTCTTCCTGGATGCATATGTGTGAGCAGGTAGGTTATCTGCTTGACTGGGTGGCACAGTTGCAAGGTGGGGTTGAAAAGCTGCAAGCTGAACTAGAAAGGCTCAGGAAGTTTAGAGAGGCTGAAACAGAGGTTGACTGGTGGAGCCAGGCTCAGCAGTCTAGACAACAGCTAAATAAGAGCCCACAGTAGGGGCCTGTGTCCTATAGTTCTCAGATAGAGGACAAAGCTCAAGTAGAAGGGGTGAGTGGAGCCAAGTGCAGGTGGGTGGGCAAGCACCAGTGGGACAAAGTTCTGATCTTAATGAAAACCAGGTGGCCTCTCACTGTGCTAGGGTGAGATTGGAGATCTCAGCTCACTCCCTGAAATGCCTCTACACCAATGCACGCAGCATGGGGAATAAGCAGAAGGAATTAGAAGTATGTGTCCAGTCAGGTGATTGTGAACTGGTGGCAGTTACGGAGACCTGGTGGGACAGCTTGCATGACTGGAATGTGGTCATGGATGACTATGTCCTTTTCAGGAGGGACAGGTCAGCAAGGTGGGGTGGAGGAGTTGCCCTCTACATGAGAGAGACCAACTGGAATGTATTGAATTCTCTCCAGGGGCAGATGAAGAGAGAATTGAGAGTTTGTGGGTGTGTATTAAGGGGAATGCTGGCATGGATGACACAGTTGTGGGTGTCTATTACAGGCATGAGGATCAGAATGAAGAAATTGATGAGGTCTTGTGCAGGCAGCTGACAGCAACCTCACAGCTACAGGCCCTGATTCTCATGGGTGATTTTAACTACCCTGATATTTGTTGAAAGTCCTACTCAGCCAGCTACCCACAGTCTAGAAGGTTCCTCCAGTGCATTGGTGACAATTTTCTGATGCAAATGGTGGAGAAGCCCACTAGGAGAGGAGCACTGCTGGATCTTGTACTCACCAACAGGGCGGGTCTGGTATAAGCTGTGAGGTTGAGGGTTGCCTTGGTTGCAGCGACCATGAGATGGTGGAGTTCAGGGTCTCGTGTGGTAGGAACAGAGTAGCTTCATTTGGTGTCAAATTATTTAATACTTTGATATTCACAATTGTGTGGTTAGTTTTTGTAAAACGACCATACTAAACAAAACAAAGCTGCTTTTAAGTGATTTTTCTGAGTCGAGTGGATATTGTTGATCCATACCATGAAGACTTTCGGGCACACTGTTTTGAAGATGTTTGCCATTGCCCTTACTGTAGTCATATGAGTGGATTTACTCACATGTGAGTACCCATGTGGAAAATGTTCACAGGAAGGTAGTATAGAGGGCTTGTTACCAGCTGTTTGCCTGCAGCTCAGATTACTGAAGGGCCAGAAGGCCAAGAGAAAAATGGCCCCCAATTTGAGGGCTCTCCCCAGCACTTCCAAAAAAGTGCAAATTATTTGCTACTATTTGCTTGAATCATCAAGGAAAATTCTTGGCAACAAGTTTTAATGTACCGTTGCTGAAAGTACTCTAAGGTCACGGGATTCACCATCAGGCATCTGCTTGTTCTGTAGGAGAAGTGGGCTTCTCTGCTCACAGTATTTACCAAAACCATTTTCAAGAGGGAGGGGAATTAGCTGAAATGGTAGAGCGCTCACTTAGCATGCGAGGGGTAGCAGGATCGATGCCTGCATTCTCCAGCTTTGAGTCTCCATCTCTGGAGACATTTTAAACGTGCCTGGATGTGTTCCTGTGCAACTTGGTCTTGGTGATCCTGCTACGGCAGGGGGTTTGGACTTTCAAGGTCCTTTCCAATCCCTACTGTTTTGTGATTCTATGATAATTACCAATAGAACCAGAGGGAGGAGTTTCAAGCTTCAACTGGGTGGGGTTAGACTGAACATCAGGAAGAAATTCTTCATGGAGAGAGTGGTCAGGCACTGGAATGGGCTGCCCAGGGTGGTGATTGAATCCCCATCCTTGGATGTGTTGAAAAGTCACTTAGATGTAGTGTTGGATTTGGTTTTCACAAAAAGAGAACAAACACTGTCTTTAAGAAGGAAAAATAAAATGATTGAAATTATGACATTTATGAAACAAAGCCACCTTTTTCTCTGACATTTTTCTGGAAATTTTCTTGGCCATTTTCTTTTTCTGTTCTTCTGTTTCTTCTCTGAGACACAAGACTAAGCAGAAGCTGAAGTTCTATTGGTTGTATTAGTTATTATATGATGTGATCTTGTTGAACTTCATCAATGTCACTTTGAAATTGTGTCTCTCAGGGGATAAGAGCTCTTTTTTTTTTTTTTTTTTTCAATCAGTGCTGTGAGTGCATCCAGTCAATTTCTTTTTTGTCATGTAGTTTGTGGCAAAAGACCCTAAAAATGGGGTCTTGGAGAGGCACGATGCTTTTTGTTCATTGAACATTTTCTCCTTTCTTTTTGAATTTATTAAGTTTTGAAACAGTATCATGTCCTGTTGGTATTACTTCAACATGTTACACGGTGGGGAATAAGTGCGGAATGGAGATCAAGTGATTAGTCCTTTCCCTTGTTCCTTCTCGCTATGCAGATTTCATTTTGATGATTTGGCTATCCAGCTTATTAAAGCAATAGTTTTGGTCATGCTTTGCTACGTCTATCAACAGTAATTTTGTGCAAATGCTACTTGTGTGTAAAGACTAGAAGACAACCAGTGGCATGGCTTATCTCTGAGCTCTTGATTGCAGTGGCTCTGCCTTTTGGCCAAGACTTTTTCTGGGTTTTGTCTATAGACTTTGTACTTCAGTTTGGTTTCCTTCCCTTTCCAGGGATCCTCTGTAGTTGCTATGACACATTTTGCCTTTTGATTTGAAAGTATGTTATCTTATTTTCCTGTGTTTTCCGCATTGAGTGAAGTACAAATGAGGATTGCTGTTTGCTGAGTTAGGGCTTCTACTTTTTCCTACAGAAGGTACAGCTCCACTGCCAGTTGTGCAGCCTCCTCCCCTTGCCCCTCTGCTGTACCTTAACCTAATGTCAGTAAAACACCTTTAAGAGAGAGGTATCATTCTTAGGTCTTGTTTGCTGGCATATTTAACATGTTTGAGAGTGCCTTCTCCGTTCTCTATGGTACCTAAAATTGTGTGCCTGAGACCTATTGCGTCACGTGTGGGTTCTTTAGGACTTGGGCATGTAGTTGATGCAGATGGCATTTCAGTGAGGAGGAGAGACTGCTCCTGGCTCAATGAGGCCAAGCAATGGGTCCTACACTTGGATCATAACAACCCAGCACAACATTACGGGCTTGGAGGAGAGTAGTTGGAAGGCTGCTTGGCAGAAGAAGACCTGGGGTATTTTTGATTATTGGCTAAACAGGAGACAGCAGTGTGCTCAGTTATCCAAGAAGGCCAGTGGCATCCTGGCTGCTGTCAGTGATAGGGTAGCCAGCGGGAGCAGGTGATTGTCTCCTTGTACTTGGAATTGGTGATGCCTCACCTTGAGTACTGTTGTTCAGTTTTGGACACCTCAATACAGGAAAGACATTTAAGGACTGCAGTGTGTCCAAAGAAGAGAAACGAGGTTCGTATAGGGTCTGGAGAACATTCTTATGAGGAGCAGATGAGGGCTGAGTCTGTGTAGTCTGAAGAGGAGGAGGCTGAGAGGAGACCTTATTGCTGCCTACAACTACTTGAAAGGATTTTGTAGAGAGGTGGATGTTGCTGTCTTCTCATAAGTCACAAGTGATAGAACAAGAAGAAATGGCTACATGTTGCATCAGGGGAGGTTTAGGTTAGACTTTAGGAAAAACTTCTTTATCAAAAGTGCCATCAAGATTTGAAACAGGCTGCCCAGGGAATCATCTCTGGATGTGTTGAAAAATTACATGGATATGGATCTTAGGGACATGGTTTAGCAGTGGGCTTGGTACAGTTGGGTTGATGGTTGGACTCAATGATCTTCAAGATCTTTTACAATCTAAACAATGGTATGATTCTATGATTTCATCATCTTCAAAGGAGCCTAAAAGCAGAAGTAGAAGGCAGGAGCAGATTCTTATGTTGTCATCTGAGCAGATGGTCTGTCTCCACAGAAATACCTCCTAGTTTCTACTGATCTTGACAAGAGCTGGTAAATGTTCAGCGTTTCTGCAAAGCTCTAGCATCCCACCCATCTGAAACAAAAACATTGCTGTGAAAAGGAATAAACTTCTATCACTGTCTGAACAAATTTCATTATAATGTCAAAATGTACCAGTCTGGGTTGCCCAACCCCAAACTTACTGATAATTTCAGATTAGAGATTTTGCATTACAATATAAACATCATTTTTATAAAAGCTCATGTTTACTTTAATTTGATTAAAATCACCATCTCAGGACAATTTCTTAGGCATGCAGAGAAGTCTGCTAGCAGCGCAATTCCCTCAGCTCAGCAAAGGCTGGCTGCGATGTGCAGCGCGTGTGAAGTGGATTAAACACTGTACATTGCATTGCCATCCTTTCTGAACTAGAACGGTCTCATCTCAAACACCGTGTTATGCTTTTTTTAGTAGAGATATTTCGGTGGGGAACTTGGGTCCTTCCTGGTCATGATGACTGGGCAACAGACAGGGAAGCTGTGAGGTTTCATGCCTGTGTGCCAGGCATCCTCCTTTCCTAAGCTGGAAGAAGTCCAGAGGACTCCAGAACAACAGGCTGAAAAGCATGTGGGGGAAAGCGTGATGGTGATAGTGTAACAGTTGTCCATCAGTTCTTCCAGTTTAAACCTTCTAGAAAAGTTAAAGCAAGTAGCTACCTATAATTGAGGGAAGGCATCACAATGGCTTGGAATAGCTTTAAAGCAAGCTGGTGCCAGGATGGTGTCTTAAACTTCCAGAGTACTGCCTATAAGCTGCAGTCATGAGTTTGGAGCTGCTGTCTTTGGTTTACAAAAGCAAGAAAAAAAAGTAGGGAGGGTTCTCCTTTCAGTCTGTTTTCCCTCTGAGGAAAAAACCCCTCAAAACAGCTGGTATTATTTGAAACTCTTAAGTTTTTATTCTGTGTGGATGACACAGAAATTAAGGAGGAAGAGGGGAGAACTGTTTGTACTTGTGAATTTGCTTAGAATAGAAAACAGATTTCACACTTGAAATATCAAGATATTTGGGTCTCTTTAGAATGCTGCCTTTGGATATGATACCTGTGTGCTCTGTGAGACTGGAATAGAGCATCGGTACACAGACAATAAGTGTGAGAATGGCAAGCACTAAAGTGAGTAGTACATGGTTACACTGAAGAAGCCACTACATTATAATTTCTGGAATTCCAGAGGATCTGAAAAACTGGAGACTGGAAGAAAGAAGCTTGAACTAAACATGCAAAATGAAGCATGCCCTGGAATGTCTAATACCATTCCTTCTACCTGAAAATGGCAAATCCTCAACGTTTAAAATGCACTCATGAGTAATAGAAGTACATCACTTAATATGAATAATGACATCTTTTGGGTCTTGTCTTTAAGAGTTGTTTACAGCAGAAAGCCCATATTTATTCCTGCTTTCCCAGTGTGTGTTTCCAAACAACATTTTCATGAGTTGAAGGAAAAAGAGTGAAAGAGAGGCCAACTTTTGTTCTTGTTTTAAGTCTAATTTATAGCCTTAAAAGTGTCTTGGTGAGACAATGTGTCTGCTGAGGAGGTGAATGTTCTGAAAAAAAAAATATTTTGAGTGAGAGTATTATTAAAAAGTTTATGTTTCACAGTCAGAATTTCTAGTGTAGAAGAAATGCCTAACCCACTCATTGCCATATAGGCAAATTATATTTTCAGCATTGAGCCTCTAATTCACATCCACAGTAGGTAACTTGAAGGAGTGGTGTAGATTCACCATTTGCTAAAATTCAAATCTGCAAAAGCCAGAAATCCTAGGTGCTCCTTCCTTTTGCCAGCCACACTTTCTGGGTGCAGCATCGCGCATCCTCTCGGAGTTGCATGCCACTGTTCTCATCTGACAACAAAGCTGGAGTGGGATAAAATGATTTCCCTTCTCACTAGCTCCGCCTCCTCACCCCCTAGCAAGACTGATGTTGTGAATGGTGCTCAGAGCACATCAAACCCAAGCTTTGTGAGGTTTGCTATCCTAGAAGATGTGGTGGTTGGTTGCATTCAGAAACAGGCAGAGGCCGTGGTGGTGCACCTCTGCAGATGGCAGTTGGCTCCTGCCTCAGGAGTTGAAAAACCTGAACACTGTGCCTTCCTCTACCTGAGGTCTGCATAGTGTCACGGAGTGCCTCAATTTCTGTCAGAGGAAGTTTAGGCTGGACAGTAGAAAAAACTTTTTTATTGAAAGAGTCATCAAGATTGGGAACAGGCTGCCAATGGGGGTGGTTGAGTCACGACCCAGACTGTGTTTGAAAGTCATGTAGATGTGGAACTGAAGGACATTGTTTAGCAGTGGGCTTAGTAGTGTTAGGTTAATGGCTGATCTCCATGACCTTAAATGTCTTTTCCAACATAAATGATTCTATGATTCTAAGATGATATTTATTACTAAATAATAACAGAGAGTTTCAAGTACTTGCTAAAGGTCAATTTGTTGCCAGTATAGGTTTGTGTTGCTCTGTTTTAAGCAATATGTTTGTGTTGATGTGTTGTGTTTGGAAACTGGGGCAGGGGAGAAACAATTAGTGTATTAAAAATAATTTGAAAAGCAAGAAGGGTGCAGAGGGGATTGTGCAGCACTGTGCATGAAGTCTGTGCAAAGCCCTTCTGCAGCATTTCTGTTCAGTGACAGAAAGAATTGAGAGCTGCAGTAGATTACTGAGAGTTCATATGTATCTCTCTAAATGCTTTTCCTCCTGAAAATCACAAAATACTCTGAGAAAAAAAGTACTAGTGAAGTATATAGAGGTGCAATGACTCCTGATTAGTTATGAGTTCCGTTATATTAAGATGTTGCTTTATTCGTGTTTGTGAGATGTGATTTGCCAAGAATTCCCATGGGACATGGATATTTCATAGTGTATTGTTTAGGATTAGGAGATGAAGTTCCTAGCTGAGTTATTTACTGTTAATGAAAACACCACTCAGTATATACGGCTTGAAAATCCATTGTTAATTAACAGCATTCAACTCTTAATTGTGTTTTTACCAGTTCAGTTGAAATCATTGACACAAAATACATTGTTAAACTGCTTAATCAATCATTGTAGAAAAATAGAGGTGTTTGATAGGGACATTCTAGTACAAAGTTTATGTGAAGCTTCCCCATTGAAAGCTTTGGAGGCTTCTATTTTCTTTTAAGCTTATGTTACAAAAATGAGATATCATAAACTTTACAGTCCATACTACATTAATACCAAAGACGGTAAAATACAGGGGGAGAGAGAGAAAGAGATGAACACATACACCTTAAGCTTTAAGTGCCCTATTCACAAAAGTATAGCTGACACATGCACATGCCCCAGTGGCAGAAAGTCTATTTTTTGTGCTAAAGGACACCAGAAAGGTTTACTAAGGGCCCTGAGCTGCTGTTCTAATTAACACAAACATTTGTTAAACTGCAGCAATGAATTATAGAGTGGCCCAGTAAATTACAAGAGCAAAAAGCACTTTTATCCTCAGAGGAATGCTTTGCTTTCAGCTCATGCGCCTTTCACTAGGGCTAACACACATGGGTGGCTCTTTGCTACCAATGTTGTGCTACCACTGGCTCCTCTGCTATAAGGCTTCTGTCTTCCAGTGGAGCTGTGGAGCCACCCTTCCTTAAAATACGCAGGACTCCTCACGGGCTGCCGTACGGGTGAGTTGTGATGGATGAACTGGAGCACTTGGCTGCTGCTGATGCTGGGGCAGAAGAATGAGCTCTGAAACATCTGAGGAAAAATGAGTGTCATTTCACAAAATCTAAGCATAAGTAACCTTTACTGAGTTGGTAGAACAAGCTGTCCCACATGGCAGGATCAAAAATCCATATTCCTTACACCATTCCTTACACCATGCTCCTTGGTGAAAAAGTCTTTTAAGGAAAATGTTCAGAGCTGAAAAAAGCTTATTTTCACTCAACGTTATTTGTCAGGCCTGTGAAACCCTTTCCCTACACCCTATACTGCCCATCCCAGCATGACTTGCAGCTAGAGGACCTGCAGGACTCCCACTGATTAGCTACACTGAAAATTAGCAAGGAGCAGTTGATTAGGGAAAAAACAAAAGTAAAATAGGTGTGAATTCAATGTGATAGCTATATCACAGTGCAAAATTTCCACCTGCCCACTAGGTTTCTCCTGAGGTTATTTTCTTGTCTCTTCTGTTTTAACATAAATGTTTCTGTACAAAAATGCTTCAGATTCTCTTCAGTGTATTTTTTTCTTTCTGGAGTAGGCAGGTATGAAAAAACAAAATTAAGGCTGCAGCTGCTTCTTCACTGGCAGAAATGCCGTTCTTGATGGGCCGGAGCGAAAGTCCACTGAAGGCAACGCAAGCTCTTCTCAGCAGGCAGTATTTTATGCATGCTGGTCCTTAGCACTGGGCAGTGCCACAGTGCATGAGCAGCCCCTTACGGAGCATGTCTGTGAAGCTGTGACCTTACGCATCAGCTCCCCAGCTCATGTGAGTGTTGCAGCGTAAGCTGTGCCAATAACCACTGCCCCATTCATTTTAAAGCTGGCAAGTTGGAATGTAAAGGGTTTACACTGATTTAGCTCAGCCAAGGAGCTAACCTATGCTGAAGCAAGTTGTTAGGGAGCCACGCTCCTGAGCATGGGTGGCAGGAATTGTGTCTTTAGCTGAGAAATCGCACTGAAGAATTTCCCCGGGAATGTCACACCATCCGTGATTCTGCCAGACTGGCCAAGCACCAGCGCTGTCAACAAGTGAATTTCACTGATTACAGCTTCAGATGAAATTCAGCTGTTTCTTTGCCAGATGAGACACTAAAATTGACTCGCTAAGGTGCAACATTAACTTTCCAAGGGTTTGTGCTGCTGCTGTAGCAAACTACTCTGCTGAGAGCCCAAGGATTGGGTGGGAAGAAGGGAGGACGTTCCCTAGATATTGCACATAAAGGATAATGCCTCCACATACTCGCTATATTAAGAACATAGAGGGAACTCTGGTTTCCTATGAGTTTGCCACAGCCTAAATTTTAGGTTGAATTGCCAAAAAAACCCCCCCTCAACCAGGAAAGGTTTGCCTTATTTGTAAACATTTTCACAGTATATCAGTAATTACCTTAGAATTTCTCTACCCCGCCCTCTCCCCAGACTTATGGCTTTTTAGAGTCAGTAAAATGATCTGTTTGGCAAACAGTGAGGTACTCTAAAATAGCTGCCAGTCTGGTACACTGAAGAAAATGTCATGCACTAGAAGAGTCTAAGGTACTGGGAGGAGGAAAAAAAAAGATCAATAATACAATCCAAATATTAGAGGAGAAATGTCTACTTGATGGGTAGTTAGTTTTTGCATCCCAATATTTCTAGAACTCTGTTTCTAAACCTACATTAATTACACATCTATGTACATTATTTAGAAGCTCTTTACTACAGTACTTTTGTACATGCAGTGTTTATTACTAAATGTAAAGAGAAAGTAATTACATAAGGCATATGTACAGTATTGTGTTGGATTGCCAATCCGTCTGCTCACCTTCATCTTAAAGCTGCAAGGCCCATTTCATAGAGGTTGTTGGTGTGTGAAACTATTCTGAAATACACAAACCCTGGAGCCAAGGCCCATTACTTTGCGAGCATTGTTTAGTAATCTCTTTTAAAAGCTTTTGTACATTTTCCCATTGCTTTGGGGTCTTTTTGTTGTGGATGTAGGTAAACCTGGATGTTTGAAGAGGTGCCAAGGAAGCCAGCAGTCATTACCAGGCTGGGGATCAAGATTCCACCATCAAGAATGGGTATTGCAGCTTTAACCCATACCTCTGCTCAGTCTGTGTATCTGCTGAATTTAAACTGGGCAGGTAGATATTTTGCATCTTAAGTATTTATTTTCCTAGAATCAAGGAAAAAAAAAGGCGCATCAGAGAAAGAAGAGGAGAGTAAAGGGGAGAAGATAAAGGAGTTGATGTGGTCCTTATGCCTCCATTGGTTCTACACTTTGGATTCATTCTCCAAGTTGGCCACATCACCATTTCTTTCATTTTGGTCTTCTTGATTCTTTTCTTCCTCCTCAGTTTCCAGCTCAGCATGCTGGTCCAGTTTGCTGGAAACAGACCACGTCAGGGGCAGTTCTGCTCGGCTGGCCATCTCTGCCAGCTCTTTGGCACTGTAAACTGGTGTGTTGGTCTCATAAGTTTCATGAAAACTGTTGTAGTCAACTTCATAAAATCCGTCCTCCAGAGTGAGGACAGGGGTGAAACGGTAACCCCAAAGGATCTCACTTGTAATGTAAGAACTTCGAGCTTGGCAGGTCATGCCTGCAACAGAGAAGAAAGAAGTGTTGTAATAAGGACCCACCACTTTCCCAAATCCTTAACGATTTATTCATATAAGCAGAGAAATATTTGCAAAAAGACATGCCAGAAAGGAAATGAGTTTGACAACACAGGAAGTTGAAAGCAATTTGACAATGTGTAACCTGCTTGCTGTCCTTCTGCGCATGTACGTAATTAGCAAGTGTTGAGCCTGTGGTCAAAGACTAACATTTTTTGATTAAAAGCGGTTCTCATTCCTCTATTTCATCAAAGAGTAACTCACCGGCTGGCAAGCCACAGGTGGCTTATGGAGAGTGCACGCGGCTTGCACTGTGCCATCCTTTGGTTCCCTGGCATTTAACAAACACACACTGCCACACCCAGCACTTGTCCAGGATGACCGAGGAACTTACGCAAAAGGTTTCTCTGCTGGAGCCAGCCCCTGAGCCTGTGATCCACGGATGGGCTTGGGTCCCCCTAAAAGTTTGAACCATCTTTCAAAAATGCTGCTTTGAGTTTTGGGTTGGTGGCCAATGCAAAAACTTCAGCAAAGCTCCTGAAGACCATTGTGATAGTGATACTTCAGCCCTTCTCCAGCATTTCCCTCCATGTACTGTAGCACCTCAGGCTCTGTGGAGGGGTGACAGTCGGGGAAACTTTTAGTGTCAGGGAAACCTGCTACACATACCTACCTGATACAGCCAGGCAGAAAAGTGACCAAACTTCTGCTGTGCATACGGATGTTAATTTCTCTTTTGTTATGCCTGACAGAAATACTCAAGCCTTCTTCATAGTTTTTCAGGACAAGATGTGTTTGCATTTCAGTTCTGAAGCAGTGCACAAACAGAAAAATAAAGTTCTCACCCTTCTTTAGTTCATTTCACAGGTGGGAAGAGTGGAAGGACCTGTAACTGTATGACAACGATCTCTTGAGAATTCCTGTGCCATTTTTACTCTGAAGAAGATCTTCTTTCCCACAAAATCACAGATGTAGAGGAAGCTGTCACCTCACAGAGCACTAGACATATGAGAATCACACTTGTTGCGCAGCAATTTTCCCAAAGCGTCAGTCGTCTCAGACCCAGAAGTCTGAGTCTGCCCAAAGGAACTGAACTGGGTGCAGGTTTTGATAGACTCTCCCTGCCCCAGGAGGGAGGGAGGCTTCAGCAGGCTGGGGCCAGAGAGGGCCAGCATCAACCAGTGCTGGTCTCCGCTGCTGTCTCAAGCACCTCTTTGGGTTGGTCTCCTACCAGCTCCTTTGTTGCTCTTTAGTGGTGTGCCGAGATAAATGATCCCAAGATAGTTTTCCCCAAAGGACTGTGCTGCTCCTGAGGTTGTCTGTTTCTAATCCCTTTTTCTGATGCTGAAATTTAACTTTGAAGTGAGGAAACTGTTGAGTTTTCATTACAGGGGCAATGATATAAAACTTAAAAAAGAATTAAATCCCTTTGAAATAGTATTACCTTCCTGAGCTCAAACAAAGTGCTCAGTGATCCTGCTGCTCTGGTTAGGACAAATTTGTTTGACTGATGGGAAAGAGAGGAGCAATCTTATGTAGCAGTCAAGAAAATTAACTGAATGATATTAGAGTTACAGCTCATTAAAAACAAAACCTCATTGGAAATGTGGACCTAAGTTTTTAATGTGGTTTCCCATTCAGCAGCATTTTAATATGTATTTCTTTTTCACAGCTAAAGTACTTTGAAAGTTAGAATGAGCATGTTAGGATTTTTTAAGCATTTAAGTTGAAATCAAGAAAAATTGTGTGTGGATCACAAGGATTCCAGAATTAAAGGTGCCACAGTTTTGGAGGCTCTTGAAGTGATTGCCCGTGTGCCTGTGTGGCTTTGGAAGCAGAATGGAGAGATTTCTGCAGTATTCTGCATGGTGTGACTTTACTACCCTCTGCCTGTGTTGGCTCAGAGGTCCTTCAGCAAAACAGAAGTGCTTCTGGACTCTTTTCTCCATTTAAGCCCTCATCATATATTACAGTCTAATTTACATGTTTCATTATACTCCATGGTTTTAATTTTTCTGTGAAAGGAAATGTGACTTTTGTAATTTGTTGGAAGTTCTGAACATGCACTTGGTTGCCAGGGGAGGCTGCGTCTTGAGTGAGGGCATTTTATGCTTTAGGTTTCCAAGTATTGCATGATTTATTCAGTAGTCCTGTGGTTTATGTGTAGCCATAGATCTGTTGCACAATGGCTTTTAAAAATGATTGTGGTTTGACATTTTGACTAGTGTCTTAGTTTAATTGAATCCCTACAGTACAGATGAGAACCGGGGAGCCTTTGGAGCTGCTTAGCTCAGTATTAATTGGACGTTTTCAAAATAAGCTGGGAAATTAAGAGACTTAATAATTCACTCTAAATGAATGAAAACTAAGATTGGAAGGAACAGTCTGTTTGAGGAGGACTGTTGAAGCCCGGTGAAAATCTCAAGGCTGAACTCTCATGCCCTGCTGTGATGGAAATGGAGTGAAGCCAGGGCAGTGGGTGGTGACAGAGGAGCATTCCTGCTGGGCTGGGCAACCACTTGCCCCTGCCCATCCTCGTGCAGTGGCTCTGCAGCTACCCACACCATCTGTCCCTACTGCTTGGCATGGAGGGGCAGCAGTGGCAGGATTAGGTTGCAGTGCTTGGAGTTTGCTCTTGCACCTGTTCACCTCGCTCCATTCTGTATTTTAAATATGCCATGAGCTGATGAGACCTCTAATGGTTACTCTTAACTGCTGTCTCACTCCTTTAAAACTCAAAGCACGTTTTTATGAGCTGTAATGAGCCTTTGTGTATGACACAGCTTTTAATGAGAGCATTTCTGTCTGTTTATTTTATGTTTGCACAGGCTAGGGACAAGACAATTGAGTCCTGTGCAAAAACCTGTTGCTGGACAAGTTACCTAAGTAGTAAAATTAATTGCCATCCTACCTTGTTGTGGATTTTTTAATTATGTTTAATGCTCACTTAGAGGTTTGTTGGCTGTAACCAGTATCATTAAGATTTGCCACTTGTCTGTGAAAGACTGATGGGGACAGGATGCAGGAATCTCCTTTTTTTTTTTTTTTTGAGGCTGCCAAGCTAACGTGGCAACGTTTGTATGGTTCAAATGGGAACAAAAAAAGTCCTGCTGACGGTGCTGGGGTTAGCTCCACGTATGTGAAATAGGCATTTAGTGACTGTTTTACATAGTCTTGTAACCATACAACTACTGTATTTCAAACTTTAATTTATCCTCTAAATGCTTATTAGTCTCTTTCAGCAGGTGAAGAGCTGAGTTATGCAGAGACCTGAGCAACACTGCACAGTGAAGAGCGGCTTGAGAGCAGGTGCCACATGCTAAGCCACCTTCTGTCTGTACTGAATGTGACACACAGCAGGGCTTCTGCTGCAAGGTACCTGTGCTGGGGTCGAGATGCTGTAGAGGGCTTGGTCACATCAGTGACATTATGTCCTCTTGCAGCAAAACAGGCCCCTCCCAACAAAAAAGTAGGACTGTACTCTGGTTCCTCCTAACATATGGGCTGCTCCTCTCTGGAGCACTGCACTGGCTGGCAGCTCTGTTTGACTGAGCATGGTCACCACTTCAGTGTACTCCGTCAGCAACTTCCCTTGCAAACAGAATGACGGGTTCTATTGGGCTTCATGTTTGCACCCTGGACTCTAAGCCAATGGCAGAATAATTCCCCTAAGCTGCTGCTGGTATGTGGGTAAAGTTACCACCCCACCTCTGACTGATTAGAATTCATATCAAATTTGATGCTACCTTCAGAATCATTACTCTTGAAAAGCCACCCCGTACACTTTTGAGGTTACAGTTTGTTTGTGATGTCCACTGCTGTTTAGCATGATGCTTTGCACTGTCGCACAGTGCTACGAGGGTTTGGTGTGGCGACCCTGAGTGGATTGGTGCATTTCCTCGCAGAGCACCGCATCTAAGATTTCGTGGTAGTTTACACAATAATACTTTGTGTCGTGCACTCTTACCATACATTATTTCATTTCGTCATGAGTGCCATCAAAACCAAAATGCTCTAAAAATGTCATTGGGAAAGGGAGTTTCAGAATTATGGGATCAAATACCTGTTTGGGCTGAAATACAGCGATTTTCAGCTGTAGGTCAGCCTATGGCAGATTGCGCACAGTGACAGCCTCATTCAGCTTTTGTTTTACTTGAGGTGGTCCTTGTTACAACAGAGCTTTTTTTTACCCAATGCCATTCATGTGATGTAAAAATAACTGTGAATGAAATGGAAGGGACAAGAATGAGAGCCCATTACTGACTACATCTTTTCGGGTGACAGATGCAATATCAAGCCAATTTTGAGGTTCGGTGGTTTCTTGCTGACATGTAGAAGAATGGGGCAGCCTTTCTGCTGCGCAGAACTGAATGGAATGCCTCAAGAATCACAGAATCATTTTTGTAGGAACAGACTTTTAAGATCATGAAGTCCAACCACTGACGAGCACTGCCAGGTCACCACTAAATCATGTCCCTCAACACTACAACTTTTAAATGCCTCCAGGTGTAGTGACTCCACCACTTCCCTGGGCAATCAGTTCCATCTATTCTGAGGAAATGCTTCCTAATGCCCAAGCTGAACCCCCTTTGGTGCAACTTGAGGCTATTTCCACTTGTCCTATCACATGTTACCTGGAAGAATAGACCAGCACCCACTTCACTCCAACCTCTTTTCAGGTAGTTGTAGAGAGTGGTAAGATCTCCCCTCAGCCTCTTTTTCTCCAGGCTGAACAACCCCAGTTCCCTCAGGCAGTTCTCACAGGACTTCTTCTATTGGCCTTTCACTGGCTTTGTAGCTGTTCTCTGCACATGCTCCAGCACCTCAGTGTCGTTCTTGTGGTGAGGGGCCCAAAACTGAACACAGGGTTCAGCCCATTTTCAATCATTGCATGGGAAGTTTACTGAGTTCAGCCTGAAGTAAGGCCTCAGCAGCAGAAGACTCGAGCGTGCGCAGAAAACAGTGATGTCCACACTTCTGAGGTGAGTAGATTTTCAGAGGAGTATGGAATTTGGTCTTGAGTCTCCATCTTGGTGCTACAACTTCAATGTGCATGTGCAGTGTTCTTGTTACATTGTGTTGTCCCTGTCTCTGTTCATAACACCCTTTGCTGAGGTAGCACTGTAGATGTTTTGATCTACTTTTTCAAAAGGTTCATTTGTATCCTAAAAGCTTTTCAAGAGCAAACCCGAACATGTAGGAAATTCTCTTCCTCTTGAGAATAATTCTGACAACCGCTTTGTCAGTGCTCATGATGAAACTGTTTTGCTGTGGGAATTATAGAGAGAGGAGAGGTGCTGACCCGTAGTGTTAGAGCTGACTTTTGCACCTTGCCTGGGGCAGGGTTGAGCAGATGGGTGAATTTTATCTAAAGACTGTGATCATGCCAGTAACACCAAGGCAGTAAGACAAACGTGCACCTGATGTCTGGAACTCCACTACAGTGCTCAAAAACACTACAGTGGCTTTCTAGGTTTGTATGTGAGCATTACTCCCGTGCTCTTTGTCACCAAACAGCACACTACAAGGCAGAGCGATGGTCTGTGCCTCGATGACCTTTTGGTCTCAAGTATATCTGGTGCAAGGTTTGTCAGTCTGCTAATTTTAGATGTGGGAGAACGAGAAAGCAATGTGTGCTATAAAAAAACAAGAAAAAGGCTGGGAATCAAGAACTCCTGATTGATACCTTGGTTCCCCTGCAGATATTGTGTGGGCTTTGGCAAATTACCCAGCTCTGTCGGGTCTGTTTTATTGGTGTGCCACAAGGGACGTGCTGAGATTTAAAGGCAGTAGATGTGCTTGCAGTATATTCTTTTCCTCATCTAGACTTTCACTGTCAAATTTGTACTAAACAGTTCTCCCTGGTGTGAAAATTATTGTCTCAAAAAAGAACAGAGATTTAAATTACATTTTCCATCCTGCCAACAAGTTATTGTCAGAAACATTCCATATCAGTTACTTCGTCCTCTTTAATCAAGAGTTAAAAAAAAAAGGAAAAAGAAATTATCACGTTGAACCCTGAATTCACCCATTTTTGTGGAGCCTGAAGCATTAGTAGTCACTGCTGAAGAATGTTGCAAATACCCTGCTGTGGTAAGACATTTCCCCCCCACCGCCTTTTTTTTTGGTACTTGTGTGTACCTGACAAGAAATCCATGTGTTTTTCCAGCTCTGAGTAAAATGTTAAATGCATATAATCCTCTCATTCAGAGCCAGCAGTGGAAAGTTCCCAGGGGTTCTGATCACTTCATTTGGAACGCACCTGGAAACTGGATGTTTATCTTGTTATCTTGAGCGTTGTCCACAGCTCTCGAAAGGGGTGAAAGCTGGAAGGGTGCCAGTGAGGAATTAGACATATCTGTAGAGGTTTCAGCATGCCTGGAACCTGTGCACAGCACCCTTGTCTGGTGGGCTGTGTGAGTGCACGTCTTCATCTTGCTTCAGCTACCTCACAGCACTGCAACCACCAGCTCTGGTGTGGAGAGCGGAGAAGGCAGTATTTGTGTGTGTGTGTGTATGTGTGTGTGACTGGGAGAGGAAGGAAGGGGTGATGGATGCTTTTGCATATAAGAATAGAAGGAACTAACTGCCATTGGCTTTTTAAATTGTTTTTCATTTTTTCTAGTGTTTAAACTGGTGGGTTCTGTTCTGTAAATGGTTTGGGTAATTTAGTATATTTCTGTTTTCATATTTCTTACTTAATCAGGCAGAGAAGCTTACTGCTGTATCTGACATGTTAGAGCTTTGTTCTAATGCAGTCTGTGAAGTATGGTCAGAGGTCTTTGTGGTAGCCACTGTCTTTGTCTTGCCATTGAAGATGGGACCAGAGACAAGCTCCACAACAGAAAATACAAGTTGCCACAGAGAGGGTCTGGCCTGAACACCAGCAGTAATAAAATCACAGCCTCCATGGGAGTGTGATAACATTAAGTCATGCTTGCACAGGAGGTGAATATGCTAGTGAGAAGCCATTATTTCAAATCAGTGGGACTTTCTGACACTTCAAAACCTATTTTTTTCTAAAGAAGATGAAAACAAATGGCAAATTAAAAAAATACAAAGAAGGAATTGATACTTCAGTTCTAAACAAAGTCTAACCTGGATTGGTCATAGCATTGTTTTCATTGTGACCCTGTCAAATGTGCCATATTGTATAACACAACATCTAATTAGAAAAAGATGGCCATGTTTTACTTACTTAGAAAATATTTAAAAAACGCATGTTTTTTCACCCAGTAGGAGATTTCGGTGCCAGGAAAACGGTATCTTCCAGTGGAAGAATGCTGCGCCAGAGATGCTGGACTCACTTGTTTAATATTTCTCCTACCAGGAATTAAATACACTTCACTAAGTATTTTGTGCCTAGTTTCTTGCTTTCTAACCTTCACGGAGTTTAGTGTGAGAAGTGGTACATTCACAAGGCAGAAAAGCTTGTCTGGTTCAGTCTCAAATGTGCTGCCACTTTTAGCTAACAGTGCCATACTCATACATTCTCAATAAACAGCTTCTAGAAGAGACAGTACAATTCCTATTCACCCAGTACTTAACCTTCATTTAGCCTGATATTGAGGCCATGCCCAGCAAATCAAGTTGCCTGATGTGTAGGAATTTTGATTTTTGTTTCAGCTGTGCATTTTTAAATGGATGATGAGCACATTTTTCTGTGGACTGAATCTGTGCAAATTTAATATATCAAACAATGCAGTGTCTGACCAGAGAGGGGAGCTTGCGCCAGACTAGGCACCCAACACCCCTGGAAACAGGAGACTCAATTCAGTAAAGCTAGATTGAGTTGCCAAGGATTTTGTGCCCTACTTTGTGTTTGACTGTTCAAAGACATTGATAGATTTGGTGGTTTCTCAGACACTGAATCAGCACCACGTAAGTGTTTTATTTCTCCTAGCAGATACCCGCACAGAAAGATAGAGGGCAATTTTTTAAAAAAGAAGCTGCTGTACATGGTCATATCTCCAGTGCCTCTGTTTTTAAAATGTAAAGTGCTCAGCAAACAGGAGTTTTGTCCTGACCTTTTAAAAGTAATACATTGCCATTAATCCTCGGTTTTCCTTCTGAGTAATGGCCTAAGATGGGACACTACTCTGGCGTGGTGCACATGCAGCCTGCTCCACATTCCCCTCACAAACAGCAGGCAGCAGTGCCATGGGGCTCCAGCTGAATCAGCTGCTGCTGTCTTGCTGGAAAAGGTTCTTGGAAGACTTTTTCACTAACCATCGCAACTTGACACGTCGGGGCAGAGATACGGCATAAAGCAGAGAGGGTTCTAGGTGGCAGGGGCTGTGGAAAAGACCCTGATAGCACATTAAGCCTAATAGTCCTATTTAGGGTTTTGGACTGCTCCATCTTTGTTGCTAGGCTGCTTCCACAACTGAGACAATGACCAACCAGCAAGAATCACAGCATTTGTGGAAGTTCCCATTGGCTTCCTGTTTCTTTTCCATGGTCAGAAGTCAAATCTTTAATTATGATTCCAGAGCACCTCCGGAAATACATAATTCACACAAATACTCCAATTTGGTTACCTCGGCATTCAAAAGTGGTTCAGGTGCTCATAAAAGTACCAAGAGAGGAGAAGGTAGAGGGCAACCAGCTGCACACTGGTGTACAGTAGTGCTGTGCCATAGTGGGTTTTCTGCAGCATGATCTCCGGCTGCGAGAAGGCTGAGTCCCCTCCTCTTTCTTTTACTTTTTAAGAAGGAGTGGAGTACCACTGCAAAATTTAGTTTTGGTTAACAGAGGCGTGAAGAAGGAGGTGCCTAAGCTGCTGCATTACTCATCTTGGGAAAGAAAGCAGTACAACAGCTCCTGTTCTCTGTTACGTGCAAATCCAAAGACTGAATGAGATCAGAACCTCAGAAGCAGATTCCCCTCTCTCCACTTCTTGCTGGGGAGGAGGAGGATGGGAACAGGACAGATAGGAAACACACTGGTAGGAAATTAAGAAAAGAAAATGTATCCTCTAACACTTCTAGCTTTCGCTGTTTCATACAGCCCTATGCCTGGTTGAAAAGTCCAGCTTTGATGTGCAGTTTGGATAGGAACTGCTTCTTCTCCAAAATGTTTGGGCCGATGCTGCAAGATGCAATTGCTCAGGTGCACCTGCAGCAACCTTCCCAAGGCAATGCCCACAGGCAGCATTAGAGGAGCTGGGTGCTCTGCTGGTTGCATGCTCAGCTGCTGAAAACACAGACAACAAATGCTTGTGGCCTTGGGAAGAGGTAGAAACGTTTACATGAGAGCTCTTCCAACATGGCTGCCTTGAAGATGTGTATGTATAGGGAGCCAATCTTCTGTGGAAAACTATAGCCAGCTGCTGTATTTGCTCTTTGCTGCATAATGCATAGCATATGCAACCCTCTTGAGTTTAGCACACCGTGGTAACTGGGATTGAGCCTAGAAGGCAGCATGTCTGAGCATTGCTGAAATCTCACATTGCCATTACTGCCAAGGGCTGGCTGCGAGAGAACCCTTTAGTTGGGATGATGCTTGCTGTGAAAGTAGTGTTTTCTGTAACAGCTTGTACCTGCTGCACATGTGCCCTGTCATCACTGCAAGATAAAAGTTTAATTAAAATAGATGTGTGATCTGTTTCACTTCTTGCTGTGCAGACTCCTTAAAGATGGAATTTGAGTCGGCATGTTTGGATGGCTTTTATTTCTCCTCTTGAAATGCTAGTCACAAAGATAACAGAACATCCAAGGTTTGTTCTGTCCTGACTACGAGCTTTTTATAAAAATGTCACATATTACTGTGGAAATGTTTGTGAACCCCGGATTAAAGACAAAACAGTGTGAACACACAGCTTGGCATGCTGTAAAATTGAGGAAATAAGGAAGATCACTAGCTTTTTGACAACAAAAGTCTGTGAATCACCCACCAAGTATTCTGGTCGTCATTTCTAGGTTTGTGGTTAATGCCATTTCTAAAGACTGGTTCAGCTGTTGTGAAATCAGAGGAGAAGATGAAAGAGAGTTCAGGATAAATCGCTTGTTTTTTGTCAGGCAGCTACTGGTGAGCAGTGGTCTGGAAATGCAACACAAAAAAAGAGAAATTGCATTTCATCCAAAATCACTTGGATTTTTGGTAAGCAATAGAACATTTTAGTGGGGTTGCCAGGGCAGTTTCATAATGGTGCTTTCCTTTAGGTGGGCTGGAAAACAAGCTAAATGTGGGTAGCTGGTACTTGCTTTTAGAAGAGACAACTTGAAGAAAGTGTTTTTTCTAAACTTATCTTAGTTTCAGAGATCATATTTTGCTTTCTATTTCACCCCAAATAGTACCAAGAGGACTGCTATAGAAGTGCTCCATGTCTTTCAGAAGAAAGCTCTGAATCCTCATGCCATTCCTGAAACCATCATGGTTAACCATCTGAGAAGTCCAACTGTTATCACACATCATGGGGATGTGTGAGAGCTGGATTTGTTCAGTTCTGTTGCTAACAGCAGCATGGCTGCTTTCTGGTTCCTTAACTAAGCAAAGAAGTAATGAGTCCTTTCTCTGGGCATTTAGGGTGAAGCTCAGCTCCTTGAAGGTATTACTATGTATTGATGATGGTTGGGCCTGTGCTTAATTCAGCTAGCATCTCCTGTTGTCTTTCTCATGGTTTGAGTATGAACTTGCCTCTAGCCCCATGCTTGTAGGACCTTTTGGCATTGTAGTCCTTGGCAGGCAGATAAATTTCATTCAGATACCTGGAACCTATCTGCTCAAGAAGGAAGATGAAGGATGTCTGAGCGAGGTTTGTTAGTATTTTATATGATGGGTTTGGATAGTAGACTTTATAACCTCTTATTTTCTTAATGGGAAAGAGTTTAAGCAACCAAAGATTTGTTCATGCTGTTTTTCGGTGTGATTGGTCAACTCCTTTATAAGAACCTGTTAAAGGGAAATCGTTACACTGAGCTTAAAATTCACATAATAATAGGGTTTATTTAAAACATAAAGTCCATTGAGTTGACTATTCTTATCTTCATCAGCCTCAGCCAGTCCCAGACTTCATGCAGCTCTCAGTTTTGATGAGTTCTTGCAGGCCTTCTAGCAGTTACACAAAGAAAACAATCTGCACCGTTAAGACCCTCCTAATGAATAGCAAGAGGGTTTCGATATTTTTCTTGGCTTTTTTTCCCTGGTTAATAGGACTAGACTTATTAAGTTGATTCTTTCAGGTTAATGATATTTGCTGTCTGACAGCTTTAACAGCATATTTTTAAAATGCAGGATTGAGGAAAAGCTGGCTGCCTCTGGGAATGAGATGCAAAGTCTTTAACTTCTGAAACACTATTTAATATTCAAGTTATGTCAAAATTTGTGTCCATATTTTAGCAGCTTGGCACCCTATCTGATAATAAGTACTATTAATATACCTGCTAGTAGATCAATGAGCTTTTCAGAAAAACTAATACTTGACTTAATTTTAATTGACTTTGGTTTTGTCTGAGGCGGTGAAGAAGCAGCTGATTCTAATCTTTAATTACTGCCCATTATATATCAATGAGTCCAGTAAAATCGAATAGCAGCAGTAGAGCTGCAATTTTAGAGAAGCTTCAGTATTCCTCCCCTGATACTTCTGTTCTGGGTAAAAGTAGGAACAACACACTCCACGCTCTAGCATTTTCAACCAAGCACCTTCCTCAATGTCTGATTTAATTTAAAAGGAAAAAAAAAGAGGGAAAAAAACCCCCAGCAGGCAGGAGGATGTTTTGCCTATTCCCTGGTGATGTGTTGTAAGTGTTTAAACGAACTGTTTCTGGGAGGAGCACAGGCAAACCTATCTGTGACAATGTGTCTGATTTTGTCATGAGCATTTCCAGCTGGTGACAGAGCAGAGGAATTCTCAGCTTGTTTGACACCTGCACCTCATTTTTGGAAGCAAGGGTGTCATTAGGACATTTTAGCACTCCAATTTTCTCATTAAGTTAACAATACTTATCTCACCTGGAGAGAGACATTAGTTGTTTTAGAAAGGAAAAGATTATGAACTTCAGAAGAGATGGCTCACCTCACTTCAGAAGAGGTGCCTAGTGGGGAAGGCTGTCTGAAAAAGCAAGGAGAGGAGGGTGCTGGCACTCAGAACTGCGTCGTTTCCAGAGAAAAGGTCTATAAGACATTGCAGCAAAGTCTGCAACAAAATGACTGTGCTTTTGAAACGAGAAGCATCTTGTATAGATGCCTGCAAAATGTCCGTTCTCTCCCGAGTCATTAATTTCTGTTCACCACTGAGGATGGGCTCGTGTTCAGCTAAGGCGCTAAGCTTTTTTGCCTGGAACACAAAGCACTTGTGTGGCAAAGGAGTGTTTCCCTTAGGGTGTTGTGGTGCTGGGTGGAAGCTGGTTGGACACCCAGATCGTGAGTTGTCTGTCCTCCCTGGCCGCGAGGACTTCAGTGCTTTCAGCATTACCACTGTGGGTTGTTTCATTCCCCTCTATCAGTCATGAGGTGGCACCCTTCTACCAGAAGAGATACCTTACAAGATAGGGCGCATGTGTCTCAACTAAGAAAAAAGAACCAGCGCCTGGAAATTATTCTTGGGAGGTTATTGCAAAAGTTGCTTTTGAAATGTCTGGGCAGCCAGATGAGACACCACCGAGAAGCTGCGTGGTTGTGGCAGGAATATAGTGTCTGAAAGAGGTACCTTGCTGAATTCTTTTTGAGCTAGAGGTTTGTAGCCTGGTATTCTTCTGACTCTCATATAGATTTGAAGCATTTCTGTACGCCAGCTGCAGGCTACATTCATCTTCATGACCATCAAAATTACATGGTCTCTTTCTTGTAGCTTTTATTACTCCTGCCAGATCGCTGCCAATTTGGAACTCTTCATTGATATACACTTTGAACAAAGAGCACTTGGCTAAAACTGGACATCCTTCACTCTGATGGTATCCTGCCTCTCAGAAAATAATCTAGACCAGGTTCCCCATTTCAGAGGTAAATGGGGAAAAAAAATAAACCTAGGAATCTATGCCTGAAGGGATCTGTGTCTCCTTAAAACACTACATGCAAGAATTTAATGTGAGGCTTTAGAAAAACAAAATTAAGCCATATAAAATGGAAACCCCAACATCAGATTCTAGTATCAGAAAACAGGAGTTAAAACATCAGCATCTTCCATCAGGATATAGCTATTCCAGACTGTCGACCTGACTCAGATCTCCACAGTTTTACACCTCCATTCGATGTAGCAATCTAGTCCAAACAATCTAGCAGATGTCTGCTTGTCAGGTACATCCTCTGGCTCCAGCTGTTTTCCTAAGGTGTGCTGAACCTCCAGGATGGAAAAAAGAAATAAAACCTAGCATGTTCTTTTTGAAAGCTGCTGACCACTTCTCTCCTTCATGCTTGCAGTGAACCAGGCTTGGGTAGGAGGAGAGTTCAGAGAGGGCTTAAAAAAGCTAGTTCTGCTTCTTTCAGACAGTGTAAACCACCATGCCTGAGAGGAATAACGCAGGATTTTGGAGACAAGGCAGACTCATGAAGGGAATGTGAATTTGGGAGGAGTTCAGGAAGGCACTGGAAAAATGCTGAATCCAACCAGCCTTGCACTATGCTGAGCCCTTCTCTCTCCTCCACTACAACGAAAGTTTTCCCTGGCTGCCAAATGAAAGACACTTCCATTGCCTTCACGTTGTACTTATTCCAGGCAGAGAGATAAAAGAAGAAAAACTGCACAAGGCTCTTCGTTATCTAATCAAAACTGAGAGGTGCTCCTGGGACAGCTGACAGATTGGTAGGACCACCTTGGCTTCTCCTCAAAATACAACTGAGGATCTGAGCCCTGATGTGTGTAAGTGCTTGTCATCCCCACCACAGCTAAAATCCTTGGTTAATCTAAGATTGGTGCAGTCAGAGCTGTCTCAAAAATGAAGACTCTGTTTTCCTTTTAATCATCTTTCTAAGGAGAAAAGGGATTAAAAAACCTGTGATTGTTTATTTCCAGCATGGATGTGAGAACTTGAAATGAATTGAAAAATGTAGCTGCACCCTAAAAAGCCCAAATCCTGACGTGACCACTTGCTTTAGGAAGGAACTGCAGCACCGGTACAGGCTGGGTCCTATGTGGATAGAGCACTAGCTGCTACTCATTCAGTACAACCTGCATTATTTCCTTCTTGTATTTCCTATAAATTTGTAAATTGTATCTTATTCTGATTTTGCTGGAAATGGAAGTCAATGCAAATACAACAATACAAGCACAGAATGTATTATGGCAATAAGTGTGCCTCAGATGCCCAGCGGGGAGTGAATTACTGAGGCTCAGAAAGGATAGTAATAGTAATGTTTGGCTCTCATTTCCCGTGACCTTTTATCTGAAAGTCTCAAAGGAATGGAAATATTATTTTTGCTTTACCAGTGTGGGAAATTGAGGCAGAGAATGGTGACTTGCACTGAAGCCTCGTAGAAGCTGGGTAGGAAAGGAAGCCTGCTATGGTGAGACTACATGCACTTTAACAGTCGTTTGGGGGCATGCTGGCTGTCTACTCTCTTTTGATGTGAGTCAGGAGGATTTCTTGGCCTAAAGCATTGAATCAGTTTTCACAGAGAATTAATGGTTTGGAACAGCATTTTCTTCAGATCCTCTTACTTCAACACAAGGTGAGATTCTTCTCATTCCCAGGGCCTCAGCATAGCTCAAAGTTTTTGTGAACATTATGTCTCTCCTTGCTTTAAGCAGAGCAGGGTACGGATGACAAAACTGGAAAGCTTGTTTTGGGAACAGAAGGCGGATGAGATGAATCACGTCACGGAATATGAATGTGTTTTCCTGGAGTCGCAATTGTGCTTCCTCAGCCTTTTCCTGCAGTGGAGCTCTCCCCTTCTTTTAATTGTGATTGAAAAATTTCCACTACCAAATAATGGAGATTTTGCCTGCGGGTGCTGAGGTGACACGAGGCTGTGCCATGTGCACTCACGCACAGACATAGAGATATGTAGAGGGATACCGAGGTCAGTGTTTTTATCGTTCTCTTGCACCCAAAATAGCAAAGACTTGATGTGAGAGCCTTGGAAATCCTCAGTCCCTTCAAAGGCTTAATGAGATATGTTGATTATCATAAAATGAAAGCTACATTTGTCATATGAGGAGAGCAGAAGAGAACTGAAGTGGCAGCAGTGAGAAGACATTTAACAGATTTTAGAGTGGCACTGGGACAGTTAAGACTTTATTACAAGAAAATAACTGGGAAATGATGGCTATGTCAAGTTATTATGAGCATATGGTGAAAATGAACAAGAGATTACCACAGAATACGGAGTGATGGCAAACCAATCAGCGAGGCCCTTTTGCACCACAAAGGTGCAGAAATGCCTGGCGTTCATGTTTTCCGGAAAGTTTAACGACATTTTGTCCCTCTCTGCACACGCAAATACATTTGTCGTGCAGAAAGCATCGCCCGATTTCTAATTTGGGAAAATGCTGTACCAAAACTTAGAATGCTTTTTCCTGCACGGTCTAGTAGGGTAGTATTACACTTTTTCACAGCAAGAAAGCTCTGTAATAAATGATAGGTCTTTCAGCCTCTTGGCAGTCTACAGTCCAGCCATCAATCTTGTAAATGTTCCCATAACCATTGAAGAGTTGAAATAATTTGGAACTGTGGCTTAGCACATTATTAATCACAGACCAAAGGGTTTGCTCTGATTTCACTGGGCATACTGATGTAAAAAAACCTCATGATTCTCTCAGATGCTAGGACAGGCATAAAAGCACAGCTAATCATATGGTGCTCCCATGATTGAATACAGGCTTCAGGTCCAATGTTTCTGGGACATTCCTCAAAGTCTGTTCAAGTATGAAGACTTTAATAAATCTTTTTGTGAACTTGGCTGGGCTGTTTGTGTGTCCATGTGTGTATTTGTGTGTGCGTGTGAAGGAGAAGCTGATTAATATTTTGTTCAAAGTGATAATGAGAGAAACAAGTCTGCTGTGGTCCTCTCATGTATAGGCTGCTTCAGCCATGAAGTGTACCTTTGGGGCTAACCAGTCATCCCGTTTCATCAGACTTTCTGCCAGCCAGCTGACAGGTTCAGAGCAAAGCGATGGCTCAATCCAAGCTTCTGAAAAGTCAAAAGTCTATTCTTGTTGTATTTCTTGGCTTTTGGGGGTGGAGGGAGTGGTTTAATTCTGGATGAAAATGCATTGCAGAAATCTCTGGAAATGGGGTTGCTCTTCAGGATCCCTTACCTTTGGGAAATGTCTTCAGTTTTTCATGTGACTTCTGAATCATATGAATACTTCTGCAAGTGGTAATATGTGTGGAGTGACGAAAAAAACTCATTCAAAGGAATTCAGCCCAAGGTAAGTAGGATACCAGTACTTGGCTTACTCGTATCCAAAAGGTGCAGTTCAGCCTCATGAAGTCTGCAATACCTAACAGCAATACCACAACAGCTTCCCATTTCATACGGTGCCATGTTCAAACCCCATCAGCCTGCCCTGCTGCTGTTTGGGTTATTGTTGTACCTTGAACTACATTCTGTGAACAAACAGCTAAAAAGCAGCAGCACAATCAGAGCCCTGATGCTGTAAAACAGTAGCTTGCAGCTCTGTTCTTAACAGGAAAAAGATAGAGATGAAGAAAATTCGCTTAGCAGCATTTTTACTATGTCATCTTTAAGAGAGAAAGCTACAAGTATAACTTATGAGGTATGATGCTTAAGAGAAAGACGGTTTAGATTTGCAAGCTTTGAATGTCTTGGTTTCCTACAAGTGCTGCCATCTCCCTTCATCAGCTAATTTTAAAAGTTAATGGACTAGATCCTTCAATGTGTTAATGCTGCATTGTGCTGCTTCAGTGGTGCTAAACAGCACTAAAGCAACCTCCTGTCGCTGGAGGTTTTCCCTTGTCCCAGGGAAATGATGGGCAATCTTCTCCCCGTCTACTCTGCCATGGTGAGACCACATCTGGAGTATTGTGTCCAGTTCTGGGCCAATCAGTTCAAGAGGGATGTGGAGCTGCTGGAGAGAGTCCAGCGTAAAGCAACGAGGATGATGAGGGAAGTGGAGCACCTCCCTTATGAGGAGAGGCTGAGGGAGCTGCGTCTCTTTAGCTTGGAAAAGAGGAGACTGAGGGGTGCCCTCATTAATGTCTATAAATGTTTGAAGGGTGGGTGTCAGGAGGATGGAGCTGGGCTCTTCTCAGTGTCCTCTAGTGATAGGATGAGGGGCAAAGGTTATAAGCTGGAACACAGGAGGTTCCACATCAATATGGGAAGGAACTTCTTCACAGTGAGGGTGATGGAACACTGGAACAGGCTGCCCAGGGAGGGTTGTGGAGTCTCCTTCACTGGAGACGTTTAAAGCCCGCCTGCATGTGTTCCTGTGTGACTTGGTGCAGGTGATCCTGCTGTGTCAGGCGGATTGGACTAGATGATTTTTCGAGGTCACTTCCAATCGCTAATGATTCTGTGATTCTATGAATATGTGTCAGCCAGAAGGGATCTTTCATGAGCCCTGCTATGCCTGAGCAAAGCCTTCTGGGGAAGAAATGGGATGACAGCTGTAGCCACACAGCCCAGTTCTGAGTGATGAGTGCTTCAGGGCTGTAGGTTGACAAAAAAAATAATACTATGAGCCATAGACTCCCAAGACTAGAAGAGCATTGAAAGAAGCCAAGTGGCAATTTGCATTGCCACCACTCCTCCACTCAGTCAGATGTGGGGCTCTGCTACTTTTGTCTGAATACTTGGAAGAAGGCATGAAAACCAATGAGGGTTAAATGATTCCTTTGCAACTTGTTTCCTCAGCTGTGCTGACTACGCAGCAAATTCCCTTTTCTTTCAGTGTGAGTTACGCCTACTGGCACGTGGCTGTTGTTAGCGCACACTGTGCTGCATTAGGCACCAGCTGCTCTAGGATCTGAGGGGGATGCTGACCCAGTGGGGCACCAACACATCTGCTGGCAGTCAAAGTGGAATCCAAACTAGTGGCTATTGCTGTGAGGTGCACCACCTACCCAAATCCTGCAGTGCACCCACTTACTAATTGCATGTTTGCATGATCCAAACCAGGGGTTTTTTGAAGCGTTTTGCAGATAGCCTGGAAAACCACAGGGTGCAGCATCACTGGTGTCCATCAGCTGTGACAATGTTTATCAGAAAAGGAGAGGAGGCTGATAGGGAGCAGTAACAACTTTTTTGAGGGCATAACAAAGTGGATAGAAGATAGCAAAGCAGTGGATGCAGTCTGTCTTGACTTCAGTAAAGCATTTAACACAGTCTGTCACAGCATCCTTGCAGCCAAACTGAGGCAATGTGTTTGGGTAGTGAGGTGGATTGTGAAGTGGCTGCAGGGTAGAAAACAGAGAGTGGTGATCAATGGGACAGAGTCTAGTCAGAGGCCTGTACCTAGTGGAGTCCCCCAGGGGTTGATATTGGGCCCAGTCCTGTTCAATCTATTCATTGATGACTTGGATGAGGGATTAGGGTGCACTGTCAGCAAGTTTGCTGATAACACAAAGCTGGGAGATGTGGCCAACACTCCAGCAGGCTGTGCTGCCAATCAGTGAGACCTGGACTGTCTAGAGAGCTGGGCAGGAAGAAACTGAATGAATGTAAGAAGGGCAAGTGTAGAGTCTTGCATCTGGGCAAGAACAAACCCAGCTACCAGTATAGGTTGTGCACCGACCTGTTGGAGAGCAGTATAGGAACAAGGCACCTGGGGGTCCTGGTGGACAGCAGGATGACCATGAGCCAGCAATGTGCCATTGTGGCCAAGAGGGCCAACAGCACCCTGGGGCAGATCATAAGTGAAGTGTTTAGCAGATTGAGAGAGGTTCTTCTCCCCCTCTACTCTGCCCCTGTGAGACCACATGTGGAATGTTGTGTCCGGTTCTGGGCTTCTCAGCTCTAGAAGGACACGGAGCTGCTGGAGAGAGTCCAGTGCAGAGCAATTAAGGTGATGAAAGAAGTACAACACCTCCCTTATGAAGAAAGTCTGAGGGAGCTGAGTCTCTTGAGCTTGGAAAAGGGGAGACTCATTAATGACTGACCTCATTAAAGAGGTCACCTCATTAATGTTTATAAATATGTGAAGGGTGGGTGTCAGGAAGAAGGAGCCAGGCTCTTCTCAGTGTCATCTGATGATAGGACAAGGGAAATTGGTTTAAGCTGGAACATAGGAGGTCCACTTCAATATCCGAAGGACTTCTTCCCAGGCTGCCCAGAGGGGTTGTGGAGTCTCCTTCTCTGGAGATGTTTAAAACCTGCCTGGATGTGTTCTTGTGTAACTTGGTGTAGGTGATCCTGCTGTGGCAGGGGGATTGGACTGGATGATCTTTCAAGGTCGTTTCCAATCCCTGATACGCTATGATTCTGTGATTCTGTTCTGTGACTGGTTTTAATCTGCTCTCAGTCTGACTCCAAGCTGAGGATGACACTGAAAAAGAGACTAACTGGATGGAAAGAGTCCTGAGCACTGCTCTCTGCCTCACATTTCTGATGAGAATGCTAGCTCACTGCAAGCTGACACGAACAGGGCATCTAAAAAGGGAAACTGCAGTGAATAGGCAATCAGACTGGTCACTGTTTCAACCTGGTGCCGTCATATAGGAATAGTTTAGACTTCCTGCAGCTTAATTCTGTCATCATTCATAGTCTCGTCAGGGTCCTTGCACTTCTGATTCAAACTACATGTTTTCGGTATAAGGGTTTAAGGTTATTGTTTTTCAGATAAAGGAACAATTTCATTTCAATTAACCCGAAGTTAAAGCTGTGGGCAGGTCTTAAGCGCAGCTGGTGGTTTTCCTACATTTGAGGCAAATGGGCTGATTTGGGGGCTGCGTAGTCCTTCATCTCCTACCTGGGCAATGCAACAGAGTTTACTAGAGCATAAAACTGCCAATCCAGCTGAATGCTGAAGCACTTCAAGAGAAACATTGTACCTGTTACCTCTTTTGTGTAGCAGGAAATATAAGCATCTGCTTATTTTTGAGATGTTCATGACCTGAGACCGGAATAACTGTGGACTCTTTCAGTTTTGGGTAAGGATTGTCAAAATAGAACTTTTCTGTTTTCACAGACAGAGAAGACTGAGGAATAATCTCCACTGATAATTAAAACTCAGTAGTTTCCATCTGAAGTTCCAGATAGGCATTTTAGATCTTGTTTTTTAATAAAAAGAAAGAGCAAAATGGATCAAAGATTGAAACAAGAAAGTTCATTGCATCTGGCACACACTTCTCCTGATGTAGGGACGTTATGGACTACAACTGATACATTTCAATTTTGCTATGTAAATTCTTTAGATGCTGCAGGAATAGGAATCTCTCTGAGAATGGGACAAAACAGGTCTCCTTGGGTAAACATTAATGACAGCGACAGGGAATGCTTCTTCCTGGGAAAAGCATTATTTACAAAAGGAATAGTCTTTCCTGGGGCAGTCAGGAAGAGCTTGTGGAAAAGGGTACAGCTCTAAGAAATCTGAAGGACAGAATCACAAATGGAGTAGTCTGGACTTCTGCAGAGCTAACTAGAATTACGACCCTGGACTTCTGCAGAGCTAACTTTGTGCTCTTCAGGGACATGCTTGCAGAACTTCCATGGCCTAAGGCTCTGGAGGGGAAAGGAGCTCAAGAAAGTTGACTAATTTTTAAAGACCACTTCCTCCAAGCTCAAGCTAGGTGCATTCCCCTGAATAAAAAATCAGGTAGACGTGCTAGGAGAGCTGCATGGTTGAACAAGGAGCTCCTGAAGGTAATCTCGGGGAAGAAGGAATCTTACAATTCATGGAAGAAGAGATTGGTCACTTGGGAGAACTATAGGGAAGTAGTCAGGACTTGCAGGAAAGCAACAAGGAAGGCCAAAGCCCTCTTGGAACTGAAACTGGCAAAGGAAGTAAAACAGAACAAGAAAGGCTTCTTCAAATACATCAGCAGAAAAAGGAAGAACAAGGAAGGTGT
>VXBP01003008.1:96284-172553 GCA_013400115.1 Rhinopomastus cyanomelas | reverse complement strand
GGCATGGCTTATGAGGAGAGGCTGAGGGACTTGGGGCTTTTTAGTCTGGAGAAGAGAAGACTTAGGGGAGATTTGATAAATGTTTATAAGTACCTGAAGGCTGGCCAGGAGCGGCGGGACAGGCTCTTTTCCCTTGCTCGCTGTGATAGGACAAGGAGCAATGGGTGTAAGTTGCAGCAGAGGAGGTTCTGCCTCAACACAAGAGGGAACTTCTTTACTGTAAGGGTCACAGAGCACTGGAACAGACTCCCCAGGGAGGTCGTGGAGTCTCCTTTTCTGGGGACTTTCAAGGCCCGCCTGGATGCGTTCCTCTGTGATCTGTGTTAGATAGTTTTGTCCTGCTCTGGCAGGGGGGTTGGACTTGATGATCTCTTGGGTCCCTTCCAACCCCTAACATCCTATGATCCTAAGAGCATCGTTTCTATTTCCTCATGAAAATTAGGAAAAAAGGACAAGTCTTAATTTTCCTTTGTTTTTCCTGTTGTGCCAAGTATGAAGAAGCAGAGGGTCAATCAGCTGGGGTGCCCTTGAATGGAGTGGATGACTCAGTGGGACAAGTTCTCAGGGGCCATGACCATACAAGCAAGTGAGATTGAGGGCTGCTTCTGTGTTTTGTATTAGGCTTTGACGCTCTAGAAGGGAGAAATTCTCTAGGTTAATACAAAAACTGCTCCGAGCTGATCCCCACACGGCACTTTCGTGAGGGACTGACATGCAGAGACTCACAGAGAGTATCCAGGTTGAAAGAAAAAGGATGTGTGATGAAAATGTGAAGCTGAAGAGAAGTAGTATCTGACATAGGAAAAGACACGTCTTTCCTTCCTTGTAGGCTGGTACAGCTTGTCACAGAGAACTTGAGAAAGATGTTTGGATTAAAAAAATTTCTAGTCATAATGCTCCGTGGGATTTTTTTTGGCAGTGTGGAAAGTCATAACTCTCATGCTGTACCTGTCGGTTGTCAGCACCAGGAACCAATATAGAATGTGAGTAACAATAACTGAAAAATTTTTGAACTCTGCACATAAATGTGAACTGCAAACGCAGAGCAAATGTAGTGTATTGGCAAAGTAAGTGAAGGAGAACAAGAAGGGCTTCTTTCAATACATCAGTGGTAAAAGGAAGAATAAGTTAAAAATGGATGCACTGCAGAATGAGATGGGAGCCCCAGTAATGGAGTATGCAGAGATGGCAGAGCTACTCAATGTCTTTTTCACTTCAGCCTTTACTGCTAAGTCCATCCCTCAGGAAGCTCAACCCCTGAAAATTAAGGGAGCTATTTTGGAGGAAGGCAGACTCTCCACTGGTAAACAAGGATTGGATTAGAGATCTTTTGGTTGACCTGAATGGGCACAGATCCACCTGTGAATGCTAAGAGAGCTGGCTGTTGTGGTTGCTGTGCCATTCTCCTTTATCTCTGAGAGACCATGGAGGTGGCTGGAAGAAAGCCAGTGTTACCCCAGTGTTCAAAAAGGGCAGGAAGGAAGACCCAAGTGACTACAGACCAGTCAGCCTCATCTTCATCTCTGGAAAAGTGATGGGGCAGCTCATGCTGGAACACATCTCTAAGCACATGAAGAAGAAAAGAAGATTATCATGAATAGCCAGGATGGACTTGCTAAGGTGTAATAATGTTTGAACTAATCTGATAGCCTTCTAGGGTGGCAGACTAAAGGGAGAGCAGTGGGTGTTATCTACTTTGACTTCAGCAAGGCTTTTGACGCTACCTCCCTTAACAGCCTTGTAGGTAAACTCAGGAAAAGTTTGTTAGATGACTGGACACCATGCAGTTGTCCTGCTGGAAAGCACCCCATGGAAAAAGACCTTGGAGTCCTGGTGGACAGAGAGTTATCCATGGAACAGCACTGTGTCCTTGTGGCCAAGAAGGCCAATCGTATCCTAGGATGCACCAAGAAGAATGTGTCCAGCAGGTAAAGGGAGGTTCTCTACTCTGCCCTGCTCCAAGCATACCTGGAGTACTGTGTCCAGTTCTGGGCTCCTCAGTTCAAAAGTGTCAGAGAGCTTACAGAGGGAGTCCAACAGAGGAAGGGACTTGGAGGAAAGGCTGAGAGAACTAGGGATGTTTAGTCTGGAGACGAGAAATCTGAGAGAGCATCTTATTAATGTCTATAAACATCTGAAGTGTGCGTGTCAAGAACAAGAGTCCAGTCTCTTTTCAGTGGTGCCATGCGATAAGACAAGGGGCAACAGGTGCAGGAGTTGGAGCAAAGGAGACAGGAGATTCTACCTCAGCATCAGGAAAAACTTTACTGTGAGGATGACGGAGCACCAGAACAGGCTGTGCAGAGAGGTTGTGGAGTCTCCTTTTTGATGAATTTCAAAACCCACCTGGATATGTTCCTATGTGACTCGCCCGAGGTGATCCTGATTTTGGCAGGGGGGTTGAACTAGATGGTCTCCAGAGGTCCCTTCCAACCCCTACCGTTCTGTGATATTCAGGAAGTATGTTCATGCATGTTCTGTGTCCTGCCTGAGCCATCCGAGTCCTGGTACACTTGTCCAACAACACTGCTCTTACAGGTTGTTTAGTTCAGAATTTTGAAGTGATCACTTGAGGTAGGTCTGAGGTTTCAACTCAAACTGAGGTTTGAGTTGAATGCAAATCTGGCCTCTGTGTGACAGAGGAGGGCTGTGGGGATGATAAGAGATCTTAATTTACTTTTTCTTTTTGTCTATTCTTTTATCTTTCCTCATCAGAGACTGGCAGATACCTGCGTGTCACACTGACACATCATTAGGTATAATCTTGAGCCGAATTAAGGCTGCAGTTGGATTATGGGACTCTGATAGGTGTTGAAACAATCACAGTGTTTTCAGAATGGGGATTTAGTTAATTAATAGTGTAGGTGCTGCATAATACAAATTTCATAAATCTTTCCTACGGTAGCAGCTGGAACATTCCTCTGTCTACTTGCCCTACTGAATTCAGAGAGACTGAACAGAGAAGAATGATCTCGTGAAAGGGCAGCTAATCGAGTGAAACTTCATGATGATAAGCAAATGAAGATCTGCAATGATTTGGCTGCTGCTGAGAGATCTGTGTGGAAAAGAAGCTGAAATCCTCACAAAACAAAGAATTGGTTTGAGATTAATTTTGCAGCTCTCTTTTCAGGCCACTGTCACAAGATCAATAAACTGGTACCGTTTGACCAAGTCCATGGTACCACATGGGTGTCTGCTATAAAACTAATTGAAATTCCGTAAAGTTAAAGCCCACAAGGATGTCAGCACAGATACAAAGCTCGAGGTGAAAAGCTGTAGGTCAGAACTGAAGAGACTTTTTTTGTGCTTTCTCAGATACTATTGCAAAATTTTTTTTCTGTGTCCTGTGTGAGTGCCTTAGCAGCTGGGTGGAATCATACAGTTTGATCAGACCTTATTGCTCTTAACTCTGACAGATGAGGTGAGCTTGCACTCTGCATTGCAGATGGGTAGGTGGGATGGCTTTATGGAGCTTCCAGGGGAAAGATGGGTACATCACCCATCATCTTTAATGTTTTGG
Source organism: Rhinopomastus cyanomelas (assembly GCA_013400115.1). NCBI lineage: Eukaryota > Metazoa > Chordata > Aves > Bucerotiformes > Rhinopomastidae > Rhinopomastus > Rhinopomastus cyanomelas. The sequence goes on along the minus strand of VXBP01003008.1, from coordinate 169,033 downwards.
CTAGAAGGCTTTGGACATAAGCAAGCTAGCTAAAATAAATGAGAATTTTTTCTGTTCAGCCAGCACCATGAAGAACATACAGAGGAAAGGTCTCCAGATTCTTTCTGATGGAGCTGAGTTAGACCATTGGGCTCATGATGGGTCACAGGATTCACTCTGGAGAGAACCAAAACATCATAATAAATAATGGTGTCTCCCGGGCCCAGAGAGGAGGAAGACACAGTCTTCTGGTAGAAGGAAGGGAATCTCTTTTTTATTCCTGTAAGTCTACTTCAGTAGCACCCACACACTGTTCCTTGTATTGGAAACTTAATAACTTCTCTTGAAAATCATGCCTTTTTGATGGCAGTGGAAATAACACGACTTTTAAACAAGTAGAGGAGACTGTCACTGAAGTCGAGCCAGTTATGTGGGAGTCAGATGATTAAGGTAGATGTGATGTAGGAGGGAAGAAATACTATCATTTGGAAAAAAATACTGTATTTTGAACAGGTTTAATGTTCTCTTTCAGGAAAGGAGGGTTATTATTATTAAGTGCATTCTCAACATTAGATGCAGAGCTTGATTCTCTGCTGATGTGCCTTCTCTGTAATTGTTCACATCCATGCAAATTGCCTGCAAAATGAGTCTAAGTTGTTATGAGTTGTACAGTTGAAGTGTAGGGGAAATGTGTGCTCACTTTTTCAGATGTAGAAACAGAGGCAGAGGGAGAGTTGCTCCCTCAACTGGGTCACTCCAATGTCTGCCTGTATGTAATACAGCACCCCGGGGATCTGTTTTCTGATCTGGTCATCAGGTCTGTTTCACTTCTGTTGGCTAGACCTGAGTCCTAAGTCAAGGCTTTGTGATACTACTCCTTTTTCCCTTTGATGTGGGAGGAAGGGCAAGCAAGACGGTGCTGCTGCAACATTGATAACTCGCTCCTTTTAGGGCTCTTGGGTCATGTGGAGTCTTGCTGATGTCCTGCTTTCGGAGCAAGGCCTCTTCTCTTGGCCTGTTCCTGATTTCTCTTTGTCAACCCAAAGGCAAAAGAGACCAACAGACTTGGGTCTGGGAATTTTTTACCCCAACATCTTATTCCAGTGTGGAAGCAAAGAGCATTGTGTACAGTCTGTGAGTTCAAATTTAGAGCTTGAAGTACTCACATTTAGCCTTGAAGCATTGCTCAAATGCTCTGTAACACAAGCAAGAGGGAAGTGGAAAGCCGGTGCTGAAAACTTAACAAATGTAACATCTGAGATAGATTTAGTGTAATATCTTGTGGTCTGAATGCAATAAAACCTCAGCGTATTGATTATGTAAATTTTAATAATTGGTGATTATTAGTGATGGCGCTGTTGGACTTTGCTCAAAGTGACAAGAGCCCTTCTGTTGAACTCGAGGTGTTCTCGCACACACTGGCAACTGTCTAAGCATTGTAGTATAAACAAGTGCTGTCTGGGTAGCAGCGCACAGCGATACTTTTCAAAAGGCTGTGTTTTACTGACAGAATGGTTTTGTGCTATAAGCACAACTTCTCCACAAGCAAATTCTATTTTCTCCTCATTGACAATCTTGCACAACTTTCAAACTGCTAGAAGAATAAGAGAAATCAATCTGTGCTGTAAATACTTTATGTCAAGCTGTAGAAAGCAGCTACTTTCTTTCTTAGCACAACTACTAATCTCTGCATTCACAGTGGAGGAGGTAATTTGCCCTGAGCTACAAACCAGAGCAATGACCTACTGCTATCTATCTCAGCCTCTGGGCTTGCAGGATATACTAGCTACATTGGCAAGTGTATTTTGATTTGTTTCAATTCTGCTAATTTTCCTCTAACATGTCTTCTCACGTAAGTAAATATTGTATCCACAAAATTAACTAGAGAACCCCATTACTCACCCATCTGCCTGGGATTTGAGTGACGATGTGTATTTGAGTGGCCTCTGCCCAAACGCTTTCCCTGGTATTTACTGCAGCTTTACAAACTCAGTATTTTGTAATATTCTGTGGTCAAAATTTCACTGGAAAAATTACTTTTCTTCCTCGTTAGGTGACAACGGTTTTCAGGGTCCTTTTAGCACTAGATCTTCAGACTCATCATAACAAAAGTTCAAGATGTTACAGTCTGCAGAACAGAATGGTGCTCTCACAGTACAAATATTGCTTTTACAACATCTTCTAGGCTGAGCTTGCTGTAGTTACATGATGTATATGGAAAATGCAGTTGCCATGTATTATCACCACCTGCTTGGAATATCCTCTTTATATCAGCATAGCTGCATCATCATGTTGCAGTGTGATGACATGGGAGCTCATTATAAAGCCATTATAATATGTATTATAAGTGCCAGCATGGATTTACGAGACAACCTGCATGTTTTTGCTTTTACTGCACCAGCTGTACACTGAAAGCTAATCCTCTGCACGTACACGTTTTCCCGCTCAATGCTATTTTCTTCCTCTTTTGCTTTAACAACCTAAGGGTATGTTATGTAATTTTTCCACTTAGGTAAGCTATGTCCATCCTCAAATTAAATATGCTTTAAAAATTGGTATTTCCTTAATTTATCAAGCTCTGCATAGCTGTGATAGTGGAGTCCTTACGAAACAAGTCACCCAAGCTGCTGAAGGAAAAGGTGGGTTGAGTCAGTTTGCAGACATAAAAGCCATCCAACTGGCTTTAGCTATTACTGAGCAAGAAAGGTGGCCAGTAGCCTACCTCTATACTGTCTCATGGATGGTGGCAAATGCACTGTAGGGGGTGTGGTTTCTATTTTGCAGACATTCTGTACTCTATGGTGCTGTTTTTCCTGGAAGGTATCTGACTGAAATGTGCTGCTTTCCCAGTGGCCAAAGTTTAAGTGAAAAAGATTCAGAAGTACTACTCAAGGGCAGAATCTATCTGCCTCAGGACTGTCTGGACCCCCGTGGGGTGCCACAGGTGTGATGCCTCCTACATCCCTGCAGGGCAATAGACATTATTTTGGTGTCCTCACATCATCCCAGGTCAAATGCAGCGTGCTGCTGAGGGCTTGGGCTCTGTGATGAGGGAGAGAAGCACCTGGCTGCCAGGCATGGAAGGCATGCATTAAAACTGGGAAATATCCCTCTCAGAATGTGTTGAATGGACTGCCGAGAGGCAAACCAGACCTAGAAGGCTTGCCCTGAGAGGATTACAAGTTGAGCCTATGTTCTCCTGTTAGGGCTGCTGCATTCTACCTTGCTCAGCTCCTCAGGTTTTCTCCCCTCAGATCCCAAGCCGTTGTGTGACCAAAGTGTGACAAGGAAACAGCCCTTCTCTGAGCTGGGTGTTTTGGTAGCGATGGGCTGAACAATCTTTCACATTTCCAACACACGCTTAAAGCAGTGCTTCATAATTCTGCACAAGGAGCATTTGATAGCTAGGGGCTTTAGATGTCATTTTTTTCCTTCATTTTTCTGAAGTTTTGTGTCTCTGAGGTAGTTTGGCCTAAGTAATTTCTGAGATAGCAGAAGCCTGTTAGCTGAACAGTTTTCTCGCATCCTCGGGGACAGACACCATGACTTAACTTAAGTGTGTTGTTTATGTTTTCACCCAGCTGTTTCATACACGCACACACACATCTATACTTTACACATATTAATGTGTAAGATGTGGTTTTACAATAGTAAGTTAGAGACAACTTCTCATCTATGCCTAAATGCCGGGATCTGTCCCTTCACTTTGTTGCAAATCCTCATAGAACTCTTCCTCAGTCATGCAAACCCACTTCCACTTTCACCTCTAGCTTGGCTGCTGACGTTGCATCATTTGAGATGTACATTACTGTTTTTTCCCGAAAAGATCAATGTGTATTTTTGTGTTCCCTCCACGTGGGTTGGTACATTGCAGTGGAGCATTGCATAAAGCTGGGAACCAACAGGTTCAAGGACGTGGGAATGGCAAACTCACAGCACTAACCCATCGTGTCCTGGCTCTTCTGTAGTTTTTATTTGGAAGATGCTGTTTGAGTTGGGGTGTCTCTGTGGAACAGCTTGTTCCATCCGTAAGCAGAAGAAACAGTGGCTGCAGAGAACAGTTTGACTACAGGACTGCTGCAATACAGTGTGCCCAAGGAAAACATACCCTGCCTGATGGTACCATTTCTTCCATATATATGGAATTTCCTCAAATGGGAATACACAAAGCTTCCAGTATGGGTATTTTATCTGGATTATAAACATTCATCTGCTTCTAGTCTTCTATTTACCTTTTCATTAAGGTCTTAATTTCTTTTTCTCTGAGGCCATTAGGGAGCTGACAGGCATTGCATAGCTCAATTTATTCCTTTAGGGTCCTAACTGCCAGCAGTGTGCCCAGGTGGCCAAGAAACCTAATGGCATCCTGGCTTGTATTAGAAATAGTGTGACAAGCAGGAGCAAGGAGGTGATCATCCCCCTGTGTTCAGCACTGATGAGGCCGCACCCTGAGTACTGTGTCCAGTTTTGGGCACCTCAATACAAGGAAGATATTGAGGTGCTAGAGTGAGTGCACAGGAGGGCAATGAAGCTGGTGAAGGTCCTGGAGAATAAATCTTGTGAGAAGCAATTGAAAGTGCTGAGACTCTCTAGTCTGAAGAAGAGGAGGCTGAGAAGAGACTTCATCACTCTCTACAACTACCTAAAAGGATTTTGTGGAGAGGTTGGTGCTGATCCCTTCTCACAAGCAACTAGAGATAGAACAAGATGGAATGGGGTCAAACTACAACAGGGTAAGTTTAGGACATTAGGAAAAGATTTTTCACACAAAGAGTGGTCAGGCGCTGGAATAGCCTGCCCAGGGAGGTGATTGAGTCTCTGGGGGTCTTTTCCAGCCAGAACAACTCTGTGATTCTGTAATTTGAAGGTCACCAGAGACTGAGACCTACTCCACAGATTTGTGACAGTTTTGGATCCTGCTCAAAATTGTATATTAAACATTTGATACACATTAGTAGGATTTTTACAACTCAGGACTTTTGAGTACTTGAATATATTTTATATCCCTTTGGAGGGTAAAGGGAGGCAGATGTAGCCAGGTTATGCTATCTGGATCTTGATTAATTTAACAGGGTTTAAAAACCCTGTTGTAGTTGTGTTCAAGCCCTGAAGTGAGAACCTTAAAGAGAAGTTTGAGCATGGCTATAGAATAAACTGTACTGGAGCACAGCTCGGCAACCTTTATTTAATGGCTTCTTATTCGTGTATGAGTTGAAATTAAGTACTGGATCTATTTTGAAAGATTTGTCTTTTGAAAGAAATTAGCTTTTTTTTCCCCCCTCATTATTGTTTGCTACAAAAAGAAGAAAAAATTATATGATTGTCAAATCAGACAGGGGAACAGACCAGTTGTTCTTCAGTGGCATAGTTGGAGGAGGCCAGTTGTGAAGGGCAGGTTTGTGCTCATTCTATGCTATCTGATGTTGCCCCTCCCTTGAGCTGATGTCAACCCCTCTTTCACTGTCAGCTTCCCTTCCTGCTCTGTCCACACTGCAGCTCCTGGAGGAAGTGCTGTGAGTGATCGCTTTGCTGTTGTCTTGCCACACAACCCCAATGGTACTTACAGCCGGTATTTCTAAAATGAACGCTCTACAGAAATGCTCTGAAAAAGCATTTGCTGCTGTTATAAGGGTGCACAACATGAGGTCAGATCAATCACTTGCAGAGCACCAAACTTGATTAGTCAGGTGCCAGCAAACTGTGGAGCAGTTGTTTTGTGAAGGCAGTTACTGACCTGTCTTCCCAAGAGAGTCTGTCCTTGAGTCATGGTGGGAAAAGGGCATTTCCCTCAGAATGCAAAGCTAAATCTCCTCTGCTTCACAGCTGTGTAGACAGGGCTTCTGCCTTTGATGCAAGGTTTTGGCCAGACAAGACTCTTTGACTGACTCAAAATTTTTGGCTTTGGACTCTTCTACACTATTCCAGCATCCATCATGGCCTGTTATCAGTTGGAAACTCATTGCTGTGCCTGTTATCTGGAGAAGTAGCTAATTTTTTGTCTTCCCACTGAGGAAAGAGACTAATGGAAAGGAATCTGGAAAGTATGAAAAGAGAAGGGAGTTTTTCCACTCCTAGAGATCTAAGTACAATTACAATTTCTTATCCAATGACAAATATAATTTAGCTTAGTGGATGGTTAAAAACGATGTCAGCACAACTTAATTGCACTAGCTGAGTCGTAACTCTTTCTTTGTTATGGTGGCCTTTGGCATCTCTTCCATAGTCAGATTGATTTTTCAACTACAGTAGTAAGCCCCTTTCTCTTCAGTTCACATTATTCTGCATCAATCAGAAGTGTTGTGCAACGTGGTGTACCTTACAACTCCCCATAAAGACAAATTTGAACTGTTTTAACTGTTGCTAGATACAAGCCTACCAGTTGTGGTGATCGTGATAACAATGTTGACAATAGTAACAGTAGTGATAATAAAGCTGTTGATTGTAGTTGAATTTTGTGTTGGCATCTTGAGTAATACAGTCTGTTCAATGGAGAGGAAAGCAAGCAATCACAGCAATGTTGGATGCCCATCTCAATCTCCATCGCTCTCTGGAGGGGCAGAAAGATGCAAAAGAGGGCATCTGTGGCAAGGGCAGTGAGACAAAATGTAGGACAAGTAGGCAATGCAAGTTAGTGCAATCTTTTGATTACTTCTTAAAGGCTAATTATCTGCCAGAGCTCAGACTTAGAAGTTTAAGATTTTCTCTTCCATCAGACCTCCTGGAGCAAAGCTTGGGTGCATGGGGTACCTGCTTCCATAGAGCAATGAACTCATGCTCCTTATCTAGTTTTGTTTCCCCCTTCTGAGGCACTGCTGCCTCCAGTGGCTTGATGGTGGCTGCAGAACAACTTTGAAGTATGTAAATAATGTCTTAAATGGTGACATGGGACAACAATGACAGATGTTAGCTGGGCTGTTCACCTGTCAAAACCATTCAGTTCTTCACAGCTCTAAAATACTAGGAGGAGCTGTCTTTGAGTTTTATAATCACAGACTAATTTAGGCTGAAAGAGGTCTCTGGAGTCTTCTGGCCCTACCCACTGCACAAAGCACAGCCAAATAGTTTCCGTTGCTAAGGGCTTGTGCAGTCGAGTGATGGATACCTCCAGGGATGATGATTCTCTTGGCTCCCTGGGCCTGTGTTTCAAGTTCTTACCACCTTATGGTAAAAATCCCCATTTTTCCTACTGTCTAATGAGAATTACCTGCACTACAACATATATGTATTGCCTCTTGTTCTGTCACCCTGCTCCTCTGACGTGAGTCTTTGTTCATCTCCTTTATAATGTTCCACTTATAGGTTCAGCAGCAATAAGATTCCCCTGCGCTTTCTCTTCTCTTGGCTGAACGGTCTCTGCTTCTTCCCCTTGCACTTCTCTGTGTCTGGTTTTCCAGTCCTTGACCATCTTGGTCATCCTACTGGACTTGCACAAGAAAGTGCATGTCTCTCTTGTACTGGCGAGCCTTGAACTGAACACAGCACACAGGAGGTGGTGTTACAAGTGTTAAATATGGAGAAGCAGTCGCTTTCCTCAAGCCAATGGGCGCACTTTTAGTAACATAGTCCTGCATGCAGTTCACCTTATTCACTAAAACATTTTACTCTGGTGCGTATCGTTCAATTGCTGAATAGCTTGTGCAAAGAATTGTAGTTTAATCAATTGCTTAAGGCTGTGTTTGCACAGACTTTTACTTATTTTACACCAATGAATTCCATATGGGCAGCAACATTTGTTGTATGTGTGAATCTGAGCCTGTTGGACATCTCCTTAATTTTTGCCTTGTTTTCAGGTTTTGAATGCGTCTTTAAATCTAGTTTCTTCATTGACTTATGTTGTAAGAATGGAATATCTCACATTCAACAATCTTGTGTTTGTTGTCATAGCAGTTGCCTCATTGCTCCCAGAAGATCCTCTCTCTTTCCATCTCTTCTATGAACACAGCAGGTTTGGAGAAGCATAGTACAAGCAGAAAAATGAGAAGTGGGTTGCTTGGCAGTTATACAGGTTGTCACACAATGAAATATTTTTAATATCAAAATCAAGTTTGTAATCATAAACCATAGCTGTTCAACATCACTCATTAGGCCATTAGCATATAAGGTTTAATGAGTTGCTAAATTAATGTGGCTGTTGCAAGCCTAGAGCATGCCACATTGGAATACAGACATTTGATAGTGTATTGTCATGTTGAAACTCTGGATTGTCCTCCTCACTTAGTGAAAAAAGAATGCCAGCCTCCCTCCAGGAGTGCAGCAGAGGTTAATGCTACTATTACTTGTAGGTGGGGAGTGCTGAGGAATGCGTGGTTGCTCGGGTCAAGTCTGTGCGTGTATGCTGTAATCAGTGTCTCTGCTACCGCTTGGACTTAGACTCACTAGCATGGTGAGTCCTCACTCACCTCATTTGTCCTCCACAAGCAAACAGCTCCTCTAATCCCTTTTGGCTACACGGATAAACTAGAGTTCAGCTGCTTTGTACTATAAGGGTGGTGAAAAGCAGGCAGAGCAGCTCAGTGAGTCCAAACTCGTGTTTGATTTTTCTGAAATACCATAAGACCACAGAGATCACTGCAGTTCTTTGTGATTTTCTGCAGTTCCCCAAGATCTTTTTTGTAGTGGCCTTGGGAAAACCTAAAGTGACTGTGCAGAGGTTTTTGATGTGGTTGGGGTGTTTCCTGAACCAGGGAACCTCAAGGGAGGAAAAAAGGATCTGATGGCAGCAGGAATCTCTCACAGGAGAAGCTAAGAAGGGACATGTCTGGGTGGAAACCACAGAAGTTTTAAATGCAGCGAAACCAGAAACCATGCTCAGACCATGCAGAACAAGAGAGCCGGCCTTTAGCAGCAGAAGAAGACCAGGCTACGGTCACCACAGCATATGTATGTGGGAACCCAAACAGAGGTACAGGTGACAGGATGCAGGGAGTGCAACAGCCTCTCAATCTCAGGAGGCAGCTGTGAGGACAGTTGTATACTGTGTGAGCAGGTAGATTGTCCACTTAATCAAGCGGCACAGCTGCAAGACGAGGTTGAAAGGCTACAAGTGGGGGTAGAAAGGTTCAGGAGTATTAGGGAGACTGAAATAGAGACTGGTGGAGCCAGGCTCTGCAGTCTGGACAACAGCCAAATAACATCCAGAATTAAGGGGCCCCTGTATCCTGCATCTCTCAAATGGAAGACGGAAGTAGAAGAAGAAGAAGTCGAACGGGTAAGCGAAGGCAAGTGCAAGGCCATGGCAGAAGGTGAGCACCCCCCCTTGCCTGCCTCATCTCCCCAGGTGCCACTGAGAAATAAATATGAGCCCCTCCTGGAAGCCAGTCATTCTAACAGTGATACAGATAACAGGCAACCTATTCCAGAGGTCTCAGCACAGTAGAATAAATTACAGGGGTCTTCCAGTAATATGACAACCTCCTCCGCAAAGAAGAAGAGAAGAGTACTAGTTATTGGAGACTCGCTCCTGAAAGGAACTAAGGGCCCAATACGCAGAGTTGACCTTCATCATAGGGAATTCTGCAGTCTACATGGAGCCCAAATCAGGGATATCACTAGGATATTCTCAAACCTGGTGAAATAATATATTGCCCACTGCTGATCCTTCAGACAAGTGAGGAGGAAGCTGTATTCTGTAGTCTGAGGGGAATGAAGAATGGCTGCAAGGCCTTAGGATGGTTGGTGAAAGAGTCTGGGGTGCAAATTACATTCTCTTCATTACTTTAATTTTTGGGTGAGGACATGGGCTGGAGTAGAAGCATTCAGTCCATAAATGCCTGGCTACAAGACTGGTGCTACATGCAGGGCTTCGGTTTCTTTGGTAACGGCTGGTTTTATAAGACACCAAACCTGACAGTTACACACGGGAAAGGTCTATCTCAGAAGGGAAAAAGTGTTCTGGAGCAGTAATTGGCAGGGCTCATTCAGAGAGCTTTAAACTAGGTTTGAAATGGGGTGGGATTGTTGCTGGGTGGGCAGCAGTGGGGCAGCACTCTGATCTTGAGGAAGACCACAAGGCCCACCAGATCACGATGAGGAAGTTGCTGAGGCCTTCTACAGGCAGCAGATGGCAGCCTCACAGCTACAGGCCCTGATTCTCAAGGGGGATTTTAACTACCCTGATATTTGCTGTCAGCAAGTTAGCTGATGACACTAAGCTGGGAGGAGTGGCTGACACCCCAGCAGGCTATGCTGCCATTCAGTGAGACCTGGACTGTCTGGAGAGCTGGGCAAGGAGAAACTGAACGAACTATAAGAAGTGCAAGTGTAGAGTCTTGCATCTGGGCAGGAACAACCCCAGTTATCAGTATAGGTTGGGCACTGAGCTGTTGGGGAGCAGTGTAGGAGAGAGGGACCTGGGGGTCCTGGTGGACAGCAGGATAACTATGAGCCAGCAGTGTGCCCTTGTGGCCAAGAGGGCCAACAACCTCCTGGGGCGGATCATAAGTGGGGTAGTTAGCAGATCAAGAGTGGTTCTCCCCATGCCCTACTCTACCCTGGTGAGACCACATGTGGAATATTGTGTCCGGTTCTGGGCTCCTCAGTTCAAGAAGGACACAGAACTGCTGGAGAGAGTCCAGTGCAAAGCAATGAAGATGATGGAGTAGAACACCTCCTTTATGAGGAAAGTCTGCGGGAGCTGGGTCTTCTGAGCTTGGAGAAACAGAGACTGAGGGGTCACCTCATTCATGTTTATAGAAAGGGTAAAGAGTGTAAGCTAAATATGAAGAGAAGGATGGAGCCAGGCTCTTCTGCTATCATCTAGTGATAGGAAAAGGGGCAATGGGTGTAATCTGGAACATGGGAGGTTCCACATCAACATGAGAACGAACTTCTTCATAGTAAGGGTGACAGAGCATTAGAATCGGCTGCCCAGGGAGGGTGTGGATTCTCCTTTTCTGAAAAAGTTTAAAACCCACCTGGATGTGTTCCTCTGTGACTTGTTGTAGGTGATCCTGCTGTGGCAGGGGGATTGGACTAGATGATCTTTCGAGGTCCTTTTCAATCCCCAATGTTCTGTGATTCTGTGATATTCAATAATGGGTGCTTTTGATGCTGGCAGTAGTTTTCTTGGCTAGAAAGCATATACTCCTAGGTCTTCTCTGTTTTTACCATGTACTTTATGTAGTTGCTAGGGCTAGCTGCTCTCTATAGGCTTGTTTGTTTTAATCTTTCAAATGCTGATTTTGAATTTTTGATTTCTGTCACAGCTTTGCTTGCTCTCATTCTTCAATCTTTTACATCACTTTTGATTTTACTGTTACTGCTCTGTTCGGTCTTGTAAAATCTTTCTGCTGAAGGTGAATACACTATCTGCTTGCATTCATTAAGAACCAGAGTAAATATTTGTAATGTTAGAGAGGCCTCAGTGTTATCAAGGGGTGTAATACAGCATATTTATCCTTCATTACAGTTTAGTGAGACAGAACAGGAGGAAAGAGTACTGTGTGGCTGGGAGTAAATAATCATCAAGGGCAGAAGTGCAAAAATCCTTAGGAAACATGGGTGAGAACTGAACTTGCCAAAAAGATTTTCTGTGGTTTTTAACTGCAGGCTGATTAAGTAAGCTTCAGGTCTGGAGATCAAACACGAATGAACAAGGTAATCAGCATGAAGGAATCAGTTCATTTCAGCAAAAGTTACAGGGGTGAGACTCTACCGTGACTCAAATCAGTGTGCGTCTGGAATTCCACTGCAGGTACTCAGCAGCCTTTGTCTCCAGGTTGGCAACAGCCTTGCATGACCAAAAGCAAAATCTAAAATTAGAAACGATTGCTATATTTTTGCTGTTTCAAATCAGCTGTTTCAGTGCTGACCCTTAATTTACACTGTTCCAAGAGCAAGTGGACAAATGGAGTGTGCTCAGGTTAGTACCCATGGTCCTGAAAAGTGCTCAGAAATGTAAAAGGCACTTCATTGTCCTGAAGCACTTCTCAGGACAGCTTCAGAAATCACGTCTCCACTTTGTAAGCTGGTGACAAATGTTCAGTGAGCTAATTTTGCCTGGGGATTCTTTTGACCTGGATAACGCTGTTGTGCCCTTTAGAGAGAATAATTCCTTTGGTTTTGTAAAGTGGACATCTTTGTGATGGAGACTGTGTGAGCACAGGAGACACAAGCTCAGCACAGCTCAGACTCTACTTTTTCGGTCTCTCCAGCAGAACACAGTCATTCCTTAGTGTTTGAGCTGCCTCTGGACACCCAAGAACTCCTTAATATCATCTATGCATAAGCTTTGCTTTTGTGCCAAATCTGCAGGAGAACACAGTTGCTTGAAGCTCTGCTGGAGACAGTGGTGTCTGTAAAATGTTTTGCACCAAAAAGTTTTGGGGAAGCCTGCTAGTGGTGACTGGAAAGTCTGGGCTCGTTAAGGAATAAGGTTCAGCACAACTTTCCTCTGTTGTCATTCTGCTAAGGAAGCAGCAGCAGTGTTAAAACACAATTTTGTGATCCTGTCATTCCTCTGGCCTTGCAAGGTATGATGCCTATGGGCTCACAAGTGAAAAAGAGTGGTGAGAAAAGCCAATATTTTGGGCATCTCTCTCTGCTTGCTATTGTGCTAGGAAAGGAACAATGTTGACAGCAGAAGTCTGGGAACTGATGTGCACAGATGAGGTTGTACAGAGAATTGGAAAGTGCCCTTTCTCTGTGCTCAGAGAAACCAGACATGGTTTGCAGGGACCTGATGTGCAAGATAAAGCTGTTCTTCTGCAAGTTTGATTTGTGATCAGAACAGAATTATTTAGCAATATCTAATTAGCTGTATGAAAGTGGTTTTTAATACAGAGGGCTCTCAAGCCTGATTTTTAGAGACCTTTCTTTTAAACATGTGAGTTGCTGCTTGAATCTGAATATCAAATCAAGTATTTAACATATCAGATAAAGTAAAGAGTTGAACATAGCTGAACTAACTGGTGAGAAAGGCATCAAAAAGATGGACAATAGACTACTACCAAACCCTTGGTAATGTGCTTGTATAGTAGAGGTCAGCACCATTCAGAGAATAAAGCTGTCAAAGAACACATGTAATACTTTTTCTCTGCCTTCCCTGAAAGAGATACAGGTGTTATAACCACAATTTTTGTTGGAATACTCATAATCAGCATATGTCTTTTCTCATTAAATTTTCTTCTTGACTCCTTGTCATTTCTTATATCATGAAATTGCAATTGGCTTTTTAAGCCTTATGCTCTTCTTCACCAAATAGACTAAACGTTTCTGCCTGTAGAGAAAGTTCCCTGAAAAAAACCCCACGATGAATTTGGAATTTGCTTTCCTGGCATTCAGAACTCCAGCTCATGACTGAATCATTCATGCTATCATACCTAATTGTCTGTATTAGATTTCATAACAATGAAATATTTGGTAAAATTAACAAAATAGAACTGTGAGTGAGCAACACAGGTGAAAATTATTGCTGGCAAGCACTAGGGAAGCGGTGATAGATGAGAAGGTGAACCTAGATGTTTAAGTCTTCCTCCTAACATCAAAAGATGTTAAGACTCTTAGGAGAAAAGGACAACTACAGACTGGAAACCCATTGTAATTTGACCATTCCTGAAATGATGATGATCCAGCATAGAGCAGACGAATCTACTTATTCTTAAACCTGTTTAAACTCTCTTCCAGTCAATGTAGGTTGGTTAAATCCTGGAGAAAAATAATCAAATCTACTTTTACCAGTTGCCTTGCGAAAGCATTTGGTTTTAAGGAATTCTCATTCTTCCTTTCATCTACAACCTCTTAAGAAGCAATCAGATATTACAAACATTTATCTGAAGAGCAGCAAAAGAAAAAAAACACCTAGGGAAAAACAGTAACCCAAGCAGTGCTTATTTGGAATGGGAGCAAAGTCTGCTGAAATGTTTTAAAAGGATTGGAACCACTAACATGCATATCAAGGGGAGATATTTGTTAGGGTTGGGTGACATGTAAATATGGCACTTCATCCAGGACAAACAAAACTGATAATACATCAGTCAGCCAAAGGAGCTGTACTGAGGAGTGGGAAAAGTGTTCTACAATGTTTGCCTGGGTGACAGCATCATTTGCTATATAAATAATCATCTATGCGAACGTTTTATTGCTTTCCACACACTTTTTCCACAGCTGGCAAGCGTCTTGGTTTATGAATCTATAAACCTTTCTGTTGACACTGCTCTCAAGCTGCCTGTGTGTCAGAATTACAAATGTGCATTATTACAAATTTGTTTGTAAAATTTACCCACACGAGCCTAAAGTTATCTGTCTAGCTTTGGTACTTCCTTGTCGACAGTTAAAAATGCGTAGATCATTTTCTTTCCGTGGTACTCTTTCAGTTCTCATGCACTTACTTTTAGGCAGGGGGGATTTTGGCAGAGGGAGTGTCATCTAGTGCATCCTACTGGCCAGGTACAACTTGCAATCTTTGAGGGTCTTACTGGCTTCAGTGGGTTCAAGTACTTCGCATTCCTTTCCTGTGTTAGGAGAAGCTGTTTCCTGTAAATGAATACAGGTTTTGGGGATGGATTTGAACTAGGCTCTTTATTATTCAGGAACTGCATTACCAGCAAGACTATGGGCTATTCAGGATGTTCCTCTGTCTAGTTTCGTTGTAAATCACTCCGAGTTTCTCAGTTTCTTTCTCTGTCCCTGATTTTTGTACCTGTTGTAAAATATTTCACTTTCCCGCTTCACCTCCACAAATTTAGAAGACTTTTCTTCATATCAGTTCATTTTCTATACCAGAATTTGGGCAACTTGCTTGATTTAAAAAAATTATTTTCTTATTATGATGAGAACTTCCTTAAAACCAGATTTTACTAGGCAAAAAAGGCTTAAAAAGGCTATTGTCAGAAAGAGACTGAAATTATACCAAAAATTCTTAGTTGTATTTTTGAACTTGAAACAAATTAGTTCTTCAAATGCAAGATATTGTGCCTTTGGTTTAGGGAAGACTGGGCTCAGGATCTTAAAGCCTAAGTTTTTTTGTTGGTCCCAGGAGAAAAAATAATGTCCTCAAACTCCATTGCTATCAATGTACGTACTCTAACAAATCTCTTGTGCGATCTGCAGAAAATAATATGAAAGCAGTGGTGGCACTTTAATATAAAACTAATTCTTGAATGGCAAATATCAAACACTGTTGAACTGAGATCAGAGTTGTTAGTCATGTTCTTTCCAGTTAGTTAGTTTGTATTTATGTCACAGCTCTCCCATAAGGAGCAGAGGGATGCCAGAATCCTGCTTTTTAGTGCTGTCTAAGCATGGAACCAGAGCCTTTGCCATTATGGGGCTATTCTGTCTGTGCCTTAGCTGTAGTCTCACTCTAAAGTAAAGAGAAATGCCTCAGAAATGACTTTCTTATTAGGGCTGGATCTCACTTCGTATTTTGTCAAGTTTGTATCGAACCTTGCATTGCACCAGTACTCCTACCTGCTGTTAGTGTGGTGGGAAATTGAACCAGCATTGAAAAATGTAGAAATAACAAACGTGTCCTTAAGATACAGTGGTGCTAGGCTAGACTTTTGACCCCCTGTTCCCAAAGGTTTTTTTGTTTGCTTCATGGAAATCTTGATGTATTTTACATCATAATTTGTTTTTTTTGGACACTTGAGAGACGTGCATCCGTATTAGAAGAATCACAAGAGTAATTCTTTACAAGAATGTTATCCTTTGCACCCAAAGGGGTATTTTCAAATGTTGTAAACAAATGAATTGGAAGGATCCATTACTAACATCTTAAAAAGAGTCTTATTCTGAGTTTCTGCTGTTGCTGTATGAAGCAGTCAGATTGGCTTCTTGTCCTGTTGGAAGTGCCCTGTTGAAGACTCTGCCCTCAAAGTAACCTTCATGGTAGAAAGAATACGAACAGTCAAGGTATTCCTAGGCTAATACTTTGGTTTCTCACTTGGTAAAGATATATCTACTCCCTATTACATCTCAGACATATAAGGTAATGCTTCCAAGGGGAACTAGAGTGTCCCTGATCTGATCTTTCAGGTGAATTTTAGTTTGTTTAGTTATTTACTTATAATTTAATAAAGTGCATACAATGCAGAGTTCATATGACACTACATAAATAGTGGTGTTTTGTACTACAGGTACACAGGTGTGCCTTTGGAGCCCTTAAGGTGGAAGATATTATTTTGTATTAAATTGTATTGCCTGCTCAGTAAAACTTTAAACAGAATAATATGAATAATTAACAAAAATATTAGTGTTTATACTTAACATTTTCTACCCTGTTATTTCTTATTAAAGGTATAAATGTCAGATTGGGTAAGCTGAAAATGAAGGATTGGTCCCACTTGGAAGTGGCTTTTCTGATGAACAACAGAAAACTAATGATCTCAACCTGGTTTGGAACCATAAGCAACAGTATTGAATGATGATACTGCTACAGCTGAGGTCACTGTGTTTTAGCTCCAGCTTTAATGTTATTGTATCCCATGACTTTCATGAATGTTGGAAGGTAAGATGGGATAGCGCATCGCTTGTTCACCACAGCTGGAGATGCTGGCTACAACCAGATTCTTTTGCTGCTCTCACTCTTATATCAGGTGTAAGAAGGAAAAGTGAATATATGATGGCCTAAACTTGCTTTCAGGATGTAACTGAAAAAGAATTGTAAATTAAAATCATTTGTTTTGGTAGCAAGTTGGCCTTTGCATGTAGGAAAGCACAGAACAAGTGGCTACTGCTACACAGTCACATTTTAGAAATTGGGCCGGCAATTATGACACTAATTTTTCTGATACTGTCATGAAAACAGTGTTATTTGATGCTTTTTCGTTATGTCTCACCCACCTAGAGAGACGACCCAAACATAACAAAATGGAGCAGCTTAAAACAGTGAACGTAGCTCCCTATCCAGTGTCAGGGTAAAATCTTAATCCCAGAGGGCTTTGTTGGCTTTTCAAATCACTGCATCCAGGGTTTTTTTGTTATTATGGACTCTTACAGCATTTTAACTTGAACTCTGGCAGCCTGAGCAGTTTGAGTGGCAGCCTCCTGCAGTGAAAGCTGGCAATGGTTGAGTAGAAAATGTGGTCAGTATCAGAGCAGCAGAGAAGAGTCCCAAGAGCCATGTGAGTGTTTCGACTTGAAGATGATGTAAGGGAGAGAGAGTTACACAGTGAAGAGTGAAGAAGTATAAGATAACAAAGCTAATTTGATGTACTGCAGAAGTATTCTGTCTTTTGCTCTTACAGGTATTTTCAGTGAGGTTTTTTTATACTTCTATTACTTGCCAATATTTTTTCTGGAAAACATGGTGTTCAGTAAACATGAAAATATCCACTGCTCCTTGGGATGTCAAGTTCATTTAGGTGCCATTTGAGAACTTCAAATTTTTTCAGCTAACAAATAACAATTTCCACATTACCCCAACCAAAGTTGATGCAGATATTTGATACCTTCGTGCCTACTGCACCTATCAGAAACTATAATAAACATTTCATTTTGATTTCTCTTCAGTACCACCCACTTCCTGGAAAATTTGGAAGTCTTACATTTACCGCTTCAAATTCTCTGCCAAGTTCCTTTCAAGTTTCTTTTTTTCTTTTGCTCCATTTTTGTCTCACACGTTTATTATGTGGTGACAAATGCAGTTTTCTTCTGACACCACATAATAAATGTGTGAAACACACACACATGTTCTAGTAAGAGACTGCTCTTTATTTCCTGGCTCCAGTTGCAAAACATGAGTCAGGGTTAGAAAGGTTGTACCTCTGTCGGAGATGTGTAATCCACATCCTCAAACCCTTCGAGTTATGGTACTGGGGAAAAAAACCAGGAAATTTGCTCCTTCTGTTTCTGTACTCGGTGTTTCCTCCTCCCCAAACACACCTTTTCTTAATTACCATTCCCTTGTATTGATTATATATACTCCAGAGCTTGATGCTGTAATTAACGAGAAAAAAAATACCTCCATCTCCAGAAGCAAGTACACCAGCGCTCTGACTGCAGGAAATGCTGCAATTTTAGAGAAGGTATCCTCCCACTATTCTGGCTTTGATGCAAAAAAACCCACCCAAAACAACACATTACTAGACCTTTTGCTGTGAATTCCAAGCACTGTTTTCTTCACATCAAGTGGTGACAATTGTTCAGCTGTATGATTATAGGTGTTGACCAGATAGCACTTCAACAAGACTCAGGTGACATAACATGCCTTATTTACACATGCCAACTTCAAGTGTTCTGTGGACTTCTGCAGTGTGTAGGGAGCCTCAGTGAAATACAAAATTGGACAGATCTTTTGTGAACTGAAGTGGAACAAGCCCCACGTTACAAGTTAAAACAAAACCAAGCAAACCAGTAAATAAAAAGAGAAAACTGAACACATTAGCACTTCTTACTGGATCCAAACGGGCTACAAATTTCATGTGGCTGACAGTTATTCTGCAGTTACCGAGGGTAATTGGAAGCAGCAGGACCTATGGTGCTTCCATGTTAATAATAAACAGATCTTTGCATTGAACTGTGTTTTTTTGTAAATCATTTTATCCCACAAGGTTCTACTGGCTGTGGTGCTCCTGCAACAGAACGACAAATAACTGGGTGACATGCTGTGAAAAGTTTAGAAAACGAGAAACGCTATCCTATTTTCCAAAAAGAGCAGAAACAATACTAATTCCATTAGGCAAGCTGGAACAGACAATTACACCAGGCATGCTTTTCATTTTGAAGCTCACAACATAACTGATGTCTTTTTGAAATGTAATGGCTGTTGAAGCGATTCCTTTAAAGTGAAGCAAACCCACTGATTTTCCTTTCTAAAATTAAGCATTTACCTTTTACAAAGTATAAGAAATGTTACCTGTTGCCTCCACCATTCCTTCTAGGATTACAACAATTTCTAGCTCCTCTTTGGGTAACTGTGCTTTGGAAATCTCCCAGAAAGGACTCTGCTGGTTAATTTCATGGCTGATGATCAGTGGTGAAACCAAAAAGAGACGATCATCCCCTGTGTAATAACCTACGTTGATATCTGTCTGGTTGAGTGGTATAAATTCCCCCTCCTTTGTCTGTTTGGATTTGATCAACTTGGCTCGTATTGATGCCTCTACAATGTGTGAATTCCTAAGGTCTCCTACTCGGAACATCAGACACAGTTTTCCATCCCGCATGGAAATAACTGCGTTTGTAGAAAAAACCAAGGTTTCTGCCCTCTTCTTGGGTTGTGATATTTTCACAAACATGCAGCCAACCATGAAAGCGTTGACGATAGAACCTAAAACAGACTGCACTAAAAGCAGAATAATTCCCTCGGGACACTTGTCCGTGATGACCCGGTAACCATACCCAATGGTGGTTTCTGTCTCGATTGAGAATAAAAAGGCTGAGACAAACCCATTGAGGTTGCTGACGCATGGGGTCCACGTGCTGTCCCCTATATGATCCATATCTCCTCGCATGTAGGCAATTAGCCACCATATCATTCCAAAGAAGAGCCAGGTCACAGTGTAAACCATGACAAAAATCAACAGGTTGAACCTCCACTTGAGATCGACTAAAGTAGTGAAGATGTCAGTCAAGTAACGGTAAGTCTCTCTGACATTCCCATGGTGGACGTTGCATTTCCCATCTTTCCTAACATACCTCTGGATTTTTCTCTTGACACATTCTTTGTTTATATTTTTTGGCAGATCTTCTCTAGCTTGTTTGGGCAACTTTGGCTGATGAAAAGTGACAGGGCTCTCTATGTCCTGCTCCATTGAGTCTTCTTCCAATACGTTAGCTGCCATGAAAAACAAAGAAGAAAAAGGCAGGCATTATTTTTCTTATTGTTATCATTATTATTCTTACTATTTCTCTAAGTCAAAACAAACTTCTTCCCGTGTTACCAGCATGAAATTGGTATTAATCAGTAAAATTTATTATCCATCTTCTTTGCTCACCTATTAGGTGCAGAATACAAAAGTCAAATGATGCCAAGCATCAGGGTACGTCCTTTACGGTTCAATAAAGGAAATTTCTTATGCACTGAGAAAGATCTTCTGGAACATAACATACATAAATCAGTAAATGGATTCACTTAGTGGTTTCAGTCAACAAGATGAGCAGAGAAATTGAGCAACTGCTGAGCTATTTTTCCTATCAATTGCTTTGTTATGGGGAAATTATTAACTAAATATATGGAGATTTTGGAAAATCGAATGATTTCTAGGAAAAAACCCAGCTGAAGGAAAGGCAGGCTACAGTTTAATGTACAACAAGAGCAATGCAAGCTCATTCCCATAGACAGTCAATATCTTGTTCATGTCAAGACAGGAAACTGGGTGTCCTCCTGCCAGTGCTTCAGAACATGATTTCATTTTAATTCAAGTATGCTTGTAGCCTTTAATTCAAGCGTAGCATTTTCTTTTACAGCATGGGCCTAAAAAGCATTCCTCAGTAAGAACACTCTGAAATGACAGTAACTGCCTGATTTATTTTTTTTAATAATTTCCCATTCTTTTGAGATAAACAGCTTCATTATGTTCATGTGCAAGAAAAAAGAGTTTACTGAGGAGAACTGTGGTTTAATCGAATGTGTTTTGCATGAAGCAGAGGTGACATCTGGGGTAACTTGTATTTTACTGGAAAACCTTTTGCTCTTTGGGGCAGGAATTTCAGCTCTTGAACTACAGATTTTCTCCTTTATGGCTATCTGCTACAATTCTGCCACTGGGCTTTGAACGGGAAAGGCTGGCAGCTGGGCAGCCTAGTTAGCCCTGCCTAGATGCTTGGCTCTGACTATAGTAGCACTGATGTTAGGTTGTGCCTTTGGCTTATGGAGATGTCCTTCCTGAACTGTCAGGGTGTTGATCTCTGTATTGTCAGTGGATTCTGCAATGGCTGCACATGACATTAACACACTGCAGTAATCACTATGCAGGACTAAGTGTGGGCTTCCCAATCCTGCTCTGAGTGGTGACTTTCAGGAAGGAAGTTGTGAGAAAGCAATTTGGGTCAGGAAAGTGTCTGAGTTCTTGTTGCTTCTGTACCTCTTGCTTAGATAGGAAATAGAGGCATAAACCCACCAACACTCTTGCTTGACACAGCGTTCATGTCATGTCTCTGGCATGTCTTGAGGGTCTCAGTCTGGCACTGCCCTTGGCAGTAGACCCAAACCCCTTTTGTGTGGAGGCGCTAGCAGGGAAGCCTGGGCTTTTGTCCAGAGACAGGGTTACACAAGTGTCTGTTTTTGGTGAGCCAGTATGTCTTGAAGACCATTTTAGACGCTCCTGGAAACATGTGCTGTATAGCAGATCATCTGTGGAGTGTCACGGCACCTATAGCTTTTGCAACATGTGCAGACTCATGCCTTTGGAGAAAGATCACAGACCCTTGTACAGTTGTAAGGATGACCAAAAAAATAGGTTATAAACTGATTGTTTCTCCTTCTGGCCTGCTCAGTTGTCTGCCAAGCCTCTTTTCAGCCTCATAACCTTT
The DNA here is from genome assembly GCA_013400115.1 of Rhinopomastus cyanomelas. Taxonomy (NCBI): domain Eukaryota; kingdom Metazoa; phylum Chordata; class Aves; order Bucerotiformes; family Rhinopomastidae; genus Rhinopomastus; species Rhinopomastus cyanomelas. The sequence continues at coordinate 147,640 of VXBP01003008.1, read as the reverse complement.
TCTGTGTTGAAAGAAAGGCTCAAAGATGAAAGCTAGCATGGTGTTTCAAGACCGTGCACTCCATCCTGTGCCACCTTTTTAGGTTTCTGCTGTGCCAAAAAAGAGTATTATTCAAGCTGACGGCAGCGGCAGTTCTGGAAGATGTGTCACAAGGCAGTCAGTCCTGAATGAACTTACCCCAGCTGGTGACAGCGTGCCTACTTCCATTAGCACTAATGCTGTATAAGGTATGATGAGATAAATAAAATAAAAAGGCACTGAATGACCCTTGTGAGTCAGGCTTAAGCCAAACCTGAAAATTTGAAGTTGAGACTTCACATTTTATGCTTAACTCTCTATCGTGCCTAAGAAATTTGTCAGAATTAATATTACATCATGGCACTAACAGACCCCTCAAATACTTATGAAAAGCCTATGGAGGTTCTAGATTTTGAGGCAGAGCCCACAGAGTGTGCTGTGTCTTAGACTAGTAAAGCTGGTTTAATGCAGTTCATTATTTTTGAGGCTTTATGAATATTTGGCTTTCCCCTCCAAGTAAGGGTCAGGTATGAACACAGAGACAGGGTGTAGATGTTCCATGTTGCCTTTGAGAACACACCCTACTTCTGACCTTATTATTAAAGGCAGCTATATCCTAGACCTCCCTGAACGAGCATCTCTTACCAAAATTAACAAAGTGAAGTAAAAATCATGTCAGGGCTGGGAGGGGACACTAGTGCTGATTTTCAGGAGAAATATGTCAGGAGAGGACAGGGGGAGAAATATACCGATCCAGTGGTGCTTACCAGTCATATGTTGTACCGCTGTGTTCCCTGGCACATAGTGCTGGACTGTCACTCTTGCTGTAAGTGGGCTTCCGAGACCTGCCTCTTCAACTGTGTAGGGATTTTTCTTAACCCTAAGAGGTCACTGAGAGCTGATTCCCACATGGATATGTAAGACAGCAGTTTTGGACAATCAAACCCAGTGGCTGCACTTTTCTGTCAGTACAGCATCATACTAACACTCTTGTGGACATTTTAATCTCCCTGGAGGCATCTGACCATTTTGTAAACCCTTCAGGCTCTTTGCAGTTCTGTCATTTCTTAACTCTCAGGCAGTCTCTGAGAGGAAAAGTTAAGGTCAATCCTTTGGTATTTTTCTCTTGATGCAAGATGTCTTTTTACTCTTTCTCTCAGTCAAATTATTCTCCTACTGTGAGACTCAACCAATACCTGTACGGGGAGGTTTTCAGGTTTCAGACTCTCAGTCAGTCACCCTTTTCTAGTCTGTTCTCAGTCCAGAGTGAACCCTGAGAGCAGAAATTTCTGAAATAACCAATCATAGAATTATGTCTGTGTGTTTCCATGGAAATGTTTGATGAATAAGTTTTAAACATGTGGCAGAACCCTGTGTACCACTAAGACTGAGGAACAGCCACATGTTGTCAGAGCCTTTGCCACAAAATTCTTTGACTAATTACAATTTTACTTTATATCAACCCAGTTAGCCTTTTCTGTTTATTTAATTTAATTTTTGTTTTGGTTATATAATGGCTGTCATGGTTCCAGGAGTAGGGGAGTGAATCTCAGCTATCTCGCTTGAGAGCTATTTTTACTCTCTCCACTCTTCTTCAAGACAAAAATATATACATAATATTAAACTGCAGTGCAAAAAACCAAAAAATGTGCTTCTGAATGCTTCCTTCTTTCCCAGTAAACATTATGCTTGTTTGAACACAATGCCCGGGTACCAATACTGTGCAATACAGGCCAGTTTAGAGTATTCTGTTCAAATAATTTGTTTCAGTGAGTATCTTAGGGCAAATGCATACAAGATATAGGAGGTTTCAGAGACTTGTTTCATTTTCCAGCAAATGGTAAGGAATTCTTCCAAATAAGTCTCAGAACAGTTCAACATTTTCATCATAGTTTCATCACACTGGCTATGGCTACATTAGCAAAATATTAGCTTAGGCTGTTTCTTTATCGTGGAGTCTAAATGGATTGGTACATTTGGATTATTTATTTAACTCCTGTTGTTTTCAAACCAGGGTAGTTCCATACAATCTTCTTATTAGGAATAGTCCCTGCCCCATGCTAACACCTGAAATGGAGCCCAGAATTGTGTGTACTCAGTTCTGCACAGGTCAAAACCATGCCAGAAGTTTTTCTAGAAATTTTGCCACACAAGGAATTGAGTGCCAGTGCTTGGGAACATTTTATTTTCTGGTAAAGATGCAACCAGTGTTGCTGCCCTGCTTCTTCTCTAGAACAGCATCGGAAAGGCAAAATCCAGTGTTTTCAAGCATATTTTACTTAGAGGCTGTAGAAATACCACAGAACCACAGAACATTAGGGATTGGAAGGGACCTTGAGAGATCATCTGGTCCAATCCCCTTGACACAGCAGGATTACCTACACCAACTTGCACAGGAACATATCCAGGAGGGTTTTAAATGTCTCCAGAGAAGAAGACTCCGCAACCCTCCCTGGGCAGCCTGTTCCAGTCCTCTGTCACCCTCACTGTGAAGAAGTTCCTTCTCATACTTATGTGGAACCTCCTACATTCCAGCTTACACCCATTGCCCCTTTTCCTATGACTAGATGACACTGAGAAGACCCTGGCTCCATCCTCCTGACACCCACCCTCCAAATATTTGTAAACATTAATGAGGTCACCCCTCAGTCTCCTCTTCCAGCTCAGCAGACCCAGCTCCCTCAGCCTTTCATCATAACGGTGGTGTCCTACTTCCTTCATCATCTTCGTTGCTCTGCGCTGGAGTCTCTCGAGCAGTTCTGTGTCCTTCTTGAGCTGAAGGGCCCAGGACTGGACACAATATCCCAGATGCAGTCTCATCAGAGCAGAGTAGAGGGACAGAAGAACCTCTCTTGATCTACTAACCACTCTCCTTCTTATCCACCCCAGAATGCTGTTGGCCCTCTTGGCCACAAAGGCACGTGAATATAAGAAACTATGAGCTGTTCAGGAGATACTTTCACAACCTTTGTGGCTGTGAAGGTAAGAGATTACTGTAATCCAAAAGTAATCCTTTTATCATTAGCATTGTGATTGTACTTATATTGCACTTTGACAGTGCTTCAGAGGTCTTGTCATTATACCATGCAAACACAAAGTAAAAGGACATACATGTCTAATTTAAATATTTGCTGCCTATTTTCTTATATCTATCTATCTATCTATCTATCTATCTATCTATCTATCTTTTATTGTATTGTATATTTTGATGTAGTTGTAGGATGACTTGAAAAGTAATTAGGACAACAGAGAATATTATCAGTTTTAACTGACCTTTTTTTAAAAGAAGCTGAGTTCAGTGAATGTTTCTCTGTAACTTAGTAGAGGAGCTTTTTCTCTTGTAACATAGTTGTGAATGGTTTGCATCCAAATGAGGGCAAGTACTTTGCATGCAAATAAGAGCCATCTCATTACAATAACCGAAATTTGGTGGGGTGACTGCTATGACTGGAGTTTTGGAATGGGTATCAGCTCTTTGGAAAGACCAGGCAGGAGAGATGAGGAGGGGAGTTGTTGTCCTTTATGTCAAGGACCAGCTGGAGTGCATGGAACTCCACCTAGGAGTGGATGAGGAATGAACTGAGAGTTTATGGGTCAAGGTAAAATGGAGGGCAGGAGACATTGCAGTGAGAGTATCCTGTAGGCCACCTGACTAAGAAGACCTGGTGCATGAGGCAGATGAGGCTTTGCATTCACAAGCCCTGGTTCTCATGGGGGATTTCAACCACCTTGACATCTGTTGGAAAGACATTACAGCAGGGTGTAAGCAATCCAGGAGATTCCTGGAGTGCATTGATAGTAACTTCCTCCTCCAAGTTGTAGAGGAGCTCATGAGGAGAGGTCCTATGTTGGATCTTCTCTCCACCAACAAGAAGGGGCTGGTGGGGAAGGTGAAAATAAAGGGAAACTTGGGCTTCAGTGTTCACGAGATTGCTGAATTTCATGATTCAGCAGCTTGGGCAGCTCGGAGGAAGTTATCCAGCCAGTTTGCTACCCTGGACTTAGGAGAGTGGACTTCAGTCTCTTCAGGGACGTACCTGGTAGACTGCATTGGTATAGAGTCCTGGAGGGACTGGGTTACCAGGAAAGCTGGATGACATTCAAAGACCACTTCTTCCAACTCAGAGCACTGCAACCCTACAAAAAGAAAGTTATGTAAAAGTGGCACGAGGCCTGCATGAATGAACAAGCAAACATAAACAAAAGAATGATACCTACAGAGGCTGGAAGCAAGAATATATATATACTCCTGGGAGGCGTATAGAGGTATTGTCCAAGAAGCCAGGGATAGGATTAGGGAAACCTCATGGTATTAAGTCCCCTGAGCTGGAGGGTCCCCTCATAATCCAGGAAATAGTAGTATATGAGCAACTAAGCCAACTGGGATCCATACGTCTATGGGGCTGGCTGGGATCCGCCTGAGAATGCTGAGGGAGCTGGAAGTGGAACTTGTCAAGCCTCTGCCCATCATTTATCAGCAGTCCTGGTTAATGGGACAGGTCCCAGATGAATGGAAGCTTGCCAATGTGACACCCATCTACAAGAAGCGCAGAAGGGAATATCCAGGGAACTACATGCCTGTCAGCCTGACCTTGGTACCAGGGAAGATTATGGAACAGTTAATCTTGGGGGTGACCATGTGGCAAGTGCAGGACAACATGGGGATCAGGCCCAGCCAACATGGGTTCATGAAGACCAAATCCTATTTAACCAGCCTGATGTCCTATGATCAGGTGATCTGCCTAGTGGATGAGGAAAAAGCTGTGGGTGTTGTCTACCTGGACTTCAGTAAGGCATTTGACACCGTATCCCACAGCATTCTGCTGGAGAAGCTGGCAGTTCATGGCTTAGACAGGTAGAGACTTCACTGGGTTAAAAATTGGCTGGATGGCTGAACCCAGAGAGTTGTAGTGAATGGAGTTTAATCCAGTTGGTGACCGTCACAAGCGGTGTCCCTCAGGGCTCAGTTTTGAGACCGATCTTGTTTAACGTCTTTGTTAATGACCTGAATGTTTGTGTCCAGTTCTGGGCCCCTCAGTTCAAGAGGGATGTGGAACTCCTGGAGGGAGTCCAGTATAGAGCAACGAGGATGATGAAGGAAGTGGAACACCTCCCTTATGAGGAGAGGCTGAGGGACCTGGGTCTCTTTAGCTTGGAGAAGAGGAGACAGAGGTGACCTCATTAATGTTTATAAATATTAGAGGGGTGGGTGTCAGGAGGATGGAGCCAGGCTCTTCTCAATGTCATCTAGTGACAGGACGAGGGGCAAAGGTTATAAGCTGGAACATAGGAGGTTCCACATAAATATTAGAAGGAACTTCTTCACAATGAGGGTGACAGAGCACTGGAACAGGCTGCCCAGGGAGGTTGTGGAGTCTCCTTCATCGGAGACGTTTAAAGCCCGCCTGGATGTGTTCCTGTGTGACTTGGTCTAGGTGATCCTGCTGTGTCAGGGGGATTGGACCAGATGATCTCTTGAGGTCCCTTCCAATCCCTAATGTTCTGTGATTCTATTATTCTATGAATGAGGGGATCAAATTCACCCTCAGTAAATTTGCATGAAATTAAGCCGTAGTGTCAATCTGCTTGGGCGTAAGGAGGTGCTGTAGAGGGATTTGGACAGGTTGGAGTGATGGGCTGAGGCCAATGGGGTGAGATTTAAAAAAGCCAAGTGCTGGGTCATTCACTTCAGTCACAACAACTCTCAGCAGTGCTACAGGCTGGGGCAACAGTGGCTGGAGAGCTGCCTGGTGGGAAATGGCCAGGGGTTGTTGGTTGACAGATGGCTGAATATGAGCCAGCAGGGTGCCCAGGTGGCCAAGAAGGCCAACAGCATCCTGTATCAGGAACAGTGTAACAAGCAGGAATAAGGAGGTGATTGTGCCCCTATACTCTGCACTCGTGAGACTGAGAGACCACACTGTGAGTACTGTGTCCAGTTTTGGGCACCACAATATAAGGATATTGAGGTGCTGGAGCAAGTCAAGAGAAGGGCAACGAGGCCCTATGAGAAGCAGCTGAAGGAACTGAGGTTAATAAGTCTAGAGAAGAGGAGTCTGAGAGGGGACTTTCTTGCTCTCTACAACTACCTAAAGGGAGGTTGTAGCGAGGCTGGTGCTGGTCTCTTCTCCCAAATGACTAACGATAGATTTAGATTGGATCTTAAGAAGAAGTTCTTTCCTGAGAGAGGGGTTGGGCACTAGAATAGGCTGTCCAGGGAGGTGGTGGAGTCACTGTCTCTAGAAGCGTTTGAAAAACGAGTGGATTGAGGCCATGGCCTAAAAGTTAGGGAGATGCTGGGCTGGACCTGATGATCCTGGAGGTCCTTTCTACCCACGATGATTCCATGGTTCTAAGCCAAAGTCCAGATAGAATTAAATCTGGCCAGGGACTTTAAGGGAATCAAGAGCTTTTATAGGTATGTCGGTGAGAAAAAGTAAACTAAGGAAAATGTGGGCTCTCCTGGAAGGAAACAGGTGATCCAGAAAGCCAGAAGAAGGCTGATGTGCTCAATGACATTTTTGCCTCAGTGTTTACCAGCAAGAACTCAAAATAACCCCCCCAAGTCATGAAGGTTAAGGGCTGGGACTGGGAGAAAAAAGAACCACCCATGGTAGGGACAAATCAGGTTTGTGACCTTGTAAAGAACCAAGTTCACAATTCCACAGGATCTGATGCAATACATCCATGGATTCTGAGGGAACTGGTGGATAAAGTTGCTAAGACATTATCTATCATATTTGAGAAATCATGGCAGTCCAGCATAGGTCCTGACAACTAGAAAAGGGGAAACAAAATTTACATTTTTAAAAAGAAAAAAAAGATTACCTGGGGAATTATAGGCAGGTCAGTTTCACCTCTCTGCCTAGCAAGATGATGGAGCAGGTCCTCGTAGAAACTATGCTGGGGCACATAGAAAATAAGGAGGTGATTTGTGACAGCTAACATGGCTTTGCTAAAGGCAGATCATGCCTGACAAACTTGGTGGCCTTCTGCAATAGGGTTACAGCACTGGTGGATAAGGGTAGAGCAACTGATGTAATCTACCTGACTTGTGCAAAGCATTTGATGCTGTCCCACATGACATCTCTGTATTTTGGAGAGACATGGATTTGACAGAAGGATAAGAAATCAACTGGATGGTTGCACTCAGACTTATGATCAATGGGTCAGTGTCCAAGTGGAGATCGGTTACAAGTGGTGCTCCTCAGGGGACTGTTAGGAGTCAGTGTTGTTTAACATCTTTGCCAATGACATGGACAATCACATTGGTACACCCTCAGCAAGTTCACCAATGACACCAAGCTGTGTGGTGTGGCTGACAAGCCAGAGGGAAGGGGTGCCATCGAAGCAGACCTTGACAAGCCTGAGAACTGGGCCTGTGCAAAGTGCATGAGGTTCAACAAGCCCAAGTGGAGGGTTCTTCGTCTGGATTGGGGCAATCTCAAGCACAAACACTTGATGGGTGGTGAATGGATTGAGAACAGTCCTGAGGAGAATGACTTGGGGGTGTTGGTAGATGAGAAGCTCAATGTGAGCTGGCAGTGTGTGAGTGCACTCCAGAAAGCTAATGTCCTGAGCTGTATCAAAGGAAGTGTGACCGCAGATTGAGGAGGTGATTCTCCCCCTTTACTCTGCTCTTGTGAGACCTCACCTGAAGTACTATGTCCTGTTCTGGAGTCCTCAATACAAAAAGGACATGGAACTGTTGGATCGAGTTCAGAGGAGGACCACAGGGATGATCAGAGGGCTCTGGAGCACATCTCCTATGAAGAGAGGCTGAAAGAACTGGGGCTATACAGCCTGGGGAAGAGTAGGGTCTAGGGAGACCTTATAGCAGTCTTTCAGTATTGGAAGGGGGCCTATAGAAAAGTTGAAGGACTTTATACAAGGGACTTTAGTGACAGGACAAGAGGGAATGGTTTCAAGCTATTAGAGGGTAGATTTAGATTAGTTTTTAGGAAGAAATGCTTCACTGTGAAGGTGGTGAGGCACTGGAACAGGTTGCTCAGACGAGTGGTGGATCCCCTCTCCCTGCAGGTATTCAAGGCTAGGTTGGGTGGGGCCCTACACAGCCTCATTTAGTGAGAGGTGTCCCTGCCTAGGGCAGGGGAGTTAGAACTAGATCATCTTTGAGGTCCTTTCCAACCTAAACCATTCTATGACTCTATGACTGTATGATGTTTCAAATTCATTGAAGATTCACAGATTTCAAAAAGCCATTTATAATCTACACGTTTTTCTCATGGGCTTTATGAAACACATACGAAGGTCAAGTAGACATTGTTTTGACTGTGATTTCTGTCTGTCACTTCCCACTGTTTTGATAGGATGAGGCTAAATTTTAAGTTATGCGTGTGTTTGCATTTGTGAGGTCCAAGCTTGTCTTCTGTGAACAGCCTTCAGTATTCGTCTCTCATTTGCGTGATCACAAGCCTCCCCAACACTGAACTAATTTGTGGAATATTTGGCAGTGCCAAATGGCTATTTCTGCTCCCTGCTGCTTCTTTAAGGCTGTTAGGCTTGGACATCAGGAGAAGGCGGCATAAGCACTGCACAGCACAAGACATTTTCTGCAATGTTCAGTGCTTGCTCCAAGTCTGGGTTTTCCTGTTTCTTTTCTTTTTTTGTGATGCAGGGAGAGGAAGCAGACAAGGATGTTTGGAAAGGGTTTGTCTGATCTCTGGATGGTTTTAATCATCATTTCAGAGCTTTGAAAAAATCTCGAGAGCAGAGGAACAGATATTCTCAGAGCTGAGGGAGATTTGCCTGTGTGATGAATTCAGCCTGCATTGCTCTCAGCGAGATCAGGTAATCTGTACTGTAAGGCACTGTGTATTACCACCAGATATGAGGAAAACCAGTCTGTTTAAAAAAAAAAAAAAAATAAAATTAAACCTTTTATGATCAGCTAATGAAGCAGATTTTCTTCTGAAAAATAAAGGAATTACAATCTGGTCCTCTTCTCTTTAAATCAATGCAAATGCTGCTGATATTGCGCATGTGCGCTGGCTTGTGACATATTCATATTCAACAAAGTCCCTCAGATGGCACAAGTTGTGTGTTAAATTAACAGCTCCTTATCCTTTATGGCTGATGGTCTATCACCCTTGCCTACTGTTAGACTACCTCTTCATGCTCAACCTCTTCACTTTTGTTGCCTTGCTTTCATCAGAAAGACAAAAGTAAAGATGTCTTCACCTTAAGCAGGAGATAAATAGGAACTCTGAGAATGACAAACCCTTGGAGCTACGAAAGGGAGAAAAATAAGTGTCCCATGCAATTTCAGAGAATGTTAAACAATGGAGACAAAGTTCAACACGATGGATGAAGTAGTGGTTGCTCCAAATATCATGGCCTATCAATGGAATACTAGACAGGAGAGGACTACCAGAAAGATAGAATGAGGATTCTTGACCACTATAACTGTGGAAAGCTGGCTTTAAAATCAGAGTCTCTTACATGAAGTTCCTCAATAGCAATATAAAAAGAAGTTAGCGGTGTACTCCACCCTTTTAAAGAAAATCAGGCATCATTCTCCTTTGCTGTGGTGTTCTTGCCATATCCACAACCCAAGCAAAAACCAGCCTCCTCAGAAGCAGTGTTTCTTTGGGGAATGTGAGAAAGACAGACAGGACGACTTTTTTGGCACTTGGAAAATGCTACTGCTGCAAGCAGAGGAGCAAGGTCAGTGGCAGTCATGCCACCTGGCAATATCAGATCTTGGCTCATGTCTAGTACTTCCATGTGGCAAAACCACTGACAAGAAGTAAGGCAAATAGGGATCATTAACGATTATCAGTTCTGACAGACCTTAATAGTTACAAATACTATAAAGCCAAGTGCTTTCTCTCTAATAGCTCTGTCAGATGTGTGTCTCTCTGAGTTGCAATGTAGTTGTTTGAAGCGCTCCCCCAGGAATTTCTTTGTGCAGTTATTACAATCCAGCTATTTCTGCCATTATTATCACATGTATTAATGCCAAAATATTTGCTTGTCTGGTGCAATACATCTTCAGGGATCTACTAAGAACTCAGCTGTTCATCTCTGCAGGGTGTGCCAGAAAAATGAGAAAACATGAAGGAAGCACACTGACCTGAGTATTGCCAGTTTTAAACTGTATTTGCATGCCCTAAATGCTAGGACCAAAACATAAATAAATTTAAAACATGCTTAAAATCATATAATATTTGAGTCAGAAGGGACCTCTAATGATTTTTGACTAACACCCTGCTACACACAAGACCCACTTCAAAGTATAATGTTGTCAGGGCCAAGGATGGAAATACCCACAGCCTTTCTGGTTTCTGTCCCAGTGTTATACCTCTTGTATCTGGGACATGTTTTTGTTGTTTATAACCTGTTGGAATTTTCTTCATTGCAGTTTGTGCCCACTGCTTGTTTATTTTTTTTCTCTGTGCAACTCTGAGAAGAGTATGACCTCATCTTGTCTGCATCCAGGAACTCTGTGTGAGGGCCTGTTTCTGTACATATTTTCCTTACTGATTGCATGGAAAAAGATAATTCTCAAATTTTGTGGGAAGAGATGGGGACAATCAGTTCCTTCTCCTAATTTTTTTCCATTAAAATTTTGCCAACTGAAAACTCTAGAAATTAAAATTATCCCATCAGCTACATTTTTTGTGTAGAAAAATTTGACTCATTCTGATTTCCACTCTAAGGGCAAGGTCCTGCACCTTGGTTGAGGCAATCCGTGATATCACTAAAGGCTGGGGTATGAGAACAGCCCTGCAGAAAAAGATCTGGGGGTACGGGTGGATGAAAGGACATGATCCAACAATGTGTGCTCACAGCCCAGAGAGCTAAAAAAGTCCTGGGCTGCACCAAAAGAAGCATGTCCCTTGGCTTAAGGGAGGTGATCCTGCCACTCTGCTCAGCAATTGTGACATCCCTTCTGGAGCATTCTGTCCAGCTCTGGAGGCCTGTCCACAAGAAAGTCATGGACCTCTTGGAGTGAGTTCAGAGGATTAACACAAAAATAAAGAGACCTCTCCTGTGAGGACAGGCTGAGAGAGTTGGGGTTGTTCAGCCTGGAGAAGTGAAGGCTCTGGGAAGACCTATTGTGGCCTTTCAGAACCTATAGGGGATTATAGATAAGATAATGACAATCCTTTTTAACAGAGGCTGTTGTGACAGGACAAGGGGTTTTAAACTAAAAGAGAGTCGATTTAGACTAGTTTTAAGGAAGAATTTCTTTACAGTGAGGGTGTGGAAACACCGTTGCGGGTTGCTCATGAAGGTGGTAGACATCCTATCCCTGGAAACATTCAAGGTGAGGCTGGACGGGGCTCTCTCTCAGCAACCTGATCTATCAAAGATGTCTCTGTTCGTGGCAGGGGTATTGGACCAGATGACCTTTGAATATCCTTTCCAAAACAAAGCCTTCAATGTTTCTGTGATTCTGTGTTTCTATGATTCAGTTCTGCACCTGTAATGTTACTAAAATAATGTCCTGTTTAGTTCTGGAAACTAAAATGTAAACAGGAGCTTGGGCAACCTGTCTGGTACTGATTACTTGCACTGCTAAGTATTAGTAAGCTCTCTCGGCTTTGGCCTGTGCCACCTGGTGCTCTGAGACAATACATGGGATGGTTTTGGGAGAGAGTAAGTGTCCGGGACTGCTCCCATTAGACATGACATGGACACCTTGTACCATCTGTTCTCAAGTTTGCAGAACAGTTTCTGGCCTGGATTTATTCAGCATTTCACATATAGCCAGACTGGTGACAGGCCTGGTATGCATTCCAACATGTGAAAAGCTGAGAAATCAATGTAGGCACCTGTTGCTCTTGTCAAAGTTTGTCTAGACTCTAGTTAGGTCATGGAGAAGAGAGAATGAGACCATCATAGAAAGATTTTGTAACAACAGTTTCCCCACTTACTTGTTGGCAGGAGGGGCCAAGCCATTCCCTCAGACTGTTATTTTACTCCCCCGACTCTGCTTCTGTCCTTTTTGACTCTATTTCCTGAAGTAAGGCTGGCTTCACTTGAGTCTTTGTCCTTGGAACAGTCAAGTATAAAATGTGCCTGCATTGCTGAACACTGCTGAACAAACCTTGGGACAGCTTTATGCCTGAATATTCATAGAACTCCTTGAGCAGGTGTTGGAACCATCTTGACTGCTGTGTAGACATACTCTGATAGCTTGTTTTGCTTTGAACATTGAACTGTCATGGCACTGATACAAGGCACTGGGAAGAATGGAGAACATTTTTGCTGGAAAGGAAGGACTTGATTCAATCAGTGTGTTGTACAGTCTCCTGAAGCCAGCAATTTATGCAATGAAGGAAGTCTGCAGACCAAGCAGAAGAACTTCTGGTACGTACTTTCAGAAATTCTCGGAATACTTTATACATTAATACAGAGCTTTGGGTTAGGTGATCTACATGACTTTGAGAGCATTTAGTTTTTCTTTGCAAAACGTCACCTACGCTGAGTAAATCTTCCTAAGTTCAAGATGACTGTTCACTGAGGAAACCACTCAGCATTGGCCATCTGGGTAGCGTGTGTGTGTGTACTGCATTGCAAAGTGGCACACACACTCCCTACTCCTCCTGACTGCTACTTTGCAGCTCAGTTTTCCCATCAGCAGCTTCCTAGTGAAGCACGGTTTTGGGAGAGCAGTTTGAATGACATTGGTGAAGATGAGGTGTTTGAACTAGAAGTAGCTGTCACTTGCTATGTTTGTTTTTTCAAGAAATATGAACTACACACAGCAGAATGAATTTAAAGTACAGACACTTGATTCCTCCTACCTCCAGCCCTTGGAAGAAGAATAAAAAATTCACAAGCCCCTCAGTTTACATCTGGCTGCACCTCAAACATGTTCCCCTGGGTCACAGACTTTGCTGAACCATATTCTGTTTCCTTCTGCTATTACTGCTGCACAAAGTTACAGAACAGACTGGAAAGAATTGGAAAACTGAAGCACACTGGACTTTTTCCTATTTTTTTTAACCTAGTAATGGCTATTTCTTTCTTGATAACTTCTTTGCAGCCACAGGGGGATTTTGGTGGCTTTTGATTCTAGGCAAGGTATTTCAGAAGACCAAAATTATAAAAATTATAAAAATCAGGCAGAATTTGAATTTAAAGTTTTTCATACTGAGGAAGAAAAAAAGACTAATAATTTCATGGGAAAATTACCAGGGAAACAACATTTCTGTGACTGGTGTCTCTCATGGTGGTGACTTGGTGGATGTATGTAGTTTTCAGTCAGTTGAGATGAGTGACATTGTTCATTTGGACTAACACACAAAACCAAACTTCTGTGGTTTTGTGTCCAAACGTTGCCTTGCAAATAACATTGTCTCAGACATCAAACAGTTACCTATCTTACAATTACTTAATTTATCCCAACAGCTTCCATGTTCTTTCCACCCCTCCTCTTCCATTTCTTGCTGCAGTGGATACTGTGACACTGGATGCTATCTTTAAGCTAAATAATTAGGCCATCACTAGCTTCATCCCCTTTCTCTGCCAAAAGAAGTCGCAGTGAAATACAAATACGCAGTTTCTTGCCACCAACTTCCTATTTCTACTTAATGCAGTTTATAGATTGCAGAGAAAAAAAAAACCCTGAGAAACAAGGTTGAAAGTGAAATAGAATCAAAGATATATTCAAACAAGTACAAAGTCAGATGCAGCACAACTGAATACATAAGTTGAAACAACAGAAGAAATGTTTCCATATCAGCAAGTATAAATTTTTGGTCTTAAAATAAACAATTTAATGATGTCTAAACTGCCATTTTACTTAAGCTACATAATAAGTAGGTCTATAAACTTGTTTGAAAAAAAGAATCAAAGAAGTTGGTGTGTAACTGCTGTTATCCTTCTTTAAAGGGGAGTATGTATCAAAAAGGACTGAAATGTTTTGTAAATTGTATTCAACTTGACCAACAGGATTTTGCAAAAATACTTTATGGCATAGAAGCTTTTAATTTCAGATTTTTATAAATACAGTGTTTTGTCTGTGAAATACTAAAGTCTAGAAGCTTTTAACAACAGATCTTCACTACTTTTTCACATTTAAATGTTTCCTAGCTTCTGGAAAAAAAATGTTCGAAAGGATTAAATAAACACAAAACCGAATGGAGGGACCTTGTGAAAGACTTGTAATGCCTGTTAGTGAGATGAAGGTTTTCTGTTTGTTTTTCTTATTGCGCTGAAAAATATGTAAATGTCTACTTGCTCTTAATTTTTCTAGCATCTTTTTCTAGTATGACTGAAAATAATCCATCATCCACCAGGATGGTCCCATACACAAATCACCACGTCACCAGTTCCCTGGTACTTTCAGAGGTAATTGGAACCTTTCTGAAAGAATAGAAAGACTTGATTGTGCTGAAGTCTCATGTTCTTCCAGCTGGCTAGGTTGTAACATCCAGTTTCTACAATTCTCTTGAGTTTGTTGGCTTTTGATTCTGGGTGGTTGAATGAACATTTTAATGCAAAAATAAAATACTAGTGCAAATATAAATTTTCTTTCTACAGTGTGCATCAATTTCACGAGAACAGGATGAACTGTTTTTTTTTTTTTTAAACAATTGACATTTTAGATGGTGCATTAGCCTTCAGCTAGTGAAATCTGTCTATCTTTACTGGAACTAGCAAACCTCAGCATGAGCACAAATAATTCAGAGCTTTCATATCCTTTAGGTGTCCTGAGAGAAAACAATAGTTCTTCTTTTCACATATCTAATGATTCGTACAGTGAAAAGACCCACCTCTGAAATGTATGATGATTTAATGTATGATGATTTCAGGGATCTGTTCATAGACACCAGAAATAAAGATTGCTCTTGTTAGAGATCGTATACGAAACAACAAACATGCAGGAATAAAATGTGAACCCCATGTCTTTTTTAGTCAGGTATATGTTGTCAGACTCATGTAATGGAATAGGTGATAAAGAGCTGACCTTTTAAAGAGAAAACATCTCCTGTGCAGTAAACAAATATATTGCCTATGCAGCGAATGGAAGAAAGCTTCTGGCAGATGAATAGGCTGGTAACAAGAACACACTTCTTGTGTATCCAAAAGCAAAATTAAATGGAAAACTGAGATGGTAAAAATAGAGCTTGGCTGCTTCAGAGCGGCTTTCTGCGCATGAAATAAGAGTGGAACATTTGCAAACAAATTAGCTTGAGTATTGAGAAGGTTTCTGTTTTTCATATGTTTAAAACCATCTCAAAGCTCATTCATGAGGTTGAGGCCAGTGGTGGAAGGGTAATGTGTAGCCAGAAGTGATGCAGGATTTCTGCTGGAACCTGAGTCCCAAAGCAGCTCAGGCTCATGTGGTTGGTCCTGCATTTTGGTCACAACAGCCCCAGGCAACACTAAAGAATCAGGAATGAGTGGCTAGAAAGATGCCTGGCAGAAAAGGACCTTGGTGTATTGATTGGCAGTCTCTGAATATGAGGCAGCAGTGTGCTGAGGTGGCCAAGAATGCTTGTATCAGAAATTGTGTGACCAACAGGACTAAGGAAGTAATCCTGCCCCTGTACTTGGCACTGATGAGACCATACCTTGAGTACTGTGTTCAGTTTTGGGCACCTCAATACAGAAAGGACATTGAGGTGCTGGAGCAGGTGCAAAGAAGAGCAACAAGGATGGTGAAAGGTTTGGAAAACATACCCTATGAGGAGTGATTGAGAGACCTGGGGACTGTTTAATCTGAGGAAAAGGAGGCTGAAGGGACATCGTATCGGTCTCTACAAATATCTGAAAAGAGGTTGTAGCAAGCGCAGGGTTGGTCTCTTCTCACTGGTGTCAGGTGACAACAGATGTGGGGCTTAGGTTGGATATTCTGTACAGCAGGGGTCTTCAAACTTTTTAAAGAGGGGGCCAGTTCACTGTCCCTCAGACAGTGTTGGGGGCCGGGCTACAGTTTGTGCTGCTTGGCTTGTCCTGCCTGGTTGCTGGAGGGAGAGATGGGGGAGCCACCCACCTCAGCCTGGCCATGCAGTCGGCAGGAAGTCCTCTGCGGCTGCGTGGTTTCTGCCCCCCACCTCCCGGCCCGCGGGGCCAGGGTTTGAGGACCCCTGCTTTACAGTAAGTGTTGTTAAGCACTGGAACATGGTCCCCAGGGAGGTGGTTGAGTCACCATTCCTGAATGTGTTTAAAAATCATTTGAATATGATGCTCAAGGACATGGTTTAGCAGTGGATTGTTAGAGATAGGGTAGTAGGGTTAAGTTGAGGTTGGACTTTATGATCTTGAAGGTCTTTTCCAACCTGAGCAATTCTGAACAACTCTGATATGACTAGTGGCACTGTAGGTATCCTGACTTTCTCAGCAACAATTGCATGGGAGGGCTTCCAGATCACATTGTGCCACAAATAGACCAGGATTAAATTTTAATGAAATGACAAAAGCTTTGAAGGACCTTCTCTAGAGGTCTGATTGTGTTATACTGGTTTATGTGTTGATGTGGGAGCATCAGAGGACATGGGTGTGTGAAGAAATGAGGATCCTGGGATGTCAGAGGTGGCAGGGAGGAAGGGATGGTAGGCAGACAGAGTGAAATATCTGGGCACTAACATGGGTATATTTAAGCAGACAGAAAGAGAAAGCGCAGGCAGACAGCTGGTGAGGAAGGAGGAAGGAGGTACTACAGTAACAGCACAGATTTGTATTTGAGGCCATGATGGGAAATGTAGAGTTTGCAGTATTCAGGACTGACTGGCTTTATGTGCAGGATAAGATTATTTTGTGGTGTTACAAAAAGTGTATTTGTCTTACTCCTTCCAAATCTGATGTCGGAACACTCCCTTCATGCTTGAGCTCTATTTTCTGTCTCTTTTTCCAGGACAACTGGTGATGAGAATTATGAAAGGACAAGGAAGAAGACATTACAATTCCTTTCAGTGACCTGCCCAAAGTTTCGCTCAACTCCTTAACTCTAGTCTGGTGTATCAGCTGGTACTGAATGCTTCAGGACTTGGACGGACCAGCTATGAGGACAGAGTACCTACACAGCTTCCCTAGCATCCTATGGATGGCCAATATGAAGTTTTATATTCCTTCTTTCCCATCTCAGCCCTGAGGCCCAAGGGCTGCTTGGCTTCCAAAAAGGAAAAAAAAAAAGATGGTAAACACAGTTTTATTTGTTCTCAGGGCCAGAAGCCATCATATAAAATGAGACAATATTGTATTGTACCACATGTATTCATTGTCCCTAGACCTCAGGAAGCTGTGTAAGAACTGGCAAGGTTACAGAGATGGGCAGCAAAGATGGTAAAGGCTGAGAGATACAACATGGAGATGGGGAATGAAGAATGGAGAATCCTGTGGACCATCTAGTAGGAGATCAGTTTTCAAATAGTTACAAGAAAGTATTCCTTTAATCATAGACAGTGACCTCAGAAGGTTTCTGCCCCTGAGAGCCTGTGGAGTCTGACAATACTAGGAAGCTCAAAAGTGGTTTGGCAAGCCCATAGACAAGAGGTCTTTGAATATACAGTGAAAGGATGGGACAGAGATGCCTGTTCAGAGAGAGCTAACATAGCATGTAGGACTGCCGTGAAGTAGGTGAGAAATAAACCAATAGGTTTACTGCTTTTCCTGCCACGGTAGAAGACTTTTTATATTCTTCCAGCTGTTTAATAGATAGGTTTCTTTTCTGAAGTCATTGACACATCCTCTGATGTTAATGAGGAGGTTCATAAGGAGTGAACTGACACTAAGAGGGATATTTTATTTCTATTCAGATAGGATATCCTTGGTTTTTATGTAAATACTGTGATCAGTTAGCAAAGGTGATTTGGCCTTACTTCACTGCTATAAAATTATTTCTGAATTCAAATATAGAGTCTTAGACTTTTTTCCTAGCCTTGCTAGTTTCCAAGGAGATCTAACCATGCAGATTGTCTGCAAAGGTGGTAATTAGCCTGCAATGAAGAAGATGGACACAAAGAACTTCTTGGCAAAAATCAGAATTTTAAAGCAGTTCTTGCTTTTACTGGCTGGTAAGCAGAAGCAATTTGATCAGTTCTTTTCATGCTTTGAACAGGCATCTTCATTTGCCTTCATAGTATGGCTTTGTAAAAACTGGCTTACAGATTGGTAGTTGAACAGAAAACTGAAAAATGTCCTCAGACTGATATGAATGGGATTTTTTTAAGAATATCTGGCAATTAAAAGTAATGTCTAACAAATTGTTCTGCCTGCCTACAAATAATAGTACTTTGGATTTATAAATCAGTATTCAGAAAAATGACGGAGGCATAAGGTGAGAAAGAGTAAAGGCAGGTGCTATTCATAAAACTTTTTCCTATTTTTAATTTACACAGACTTGGCCATTATGTAGGGTGACAAATCTTCTTGAATTTGAGCTTGATGAAGGCAAACACAGGATCTGAACTTGGGCTGTTCTTTATGTTTGATGCTTGCCATGTGTGTTGAGAATGAGGAAGGCTGAAGGAGAGGTAAGAAGGATCTTAACTGTTACTGGCTCCCTTGGGAATGCCACTTTCAATTCTTTATTGATCTAATCCACAAATATAACACTGTTTCTGTATATAATACATATAATAGCTATATTTTCCTCCTTAGAAATCTTAAAAAATGTAATTGAAAAATATTTACCTAGTTTGACCCCAATGAATGGATTCTAAGCTAGAGTACTTAAAAGCTTGTTTGCTCAGTAAGTAAGGTACTTGCCATTAACATATCTCATAGCCTGTGTCTCAACATTCTCAACGTAATTTTAAGGTACATCTAGGATTATGCTAAAGTGAAGCTATAGAGGAGAAGCTGTTTGCGATATCAGCTGTGGAAGGCTCAGTGTGGGCTGATTTTACCCAGACACAGTTGTGGCTACAAATGTGGAAAATCTGCCACTTTACTCTGGTCTTGTCAGATTGTTAAGTTTTCACAGAATCACAGAACATTAGGGATTGGAGAGGACCTTGAAAGTTCATCTAGTCCAATCCCTGCACTACAGCAGGATCACTTAGATCCAGTCACACAGGAACATATCTAGGTGGGTTTTAAACACTTCCAGAGGAGACTCCACAACATCCCTGGGCAGCCTGTTCCAGTCCTCTGGCACCCTTACTGTGAAGAAGTTCCTTCTCATATTTATGTGGAACCTCCTATGTTCCAGTTTACACCCATTGTCCCTTGTCCTATCACTAGATGGCACTGAGAAGAGCCTGGCTCCATCCTCCTGACACCTACCCTTCAAAAATTTATAAATATTAATGAGATCACTCCTCAGTCTCCTTTTTCCCAAGCTAAAGAGACCCAGCTCCCTCAGCCTTTCCTCATTATTATGATTACAATTTTTATAAGGACTGGATTAGGATTTTGAATTTGTTTCTCTAGGCTTTCACACCTGCTCTATATCCCAATACAGATCTTATTTATTAACCAATGCATATTTGTTTCCATCTACACAGAATACGTGTTCAGGAGGAGTGTGGTACATAGACAGGAACCTCTTTCTTAGCTCTATACAAACACTTTTTTTTTTCTTCATCAGTTACCAAGCTCTGAAATGGTGACTAAACTCTTTATTTTGGGACTGTTACTCCTCCTCCAGCTATTTAGTTGTGGAAGGCCAATATATAAAGCTGCATCAGAGACATTTTTATCTGATGCTTCGTCAAGCAAGAAATGGGGAGCAGCAACAGAGCAAGTATTTTCTTCTGCCTGATGTGTTTGACTGCTTGAGGTAACCTGGAGCCCACTGCTTTCTTCTGAAGCCAAGAGTTTATTAGTCAACATTCCCAGGGGAACCTGAAACACTAAAGCATAGTGGAAAAAGCATGGCTTCCATTTCTCGCTGGGGGATGTCAGGTCACATGCACAACACAGGGAAGGAGGCCGAGGCTAAGCATGTAAGAGTACCCAATGAAACATTCACTCTCTGGACACCTCTGATGATATAAAAGAAGGAAATGGCATTAAGCACTTCCAGTGGACTGTTATGTAATAAGACATACTGGCCTCCTCACATTTCTCATTTTTGTGCATGTATAGAGGCCCTAAAAGGAGGTTTATCTGAGTGGCTCAGACAAACTTCTATAAGGCTGGTAAACAAGAGATCTGACAACAAATGAGAGTTGTAGATTTAAGGTTATCTAAGCCTTCCAGGGTCTGAGTCATCACTTCTAAAATAAAGAGAATGTCACTAATGAATCCTCAGAAAGACCGACGAAACATATAACACACACGGTGTTACTTGTTCAAATATCAGAGAAGCTCCAGTTTCATTTTGAAGTGAATCTTCAGTTTGAGCTCTGATCTGTACAAGTAGCTGATGCCCTGAACTGCTGCAGGACCGTTTCCAGTGCACGACATGACAACTACTACATCTTTGCTGAGTTAATTTATTTGTTGCCACTGTCTTCCTATACAGAGCAAGCTCTGCTAGCAACATCTCTGGCAAGCAATTAATAAGAGCTGACAGTGATAAATGTCTGTGGGTTACCACTTATTTCAGCATTTTGTGGCTAACCTGAACACAGGCAATCAGACTGTAGTGCTATTCACATGTATGTTAAGCACAAATACTGCTAGGGATGCAGTGGCTAAATGGGTAACCTTTTGCTTTTCAGCTGAGATCAGTTTTAAGGAATTGCTCACCTTGCTTGCTTTCACCTTCCCTCTCTTGAGGGAATATCTTGAATATTTGTCTGCATATTTAGTATTAGTATGCCTTATCTCTGGTTAAGACCTCCTTGGCAAATTAACAAGGAACAGTCCTTTCTCACTCACCCTGCTCATACTCTCAGTAATGTTTAAGTGTGATGATGTTATTTGGTTCTGAAAAAATTGATAATAGGAGGTAAAAAATTCAGCAGAGTGCACTGGTAATTATGCTTGTAAGAGTTCCCAATGTATTGGGTTATCTTCACACTGGTAGGAAAAAAGCAGTGCTGAGTGCTGTTCACAAAATGCTCCCCTTCTTTGGCAGACTGAATACATTTAATCTTCTGTGGTGTTATCCTAGGAACGTCAACGGAAATAAGGATGTCCTGGAATCTCCTCTAAGAGAAGACATAGCATAGTCAGGAATTGCAGGGTGAAATTTCAGGGACTGTACCGTGTCATGCATAAGACTTTGCAATTTTAAAGGAGAATTTTGACTAAAAAGGCTCCTAGCATTCGTTCTTCTCCACCTCCTCATAAAGCTGTCACTGTTTTCAGTCCTTATGTTCTGTTCCCATCCTACTTAAAATACAATGAAACTGTTGGCCTCTGGTCAAGTGACTGAGCTGAAGAATGAGCCCATATCCACAGGAGGGAACACCTGTACTCTATTTTCTTGTGTAAAGACAGGACCAATGGATAAAGTAGGGGACTGGCAGTCATGCAGCATGGGGTCTTTGACCTGGCCAGGCACTTAAGACTGGGCTCAGTATTGGCCTCAAATCCTGGTTTACTTCATTAAGTCCTTAAATTCTTGTCAGATCCAAAAATACAGTATGATCCTGGCCCAGACAATTTGCACTGGCACTTACATGATTTTGTCCAAGTGGCTGTTGCTGAATTGTGCCTGGTGATTTCATAGGAGGCTACAGAGAAGACACACGGATGAGGTGTGGTGGGATTTGGCACTAACAACTCGGAGCCAACACCTGCCAGAAAGAGGCAGCTAGCTCTGAGCTGCAATACTCCAGGTTTTGAAGATAATTTGTTTTGCTTCCATTTTACAAGATGTAACTGCAGATGAGAAAGAATGTAAAGCTGTCTCTGTAAGGCAGTAAACTCAGAGACAGATTGTTTTCGATGGCTGAGACACTGCCGTGCTCCATGTGCTGGGCGTTTCTGGCTGTTGGTGAAAACTCATGGCTTTTCTGTGCCTCCTGACTTCACACAGTGAATGCACAGGTCAGAGGGGGTTATCAGGGGAGGACACGTGGGAAGCTGCTTTGCTATCTGCTTGCCCACTGGAGTAATGCATTCAGGGTGTTTGCATATTAGGGTAATCAGGAGAGACAGTTTTCAGTTAGTACCTAGATGATGAAAAGGAAGATACTGCCCATAAAAGGAGGATACTGCCTGTTGTAGGTTGATTTTGGTGGGTTTCTTGCCTGAGGGAATGTGGAGTGGGTCACTTATGATCAGTTCTTTGTTCAGCTTGGAATTCCAAACTGAATTTTGACCCTGCAAAAACAAATATGACTTGTCTGGGACTTCCTATTTCCTGCTTATGGTTTCCTGCTGCTTCTTCACTTTCTGTCTGATCCGTGTTTGAGGAGAAGCACATATCACTGGGACTGAGTACAGGACCCATCTTGTCCTTGCAATGTGGTGAATGGAGGGAGTAGGAGTTCTGAAACCTCAGAGATTGATGGAGGAAACGTTTTGTCTGCAATCGACGGTTTGCTAAAAAGAATACAATCTTTCACCCATTCATGGTCATTGGAACTTCCACACTGGTATTCGAAGTTTGGCTTGGAGGCACATGGAGCAGTGAACTAGTCCTTAAAAAGACCATTGGTGCTGAGGTATGTATGCACAGACTGAATGGACTCCATGTTTCCACAAGAGAAATAACTAATTGAGGTGTCTTTCCCATAACAGCAGCTCAGTCTAGTTATGTAAGAACATGTGATTAATTTCTATGTGTGTTTGTGTTGGGGTTTTTATGTCGTGTGAATGAAATATCTTTGTTTTTTTACCAGATTGAGTTTGGTTTTGTCTTTGTAGTTTATAAGTGGATTTTGAATGCTCCTTGTTTTTTTCTTTCATTTCAGACCGTTAGCACATTAACTAAATTAGTTGGTTAATCTCATCCCAGACACGATCAGCTGGATCAACTGATGACACTTAGTGGTGTCATCATTCACTAATTTTAAAGGACTTGCTGATTTTCAGCTTTGATGAGGACAACCAGATAGCTTGTTAGTTGCAAATGCTAAAGACACTTCTTCTGTGAAAAAGAATGTTAGAAGCACTGGAAGTTTTTTATCTTTTCTCTTGACCTTTATAAGCATCAGTATGAAAGAAGAGTGATGATCACTCAGTTGACAAGGAATATTATTAGCAGTTACTTACATGTCATAATTTCTGCTCAGTATGAAGTGGTGAATGTATGGTAAGATTTTTGAATTGAAAAGTGAGATGCTCTGAAAACTGAGACAATCTGTTTTTCTAAATGAAGGAATTCAAAGAGAAGAACACCACAAGTGGAGTTTAATAATGTGTGAGGTGATAATAAGTTAGTTGCCATGGAATAAACAATGAAGTAGTCTTAGGCTAGGTGTTGGAATTTGTTTTTTATTGCTTTTCACTAGGCTTTTCAACCTCAATAACTTTTCTATCCAAAATAAAAGAGGAATACAATTGATTTCCAAGCTGCGCCAGCATGGCTCTGAGTGTAGAAGCCAATTTTGAATGCAACGTTTCCTTTTCCCTGTGTCATTCTCCTTTAAAAACTGTCTCCTCATGGCTTGAAAGAATGTGCTGTTCACTGGATAAAGACTGGCTGGACAACTGAGTCTGAAGAGTGGTGGTGAAAGCAATTAATTCCTGTTTGCTTCTGCTCATGAGTAATGATCCCCAGGGCTCAGCACTGGGGCCTGTTCTCTTTAACATCTTTGTCAGCTATCTGGATGAGGGAATCAAGTGCATCCTCAGTGAGTTTGCAGATGTCACCAAGTCAAGCAGGTGTGTCAAACTGCTTGAGGGCAGAGACACTCTACAGAAGGACAGGCTGGATCTGTGGGCGAAGGCCAGTTTTATGATTTTCAACAAGGACAAGTGCTGGGTCTTGTACTTGGACCACAAAAACCCCACAGGTTTGGGGAAGAGTGGCTGGAAAACTGCCTGGTGGAAAAGAACGTATTCGTTGACAACTGGCAGCCTAGAAGCCAGCAGTGTGCCCAAGTAGACAAGAAGGCCTTCTTTTATACAAGAAGGCTTGTATAAAAAATACTGTGGCCGGCAGGGGTAAGGCAGTGGTTGTAACCCTGCACTGGACATTATTGAGGACACACCTTGAATAATGTGTTGAGTTTGGGCCTCTCACTACAAGGATATTTTGGTGTTGGAGTGTGTCCAAAGAAGGGCAACAAAGCTGGGGAAAGGTTTAGAGGACAAGTCCTGTGAGGAGTAATGGATGGAACTGGGGTTGTTTATTCTGGAGAAGTGGAGGCTTATGGGAAACCTTATCACCCTCTACAACTACCTGAAAGGAGGTTGTAGTGAGATGGGTATTGATGTCTTCTACCAAGTGACAAGAAAGAGGAAGTGGCCTTCAGTTGTGCCAAGGGAAGTTTCACTGAAGGGATTATCAGACATTGGAACAGGCTGCCCAGGGAAGTGGTAGACTCATGATCCCTGGAGATTTTTAAAAGACACATGGAAGCAGTGCTGAGTGATGTGATTTAGTGCATGGTAGTGCTGGTACAATGGTTAGACTTTAAAATCTAAGAGGTCTCTTCCATCTATAATGATTCTGTGATTCATGAAAGCAGAAGTGCTGTACATTTAAAAATTCTAGCAATTTTCAAACTACAACAATTCTGCACTCTTCTCACATGCTTTCAAAATAATCATCAAACTGTTGGCCTGACCATGGTAAGTTATCAGTACAAGCACCTTGAACATTTCAGGTTATCTGATGTTAAACTCTCATCCAAAAATCCAGCAACAGTTGAGATTCATACTTGTAGGTAGAAAATCAGAGATTTGAAATAACCTTAAATTTCTGGGTTGTAGACAGTGTTAATCATGCAGGAAAAATGAGACACAGCCAAGAAACAATAATGGAAGCCACAGTAGACATTTTGGTCTTCCTTTTTAAATACAGTTTACTCCTCAGACTCTGTCTAAACAATGTCTTTCAGTTGTCAGTATCTAGCATTAAAGTAATTATTCACACCAAGGTAGTTGTTAAGCCTATCAATATTACCTCTGCTTTCTATTGTGGAATTTATCAGCCTGTTACAACATTTCAGACCAGGCAGCTGGTAGCTTTATATTGAGCACTAGCCTAGTGTGCACAGATGCTATAAATCTAGTAACCTCCTACCAGTTGCACTCTTCTAAGTCATTCTTTTCTCAGCATAAAAAAAAAAGTAAAAATTGTCCTTTCCCTGATAATAGTTCTATCATTTTTTCCCCTCTAAAAAGTGCTTTTTAGACTGAACCTTCTGCCAAAGGGCTCCAATAGTAACAATGGCCTTTGGACTGAACTTAAACAAGACATTGTATTTGTGTGGATGTGCAAAACTCCATTTCAGAGTGGGGTGGGTACGAGGGGAGGTCTGAATGCAAATGTGTGCAGAATCAAACCCCTGAAAATTTCACTGAATAAATGGAAAACTGAAATGTATGGGGGTTTTTTTTGGTTGCTTTTATGAAATTGCATTTTGAATGGAGCACTTGCTATATACTTTGCTACTTACAGAAAGAGGGGAATTGGAAAAACTCAAATAATGGTCTTCAAAGAGGCTGCTAAGAAGGAAAATGTAGTTTATGCCATTCAGAAAGTTCAGCTGCTTCATCTGTGGACAGGCAGAGTGTTCAAAATTGCGTTTGGCTGTGTAGCTGCTGTTGGGAGATTGTCTAGCATGAGTGGTATTTGTCAACAGAAGAATTTTTGGGGCAAGTGTGGAAGTCTTGTGATATGAAAATTTTTACTCTAAGATGGACGTTCACTCAACAGTTAACTGATTTTTCCTTTACATCTCTAATGTGTCATCCTTCTCAAAGTCTTTTACATTGAGACAGTACTGTAGGCTTACCCTGCTCCAACAGGGGGTGTTGGATTTAGAGGATCTTTTGAGGTCCCTTCCAACCTGTAACATTCTGTGATTCTGTGTGATTCTGTGATCTTTTGAGCTTTGTCTCAGGTGACCCTAAGGAAAGCGAAACCTTTCTATTGTGAAATTAAGGAACTAAATATTTTCATGTTGCTACAGTTTTGTCAACTGTGACTATTCTTAAAATTAATTTATACTTTCTCCAGAATTCTTTTTAGAGTTTTGTGTTTTCAAGCATATCCAGAGCTCCCCTTCTGCTCCAGCTTTCAGCACTACCATACCTACTTAGTAATGTGCATGTCTGTAAACACACGCACTGCAGAAGAAGGAATGTGAACCGCAATTTTCATGGCAATGGTAAGGTTATTCTTGGGAATAAATGTGTGTTTTCATTGTTAAACCAAAACATCAGCCTATCACTCTGTTTCTTTTTATTGCTTGTATTGGAGAGAAGTGCTTGGGAGAAGAAGGCAGCCCAATTATGGCTTCTCTTGCTTGAGGAAAATGCAGAACTTCTTCCACCTAGAAAATTGAGCTTTAGTGAGAATTTAATTACCAGGCTCTGCTCCCAGAAGTATTCTGTCTGCAGAACAGCAAGGCTGGCTACATTCTTTTCTATTTCTTGTTTAAAATTTTTTAAACCAAAGCTTTATGCTTCCTTGGCCTGCACATATGAAAGCTGAAACTGCAGAAGGACAGCCTAAAGGTTGTGTGCAGGTACTTTCTTTTCAGGGACACCATTTCTGTATGGTCCCAGTGTTTTTTGTGTTTTCCATTCTGTCCTTTCAGCAGCTTTCACATAAACAGTTTCATTAGGATGAAGTGATCCTGCTGTGGTGGGGGGATTGGACTAGATGATCTTTTGAGGTCCCTTTCAATGCTGAATTTACACACGGCATACTACCTTCTGCTCATTTATTCACGTACTGATCTGGCTGAGTGTCTCCTGTCCCCTCTAGTGGCCGGACGGTGTTAAAAACCCAGCCCTACCCATGACCCATGTTTTCAATGCTTCTTTTTTTAGTTTTTGGAGTAATCTTCTTATGTGGAACTTGTGTTCTTCCATTCATCAACCTTCATACAGCTGCTGAGGAAAGCCCCAAGGATGTAGCTGAGCAAGAGATAACGTCATAGAAGGTGTTTTTTAGTCAGTAAAGAATTAGAGCTTTTCCAAAACAATGGAAGAAAGGGAGCAGAAGATAACTTCTGAAGCAGAATTTAGGGTTTTTTTTTCCTAATTTTCTACTCACAAATATCTCAGTTTCTTTGCACACACTCTGGAAATCATTTAATAAATATTTCTGGGACCTCCTTTCCACTTTCCCTTGAAGAACTGCTCTTAGAGGCTCTTACTGCCTTCAGTAAGTTGCCTATGAAATCAGGCTCAGTTTCCAGCTGGAACTAGTCACATAAATCTCATTTCATTGTTGCCATTTCCTGGTTGGATGAGTTGGAGAACATGTGGAAGCTCTGCACTTGTCATTGAGGCCATCAATTTGGATGAGCCATGGGCTTGTGATTTCATGCAGTGTCGTGACAGTGTCCTGCTGTGTGGCTATATCTTCTCTGCTCCTGAGAAGGTTGTTGACACACTAGCGCAGTGCTGTACTTGAAATTCTAACTCTGGGAGGCCACCTCCTGCTTCTGGAAATCTTGTCTTACACCCTTGCCTCTGCATGATGCTCTGTGCTTGGATATCCTCAATCTTATTAAAATGATACCAGAAGCTTATGCTTACAGGCCGTTAAGCAATCCAGCCACTAACTAATGGTAACCAGTGATTAATGAAAACTTGGGTGACTAAATTTCAAGTGTATTGGTCATTGCTTAGTCATATGTTGCTGTGTTTCTATGCTTCCTAATTATGGGATGATATGGATTAAATAAATTGCATGAAAGCTTTTTGTGTAGATGTTTCAACCTTTATGAGTTTCACAGAATCACAGAATATTAGGGATTGGAAGGGACCTCAAAAGATCATCTAGTCCAATCCCCTTGACACAGCAGGATTACCTACACCAAGTCACACAGGAACACATCTAGGTGGGTCTTAAATGTCTCCAGTGAAGGAGACTCCACAACTCCCCTGGGCAGCCTGTTCCAGTTCTCTGTCATCCTCACTGTGAAGAAGTTCCTTCTCATATTTATGTGGAACCTCCTATGTTCCAGCTTACACCCATTGCCCCTCGTCCTATCACTACATGACACTGAGAAGAGCCTGGATCCATCCTCCTGACACCTACCCTTCACACACTTATAAACATTAATGAGGTTGTCCCTCAGTCTCCTTTTTCCCAAGCTAAAGAGACCCAGCTCCCTCAGCCTTTCCTCATAAGGCAGGTGTTCTACTCCCTCCATCATCTTCATTGGTCTGTGCTGGAGTCTCTCCAGCAGTTCTGTGTACTTCTTGAACTGAAGGGCCCAGAACTGGACACAATATTCCAGATGTGGTCTCATCAGGGCAGAGTAGAGGGGCAGAAGAACCTCTCTTGATCTGCTAAGCACCCCTGTTCTGATCCACCCCAGGATGCCATTGGCCTTTTTTGCCACAAGGGGGCACATTGCTGTCTCATGGTCAGCCTGCTGGCCACCAAGACCCCCAGGTCCCTTTCTCCTACACTGCTCTCCAACAGATTGGTCCCCAACCTATACTGGTACCTGGAGTTGTTCTTGCCCGCATGGAAGACTTTACACTTACCCTTGTTATATTTCATTCAATTTCTTTCTGCCCAGCTCTCCAGCCTGTCCAGGTCCCGCTGAATGGCAGCACAGTCTGCTGAGTGTTGGTTGCTCTTCCCAGCTTTGTGTCATCAGCAAATTTGATGACAGTACTCTCTAATCCCTCATCCAATTCATTAATGAATAGATTGAATAGGACTGGTCCCAGTACCGATCCTTGGGGTACTCCATTAGACACAGACCTCCAACTAGACTCTGTCCCACTGAGTCTAGGCTTCTGTCCTGCAGCCACTTCACCATCCACCTTACTACCTGATCGTCTAGACCACACTGCCTCAGTTTGGCTGCGAGGATACTGTGTCAAATGCTTTACTGAAGTCAACACAGACCATATCCACTGCTTTGCTATCATCTATCCATCTCATTGTCAGGCTGGTCAAGCATGACTTCCTTTTTGTGAAGCCGTGCTGACTGTCCCTAATGACCTTCTTGTCCTTGTTGTGCCTAGAGAGAGTGTGAATGATAAATTGTTCCATCACCTTGTGGAGTGGATGGAGGGATGAGGCTGACCAGTCTATAGTTACTTGGGTCCTCCTTCTTACCCTTTTTGAAGATTGGAGTGAGAGAAGACTGGGTTTGAATGAAGGATGCTGTGCATTAATTCTATGATTAATAACATTTGACTTGCATTCAGCTCTGTTCTGCTTGAGAACTGTGTTATCTGTCTTCCCAAACTATAGGCTGATTATTGTAGGTCAGGTTTGGTGAGTGAATTCAAACCGTAATTCAAACAATATTACCGTAACAATATACCTTAATAGGTTTACTGTTATACCTTAGTAGGTATATTGTTATACCTTAATAGGTATATTGTCACCACCAAAATTCATCTTTAAATTTAATGCATTTGAAAGCTCAAAATGAAAAGAAGTTTTAATGCTGAGAATGCTTAGAGCTTTTATTCCATCTGTCTGTCTTTCCACTATGGAAAAGATTTCCTTATCATGACTACAGTACTAGTAGGGCTTGTAGCTGTTCATCTGCTACTTGCCAACACATGAATCACTAAATGTTCTGCTTTTCCTGATTACAGGGGCAGAGTCCTGCATCCAGCACTGCACGTGGAATTCACTACAGTGGGAGTCACGTGTCTTGATCTAATTTGTTATGGGTTAAGCACTCTTGCGTGTTGGGTCATAAAGACTCTGAAAATCACCTGGCTTTCCCAAAAGGTGCTTTCATTTCAGATTTCCCAAGAGACATTCGCTAGATCTAGATGTATTAGGTGTATTATCTGAAACATCAATGTGAAAGATGCTGACTTTTGTGTACTTTTGCAAACCGAAACTTCAACCCATAGTTGTTTAAAGACTTGTAGGTAAAGCTGGCAAGGAAAAAAACCCTGCGTTTTATCACAGCTTCTGCAGTGTTTGTGACAGATTCTGAGGTTGTGAATAATTTCTTCTGTACTGAAGGAAAACTAAGGTCCTAAGAATGCCTTTTGTGAAACGAATATTTGGGAAACATCTCTTTTCTTCTTGGCAAGATCAGATTTTTCAACTTGGCTTCCCTTCTGCATTCTCTCTGACCTCACAGCCCACTTCAAAGCCTTCGAAACCCCTTCTGAGTGCTGGTTTTCATGAAACTGGAACTTTAAAATTTTTTTAAAAAATGAGAATAGTTCCAGCAGGTTTGGCTTTTCCAGAGCAGCTAGTCCCTGCTCCTCTATCAATCTGTGCGTGGAAACAATGTAAAATACAGCGACTTGAGGGACTCTACGAGTTTTCTCTGATGCTTCTCATGTCCATTTACTCGGAGCACGGCACCTCCATAGGAAAAGTAGGGTGGCACAAAGATTTTGTGCAAACTGTGTGGAAATGCTTAAGTCCTGTGTATCTCTGCTGAGCTAGTCTGGATACTGTGGACCTAAGGAGAAATCTTTGAAGTAAGGTGGAGCGAGATACGCGCTTGATAGACAGAAGTGTGAAATATTTCCCCAGCTTTAATGTTCCTATGTGTTTTCTATCTCATCTTTAATTGGACTGTGTCTAACATCAAGTTGTTTTGTTTTCTTTTCTTGTGAGAAGTATCATATTGTACTGTAGTTTTGAGAAATAGCCAAGGTATGTGTGAGACAAAGCACTGTTCAGGACATTGCCTTCCATCCAGGAACTACCACCTACTGCATCTTGAACCAAGACTAAACTAATCACTGAGGAGCAAGAGTCTGAAGGAAGAAATTTTCTGGGTCAAGCAGCCTAATCAGCCAGAGAGTTGAGGTTTTCTGGGTTACCTCTTGTATGCTAAGGCACTAATGTGACTATTAAGCACTGAGTAGCCTTTGATCTGTGAGTCAGTTGTTCAGCATTCTTGGCCCAATGAGGGCACATCTGCTCCTCTTTGATCACAGGGCAGGCTCTGGTCTGTTGATCTGCTTTCCCCAGGGGTACGTGACTGACTGCAGTCTGCGCAATGGACACAAGATAGTTGCCTTAGCAAACACTGGAAACTGTGTAAAAATCTGAAAACTTATTGACAACAGATGTGTGTTTGTTGATCTAATTTGCTAGCAAGGTTACCTAGACAACTGTGGTGCGTGCAGCACATTAGGCATGATCTAAAGCAGAAAATGTAGACATGTGAAGTACAGATCAGTCTCTTTTCTGTTCTGGCTGGAGCACTATCACCTCTGCTTTGTCATATCTGCTCATTAGTTCAAGATCTGCTGGCACCTATCATGTCCACCCTGATGACAACATTCAGATGAATTGGCACATACTCAAATAGGTGTGATGTCACCACACTGTGCTGTCTGTTCCATCTCTTCTAGTCCTGTTCACCTTTTCTTTCCCCAAAATAGCCCCTTTTGTCTGCTTCTGGGGAGAATACAACAGTTGCACTAGATAAAGTCTATGAAAATTTGTGCTGTTTGGTCCAACTCTTCTGTGAAGAGGGGATAAGGGTTGTTTATATCCTGAAATAAAACAGAAGTATTTACAGATTTTTATTGCTTGTGCTGCAATGACTCAATGGGCAAAATATTCTTTAGAGTAATGAAAGGAATGGATACTTTAATGACAGAATTGATTTTGATCTGACACACACTAATATCTAATGCTGGCACAATGCAGATAACAGCCAAATGCGATTTTTACTTGCTGCGATAGAAAATTATTAAAGAGCAGTACTGTGTAAATGCAACAACATGTGCCTGTACGACTGTGGCTCTGTCTGCTGTCCACAGGGCTCATGGAGAATGTGTTAAACTCTCCTGTCCCCCAGCCCCTTAAGCAGCTATTTCTGACTTAAAGAAGAGCGGGTAAATAAAGACCAGAGCTCCTGTTTCTGAGCTTTGTATTAAATATCTGTTCTGACTCTGATTCCAGTTGCCAAGGACAGAATAATATATTTTTCACATTTAGCCTGGAAAGAAGAAGGATTCAGAGATATCTTATTTGGCTTTTAACTATAAAAAAGGGGGCTTATAAGAAGGATGGAGGCAGACTTTTTACCAAGATCTGTAGTGACAGGACAAAGCATGGTGGTTGTAAACTGAAAAAGGATCGATTTAGATTGGATGTTAGGAAGACATACTTATGGTGAGGATGATGAGACACAGAAACAGGTTGAAATTGTGGATGCCCGATCATGGGAACGGTTTGAAGTTAGAGCAGTTTTGAGAAACTGATCTGATAAGAGATGTTCTTGTCCGTGGCACGGGGATCATCACGGACTAGATGACCTTCCAACCCAAATTATTGCTTGATTTTGTTTCCTTTCCTTTGGATGCTACATGGCAACATGTTACTTATCTAAACTCTACCAGCTGTCTATGTTTAACATAGTATTTGCAAAAGTGAACAGACATCCTCCACACATCCATGTGAAAGATTGACCTAAAGGTAATTTCTGTTCATTGCCACATTTGTATGTTTAATTCACGTGCTACTGAGACTCGGGGCTGAGAGGACTACGTTCTGTAGTTCACAGAAGGGATTAAAAAGTCATAATGTTAACCAGGACATAAGAAAGCATATAACTAGTGTAGTCTTGACTCTGCTCTCATACTCCAGGGAGAAATCATAGGGTTATAGAATCATAGGATGCTTTGGGTTGAAAAGGACCTTGTAGTCCAATCTTTCTGCAGTGAGCAGAGACATCCTCAGCTAGATCATGTTGCTCAGAGCCTCACCTTGAATGTTTCCAGGGATGGAATATCTACCACCTTCATGGGCAACCTGTACCAGTGTTTCACCACATTCATTGTAAAGACATTGTTCCCAGTCTACATCTATCCTTATCCTATCTCAACAGGCTCTGCTAAAAGGATTGTCCTCATCTTTTTTATAGACTTCCTTTAATTTCTGAAAGGCCACAATAAGGTCTCCCCACAGTCTACTCTCCTCTAGACTTAACAGCCCCAAATCTTTCAGCCTGTCCTCATAAGAGGTGTTCCATCTAGTGAGAAGCAGATATCATTCTGAACACTGGTGTTTTCTGGAATCCGGATAGGCATGTATGTTCACGCTTTCTACTCAGTAGAAAGTTTCGCTCAGTTTTTACTGAGTGAAACACTCAGTGAAGTCTAGGTATAGTCATCCAAGCCTCAGAATTTTCCTGGGTTTAAGCTATTAATGTAGAATTTAAAATTTCTTGGGGTCTGAAGTCCTGATCAGTTCTGTACAATCCCTGTAGTAATGTGTAGAATTATTCAGGATCTTAGAAACAACCTCACAGAAACACACTGAAACACATAAAACCCACTAAATAAAATAGGAGCATAAAAGGAATCTGGTGAGAGTTGGAAGAAATAAAGTAGATGCCTTTTTTAACTCCTAAAGCTCCAATCTTAGTGCTTCCTGAAGGAAATGCAAATAAAAGAATGTACCTTCTCCATTTATAGCAAAACCAGCCTTCATCCTATCCTATTGGTGTTTTCAACAGACTCTTCAGCTGTTTAAAAAGCCTTTTCAAAACTACAAATGAACTTCTATCATACCTATATTTCAAGACAGGTATTCCAAAGCTTTAGGTCTCCCAGCCATTGTGTGCTTTTTAGGGAAAATCTATCTTGTGCACATAGGTAGTTCATGTCACAGCTGGAAAGCCTTTGGCAAATGAAAGGGTTATAATGACTCTGCATGGGCTGTGTGCTTCCTACTTTTGTGTAACCACTGACACAAAGTAGCTCTTAGGACTCTGCTGCTGCATGAGGATTTGCTGGGCGAGAGCCCTGGATAGACAGCTGAGAGCAAGAAGAGCTGATGTGCAAGAAGGCATCATGATCTTGCAGCTGGGAGCTTCCTCAGGAGAAATGATGGTAAGGGTCTAATTGCAAGTCCTTCCACATATGGACACTGATGACAGCAGACTCCTTGCTGTCCTTTTTGCGGAAGGGATATGGGAATATGATATGAGATATCAACACCTGAAGGAGTGTTGGAGGTGCCCTGCCCTATGTGGATCAAGGTGCACTCCATAGCCTGTGGGGTACAAACTGTATCAGCTGCAATGTAGGTGTAGTGCTCACACAGCCCTGTGGTACATGCTGCATTAAAGGTCTCCTCTTCACCATGCTGAGAGCGTGCTGCAATGAACAGAAACCCTCATGTCATCACGAAAATGTGACAATAGCTCACCAACCTTCCAATGATTATGCCTAAGTTGATGATGTAGTAAGATATAAGTAACTCTGTCTTGGTGAGGAAGTGTATGTTATAGTGAGATAAGCAAGTGTCCAAGTCTGTCATTCTTAAAAGGGATGAGAAAATGTAATAGCGTAAGGGCTGAATCTCTGGCTGGTAGATAACTGTCTTCACTATATCCCTGTTACTTTATTTTAGCTAGAGATGTCAAGCAAGGTATGTTGCTAAGAGTATTATGGGAAGAAGAAAATCAGATTTCAAGTGAGGAGAGAGCGCCATGTTTTTAGTTTAAATAATCACCTGTATATGCTATCACTACTCATATTTTTTAACCTTATTTTTTAATCATTCTTAAATTTGGCTGGATCAAAATTCCTTGTTGCCTGTCAACATAACAGAAAGTCAGAGAATAAAATGATAACAGAATCATTTAGGCTTATGCCTGACAATCAGAAGCTATGTTCCAATTCATATTTGGGCCAGAAACTTGCTGAAATGCTCTATTATTTTCTGCTTAAGTATGTGCAAGTTCCTGCAATGCCAGGTTTACTGCTTTTGTCATGCAGGAAGTTACTGAGCCTTTCTATAACTACTTAAAAAACAGACAACCAATGGGAAAATTGGCTCATACTATCTGGCATGCATGTCTGTTTGCCTTTCCAAATCAATTAGCACAAGCTTCAAATATTGTCTGGGTTAGAACAAATATCTACATATCTATATCTATAGTTATACCATTTCTATCTATATATCTATGCCTATATCTATCTATATATCTATATCTATATCTATATCTCTATAAAGAAATCTATCATCTACATCAACCATATCTATACCTATATTTATACAATCTATATCTTTTTTTTCTTTCTGATAAATGAGGCTAAAACAATGTTTCTCATCAGAAATGGTATTTTGAGTGTTCTGAGGGCAACACAAGAAGGAAATCACATTGTCTTCAAATAAAATGACAAAACAATTCATTTCATGGTATGAACAAGGTTTCTAGAAAAAACAAAAGTGATAGTCATTTGTCACGCTATACCTGCCAGATGCTATCATGAAATGGGGGCACCTGGTTGGCTCAGTTGGTAGAGCATGGGACTCTGAATTCCTGGGGTCATGGGTTTGAGCCCCATGTCTTGAGAGAGTACTGTAGGCTTACCCTGCTCCAGCAGGGGGGGGTTGGACTTAGATGATCTTTCAAGGTCCCTTGCAACCTGTAACATTCTGTGATTCTGTGAAATATGCACTTTTTTTAATTGAGAAAGGAAGTTGCATTGCTTGAAGTAGCTTGACTTTGTTGGAAGCTGCTCTGTGTTTTTGAAATGCACAAGAAGAAACCACTTTTTTCTCCACAAACGACTGGTTCCTTATGCACCTCACCTCAGCGAAAGATGTATCGTCTGCATGCCAGAAAAAACCCTCTTGAAATCTTATCACAAATTGCTCAGGCATTTTACCTCTCAGTGGTGCCAAGGCTGAAAGGCAATTTAAAATTCATGTCTTCCATTATGTTAGTCTCCAGGTATTATCCACTGCTCTTATGGTAGTCAAGAACAAAACACACCAAAAGCTTAGTGAAAACACTTTCTTTGATTTCAGTAAGGGCGGTCACAAAGAGCACGGATACCTCTTTTGAGTGTAGTCTGAATGATGCCTGCTTGGTCACAGTGGGCCAGTTTTGAATTGGCATCAAAACCAAACCTCTTTCACATGTTTTAAGTATTCCTTCCTCAGATACTGACTCAAGATATATATCCTGATTTATGTAATGTGCCACTGATTCCTCTCTTTGCCTTGGGTCTGGGCTGCACTGCAGTTTCTACAAAGGAAGCCACTTGTCACAAACTGCATGCGTTAGTGCACACATTCGGTGTAAGATGGTTGCACTTAGCTTGTTTGCCACTGAATGCAACCCCCTTCTCTAGCTACACAAGTCTTCAGCTAGCAGACACCTACAGCTAAATTCTTTCCAGGCATGTCAGCAGCTGCACACCACGACATTCACTCATTAGATTTATCTAGTGGAGAGACTTCAGCTGCTTTATACAAGTGGTGAGAGGGCTGTGGGCTCTTGAACCCCCAGCAAGGTTGGGTTCTGTGGCCTGTGGCCAGAGAGGGTTTCTCTGCCACATTGCATTCTATGTGGATGTCAGGCTGTGCTGTGTAGTGTGGTGAAATCTCCCTTCATAAACCTTGCTTTCATTTTTCTCCTTGTGCCAACCATCTGACCTGATAAGCAGGCTTCCCTTTGACATGGAGAACTGCTTCTTGCTGAATAACACAAGCCCATCCTTTGCTTAGTGGCTGCCTGCTGTCCTTACCGCAAGTCTTTTCCTATGAAAGATATATTTTTCTTTTTGTTTCTGCCCAGATCTGCACACATTCTTTTTGATTGCCAAAACTTTCCCTCATTCCACAATTTGATCAGTTCCCAGATGTTTATTTGCATGTACATGTACATCCAGCATTCCTCCCTTCCCTTCTGTAAGAACACGTACAACTTTGAAACAGAAAAAAGTTAATGCAACCCTCCCTCTTCTGTTAATTTATAGAAGTACTTTCAAATTTTACAGTGACTGGGAGGGTGGGCGCGGAGGAATGGAAAACAGAACTCACACTTAGATGTGACCTTGTTACTTGTGCATTAATAGAAAAGCACTGCACTTCTAACTTCAAAAGGATTTCAGTGCTATGTTCCTTCAACATATGGAGGGTTTGTTTGATACCGACTTGATTAGGATTCCCTTGGGATCTATTCCACATCCTGCCCATTTTTTCCTTTGGACAGATATCGTACACGATCCCCCTCCTTCCTCTCCCTGGAGAAGGCTCATTGCCCTCTGTCTGAACTGCTTTGCAAGGACAGTGGTGGAGAGTGTGTGGTAAAGATGACAAAACCCAGAGCAGGCCAAGCAGTGCATGATTCCTATAGAGAAAAATGCAGTCTGCAGACACTCTGCTTCCAAGTCTGACATCAGAGGCAGCTTTTCCCCTTGTCTCCAGTACTTTCAAATATGCTGTTAGGCATATCTTTTGCATGAAGTGCTGGATTTGAAAGCTGAGACAGGTGCAAGGAAGGACAAGATGCATGGGCAATTTAGGAGCAATGGTACATGTGGGTACCAAAAGAAACCGTTCAGCAAAAGAGCTGCCTTTCTATTCTGGGGTTGTGTTGCTTTTTTGTGTCTCCTTCATTCTGAGACAGTATTCAGATGTATTTCTTCTTTTGTTTTGTTTTTTTTTTCATAACACTAGCAAATTTCTTCTAGGCCTGCATCGAAATCAAAATCAGAAACAGGAAGAAATTATGGGACTGGCAAGACTGGGAGCCATAAAACAAGCCTAAACAAGAAAGGAGCAACTTATTTTTCACAGGGTAGGAAATTGTTCCTGAAGTTACTCTCACATTGGAGGTAAGGTGACTTCACATAGCCTATGAAGGCAATTATATCTTTTAATAAATCAACTCATATAATTGGAGTAAAAAACAAACAAACAAAAATGCTTTTAGGCAGAAGGGTTCTTTTATAGTTTGGAAATGAAGTGTGGGAGGAATGCATTAGCAAAGTAATAACGCCTCTACAGGGTAGCTGGATGAAATATTCTTCCAAGTGTTGTACAGAAATTTTGCTCTCTACTGGCCTTAAAAGCTGTAGAGAAAGTAGGGAAAAAAATCCACTTCCAGCACAGAGGAGTCTGTATTCCTTGCTGAGGTGAAGGTGCAGATGTGCTGAGAAGAGTAAGAACAGCAGGGCAGTAGTGAGACCTGTGCAGCACATACACATTCAAGGTGGTCTTGTTGCACAAGATTTCCCTCTTTTTGTTCTTGACCCCATTGGAAATGCCCTCAGCCCCTACCAGTGCCTGAATGATGCAGATATCTAAATTAACAAAACTGTCTCCCTTTTCTATAGATGTTTTTTTTTTGCTTTGCTTTTCCCAGGATTTTTGGGGAGTTTCCTTTGATGGAAGGAGGTGGGTGTCACTGAAATTATTTTATTTTACCTATGTGGTGTGAGTCAGATGAATCCTTCTTACACTGTTCTTTTCTTTGTTGTCCTCTTTGCTGGTTCTCAGTCATCTGCTTAAAGTGCTATTGTACATGTAAAAGCCCCCTGCATGTGCATGTAAAATAAAAGTCTGTGAAATTGTCTTATGGGGGAGAGAAGAAAGGGGTGGGTTCTTCTACAGGCACAGAAGTCTTATGGATATTTCTTTCCAGTCTTAGTTATTGACTTATTCCTTCACTATGCACTTGATCAAGGAGGAGACGTCATGTTTTGGTGTAGTTTTACCATGTGATTTTTCTCATGAATTGCTGGCTATCACATCTTAATGTTTCTTATGACACACCATCTGATCGGGCTGGATCAATGGGCTGAAGCCAATTGTATGAGGTTGAACGAGGGTAAATGCTGCACAAGGGTCATGACAACCCAATGAAATGCTATAGACTTGGGGAAG
The DNA here is from genome assembly GCA_013400115.1 of Rhinopomastus cyanomelas. Classification (NCBI taxonomy): domain Eukaryota; kingdom Metazoa; phylum Chordata; class Aves; order Bucerotiformes; family Rhinopomastidae; genus Rhinopomastus; species Rhinopomastus cyanomelas. The sequence continues at coordinate 109,083 of VXBP01003008.1, read as the reverse complement.
AGAGGCTGGAAAGCTACCTGTTGTGGAAAGGGACCTGGGAGTGTTGGTCAACAGCCAGCAGGATATGAGCCAGCCACATGCTCTCACTCCATGAAGGATATTAAAGTGCTGGAGTTGTGTCCAAAACAGGGCAATGAAGCTGGTAATAGGTCTAGAGTACAAGTCTTATGAAGAGTGGCTGATGAAGCTGGGACTTTTTAGCCTGAAGAAAAGGAGGCTGAGTGGAGACCTTATTGCTCTCTACAACTACCTGAAAAGACGTTATAGTGAGGTGGATGTTGGCCACTTCTCACAAGTACCAAGTAATAGGACAAGAGGAAATATCTTCATGTTGCTCCAGAAAAGATTTAGACTGGATATTAGGAAAAAATGATTCACTGAAAGAATTGTATAGCCCTGGAACAGGCTGCCCAGCAAGTGGTGGAGTCACTATCCCTGGAGGTATTTTAAAGAAGTGTAAATGTGGTGGGTAAATGTGGTTTAATGATGGATTTGATAGTGTTAGGTTAAGTTGGACTTGATGGTCTTAAAGGTCTTCTGCAACAAAAATGATTCTATCATTAGAATCAGTGTCGATAAGTCATTTCTATAGTCAAAGGAGAGAGCTTCCTATGGGTGCAGAGGCCAACATGAATAAAATAAGTTACAGGGTCACCTCTCAAATTATTCTGCATATAGGTAGGAAAAAGGTTTTAAGAGGGAGGCAGCAAAAGGATGCAAGTAATATACGGTTTGAGTATAATGTAACCAATTATTTTAGAATATAATTGAACCACTAATTGGACCTGGGTGTTAACTGAGAGAGGGATATTGTTTCTAATATAAAGTAATTATCTACTGCCATTTCTCTTTTTGCTGCCATGCTTTCAGTCTTAGCACCATTATCTATTACTCCACATAGACTGTCACTAAGGTCAGCCTCTGTAACACAGTGCAAATGTCTGTGGCTCTGTAGCAAAGCCCATGAGTAAGTCAGTAATTCTCTCTGTTGAGCTGTGGGTAAAGAGACTGCAAGAAAGGGAGTGTAAAGCCACACCAAATAAGAATACAACAAAATATTGAGTATCTTAGAGTCGAATGAGCACATCAGTGCACCCAGTGAGACAGGACTCATGGCAATAAGAGACAGTGATGTTGTGTAATTAAATGCTCTTCTATAATTCATGTGCTCTATGAGGTGCAAATGTGAAATTTGTCTGTACCTTATGGATAAAAATGTCTTAATTTATGTTATTTTCTCCCTGCTACATCCAATTAAAGGCTTTGACAAAAGTTGACCCTCAGCATGGAAAATTTTAGCCCAAGCAGTTATTCTAATGAGAGTCAAAACAAGCTGAAAATGTTGTAAAAGGAATTATAAGACAGCTTTAATATTAGGTGATACAGCTGGGAAATTCACTTTAGTAAATTTGGACGCATTTAAATCCATCATGTAGTTGGATAGGTATCCATAACTCTTTATGTATGCCTGCATGCTAGTTTAGGGCTTGGGATGGCTGTCCCAAATGTTTTCTTGTCTCTGGACATGCAGCAGGGGCAAGAAGAATTAGTGTTTTAGCCTGAAGAAATGTGCAATGGCAGAGGGCAGAAATATCAGGCCATAAACAGAGCTGCTGAGTCTTTTGGCCAATACATTATCTGTGAGCTACAACATAGGAAACGGCAGTGTTAATATTTTAGCTGTCACAGCATCCTGATGTGACTGTCAACCTGCTGGCCCGGGGCAGTCTCTGAGCAGAAAGAAAACAGTGAATGGGAGGCTGCAGATAGACAAAAGAGATGGTGTTGTCTGAAGGAGGAGAATCTCAAACTATGTGTTGTTCAGAGGGGTGATGCAATTTGGGCTTATTCCTGCTCCCCTGGAATTTCACCTAACTTCTATCATTAATTAAATCCCAAACGCTGACAACTAGCATCCTTTCTAGCATCTTCACAGACTTAAAAGCTCTGCCATTTCAAAGTACCAACAAATCGCCAAGTTAGAGTGAAAAATCCAAGTACAATGTGATACATTATCAAAGTCAATGTATCACAGAATCATAGAATGTTAGGGACCTCAAGAGATCATCTAGTCCAATCCCTCTGCCACAGCAGGATCACCTAGATCCACTTACACAGGAACATATTCGGGTGGGCCTTAAACATCTCCAGAGAAGGAGACTTCACAACCTCCTTGGGCAGTCTGTTCCAGTGTTCCATCATCCTCACAGTGAAGAAGTTCCTTCACAAATTGATGTGGAACCTCCTGTGTTCCAGCTCACACCCATCGCCCCTTATCCTATCACTAGAAGACACTAAGAGCCTGCCTCCATCCTCCTGACATTCACCCTTCGCATATTTATAAGCATTAATGAGGTCACCCCTCAGTCTCCTCTTTTCCAAGCTAAAGAGACGCAGCTCCCTCAGCCTTTCCTCATAAGGGAGGTGTTCCACTCCCTTCATCATCTTCATTGCTCTGTGCTGGACTCTTTTACTGAGAAAATAAGGATCTTTTGAGGTCCCTTCCAATCCATAATGATTCTATGATTCTATGTAATCCTAGATCTACAAAACCTGTAATAGTGCCTGCTATGCATTGTGTGTGCTTTGAGAAACTGTTCCTGCGCACCCGGTGCTCTGTAATAAAAGGATGTTTGGCTTCTAAATCTTAAGCACAAGTGTTAGCTGTTTTTTAGTTTTTTCTGGATTATACAGTAGGATGTGTTTATACTGTGCTTTGAGATTAGCTGATCCCAAGCTTTCCTTCATGCTCCATGGGGCTGATTTTGATAGTCGGTAGCTAAAAGCAGTTTCTTATAACTTCTGAAAATGCAGTGAGCTCAGTGAGGAAAGGCACTGTTGTTACAGCTGACATTCTTGACAACACTTGTGGGGGTGTTTTATTATTCAGTTTCTTCAGGATTAACATTCTAAAAACTGTTCTTCTAAACAATAATGAGTTCAAGCTAGAAAATATGCAAAAGCCAGTGTTCAAATCTTCGAAGATATAAGCCACAAAGAGTGTTTGGATGAGTAGTCACGTTCCATTTATCTTCAAGTTTCTTACTGAAAACAAAGCTAGCAGATTAATAGGTAAGTTTGTGGCTAGCTTTGCATTCCATTTTATTTACTTGTGTATTAATTACTTTTGTCTGATATGAATTATTTTGAAAGAAGAAGATTATTTTTTGATGTACAAGGTGTGACTGATATGTAAATACAGCTAATATACAGGAAATTCAGAGTGAAGGATGAAGAGGTTCTGGGCAGAGAAAAATCTAATGAGCTATAACAAGAGTAAGTGCAGAGTCTTGCATCTGGGCAAGAACAACCCTAGGTACCAGTATAGGCTGGGGACTGACCTGTTGGAGTGTAGTGTAGGGGAAAGGGACTTGGGGGTCCTGGTGGACAACAAGATGACTATGAGCCAGCAATGTGCTCTTGTGGCCAAGAAGGCCAACAGCATCCTGGGGTGGATTAGAAGAGGGGTGGTTAGCAGATCAAGAGAGGTTCTTCTCCCCCTCTACTCTGCCCTGGTGAGACCACACCTGGAGTATTGTGTCCAGTTCTGGGCTCCTCAGTACAAGAGGGATGTGGAGCTGCTGGAGAGAGTTCAGCGTAGGGCAACAAAGATGATAAGAGAGGTGGAACACCTCCCTTATGAGGAGAGGTTGAGGGAGCTGGGTCTCTTGAGCTTGGAGAAGAGGAGACTGAGGGGTGACCTCATTAATGTCTACAAATATTTGAGGGGTGGGTGTCAGGAGGATGGCACTGGGCTGTTCTCGGTGTCATGTAGTGATAGGACAAGGGGCAATGGTTGTAAGCTGGAACATAGAAGGTTCCACATCAACCTGAGAAGGAACTTCTTCACGGTGAGAGTGACGGAGCACTGGAACAGGCTGCCCAGGGGGGTTGTGGAGTCTTCTTCTCTGGAGATGTTCAAGACTCGACTGGACAGGTTCCTGTGTGACTTGGTGTAGGTGATCCTGCTGTTGCAGGCGGATTGGACTAGATGATCTTTCGAGGTCCCTTCCGATCCGTAATGATTCTATGATTCTATGATTCTATGTGGTGGGACATTTAGTTAGAATACAAGTTGCCATAAAACATGAACTCTCTTTTCTCCTGCAGGTTTGGAAGATGAAGGTAATAAAGCTATTGCTGCACATGCTGGTTGCATTTAATGTATTTAATTAGGATGAATGTGCAAACAATAGAAAATTCCTAATGGTGCTGCATATTGTTTGTCATTTACCTATCAAAATAACACTGCGAACTATGAGAGAATCATTGCAGATGTATTTGTTTTGCTGACTTCTTTTGCTCCTTTGGGATTCCCTGCGCTCCTTCTTTTCCTGTAATTTTGAGACAGTACACAGTATTTAATCAATGTGTGATAGTGCCCAAGGTTTCATTAGCGTCGCTCATCTCCCAGTGGTTGAGCTTTTATAAAGAAACAAATCAAATTGCATCACATCTTCAAAATGTGTAAGGGATCTAGGCCACTCCTGTGCTTCCAGGCTTCCAACTGTGCTGTCAGACAGGGAGTGTAGTCTCATGACAGAATGCTGGTGAGATTTCTCATTGTCCTTGGTCACCTTTGGGGTCGCTGACAAGCCGAATGAAATGTAGGTGGCAGAAAATTAAAATGAAATTGTGCTGATCTAAACTGCCAAGATGTGGAGTGATTTGTTTTTCTTAGAAAAAGACTCTTCCTTATTTAACAAAGAGTAGAGGGGAGAAAGAAGACTGTGGGCTCTTTTGTCAGAGAAGTGGTAGCTCAGAGCATTTTGTGCCTTTTTGCCACCAGGTTGGTTTAGGCCAATTATTACTGAATATGGAGGGGGATGTAGCTCTTGCTATCCTTTTACGATTCATCCTACTCAAATGGAGTATAGCACAACTACCAGCAATCTGCACAGAGCAAAGAGTAACACAGTTTTCTGCAGTGTCTCTTCCCTTGCTAAGGTCCCAAGTATGAGAAGGGGCAAGGCAAGACCTTTCCCCGCTGCTTACCAAATGGATGTTGATGGAAATGTGTACTAGTGCAAGAGGAAAAGAATTATAGGATCATAGAATGGTTGGAAGGAAGCTCAGAGATCACAGAGTTCCAACACTTCTGCCATTGGCAAAGACACCTCTCACTTCAGATCAGATTGCCTAGGGTCCCATCCAACTTAGTTTTGAACACTTCCAGGGTGGGACCATCAAAAACCTTTGGGTAACCTGTTTCAGTGACTCGCCACACTCACAATGAGAAATATCTTTCTAAGATCTAATATAAATATACTCTCTTTTAGCTTGAAGCCATCTCCCCTTGTCCTACCAGTAGAGCCCCTCATAAAAAGTCCTTTTTCAGCTTTCCTACAGGACCTCTTCAGGTACAGGGAGGTCCCCCTGCTATAAGGTCTCCCTGGAGCCTTCTCTTCACCAGGCTGAACAACTCCAATTGCCTCAGCCTGTTTTCAAAGGAAACAAATCTGAATCAAGCACCAAGCTTTTCTGCTGGTCTTTCTAGTATCTGGGTGTAAGACTGTCCAACTAATTGGAAAGGATCACAGAAGAAAGAATGGAAGGCCTTGGGAAGAAGATGGTGGGCAGAAGACTTAGACTGAAAATTGCTCTGCTGTTAACGAAATGCCCTGCTTTTGTACACATTTGAGAAAACAGTATTTGGAAGTATTGTAGATATGTGAATATTCCTAGTCATAAGTCTTCTATGAATCTGAGTTTCTATATTTAATGTACATTTGCAGTTGTAGCAGAAAATACGTTATTCTTTAACTTGATACAGGTTGTGAGCACCATTCCAAGCAAGAGAATGAATCTTGCATACTTTCTGAAGTATTTTAAAGGCTGAATTGTCCTTACAAGGCTTTATAGGGACCCAGATGCATGGAAAGAAATATGCTCAGCAAGACAGTGTTGAGGAAAAGAGGAAGATTCGCTGTGGATTTCACATTTGCTGTATGTATGCTAGTTTGACCTGATTTCCTTAGAAAGCTTTCGGGTTCCTCTTCTGAATATCGTGCCTGGCAGAGATGTCTGCTCACTTGGTGATTCTACGACAATGAGGAGTTGTCATTGATGGATCCTATTTTTTAAATAGAATTTATTTTGTATTATTTTGACAGTTTATTATCATCTTGATGGATTAGATAGGAATGTGTTTCTGAGTTTCTGAGCATGGAAAAGTTATGGCAAGAGTTTTGTTCTCAGGTTTGCTTGACCAGTTTCTGTCGGTGTGACCTACCAGTTTTTCATTTGCAGCAACAACTGTTGAAATATATTTTTGGTTAACAACCAAAAGAACTACTTTTTGTTAACAATAGTAACAAGAACAAAGATTTTGCAAGCAATGAAAATCCCTGTTAGTAGCTCAAAAAACAGCCTCTGGCATACCATTGTGTGTAGACCTGGGATGTATTTGACTTACTTACTTCGATGGTCAGGTGAAAAGAACAGAAGATGTGATGTGTAGGTAGCTAGGCCTGGTCTGAACAGTCATGAGATGGAAGGCCTAGGGGACTTCAGCTGTACATTTGGAAAAAGTAATCTCTGCTCTTACGAAGGCTTTCACAGAACACTATCTGGAATGCGCACTGTTGCGCACAATGCACCTACACGGTCTATTTATCAGTCAGTCAGGTCTCTGGAGAGGCTCAGATCGCATTGCACCAGTCATTTTCATGCTACTCTGATGTATGAGATCATGACTGATACCCGCAGAACATAAGACATTTTGCTAGATATTCTGTGACACAAAAAACAGCTTAGCTTTTGATCGCTTGGAGGAAAATGAGACGGGAGAAAGGAGGGAGCAAGGAGAGAATGTGAATAATTAAAGCCATTTGACTGATGCCTTCCTATATTTCCAAACTTCTCAGTCTGATATAGCTGTTTAGTTTCAAAGGCAACTGAACTGAGTTTCCTATTTGCAGAGCAGAGCTTGGAAACAAGACAGCAAAATACAGGAGCAAAATCACTGATGTTCCCTTAGTTCAGCACTTACCATTATCAGAATTAAATATATTCTCTAGATTAAACTTTTCAATCATATACAGCCTCAATTCAATAGTTATCCTGAAACAGAAGAAATGGAAGCCCTTTCATTGCATTAAACATTTTAAAGGCAGGAGCCTCGAGGAGAAGAAGGATTTCTTTCTGCAGGAGGCATAATCTGCATAAGACAGCTATTCCTAGGTGGTCACAGAATCACGCAATATTAGGGCTCTAATCTGTAATTCAAAATGTGGAAGCATTGATCCAAAAGAGAGTCAAGGTAGTCCAACAGTTGATTTGTTCCAGAGACTGCAGATGTCCCTGTTTCTACAACTCTTTCTTGGACAGCAGAGCAGTAAGTTAAGCAGCCACGAAATCCTTTCATGGTTCTGGTAAGCCAAACAAATTTATCTGGTGTCACTCAAAGGGAAATCCTGTTTACTTTTTCAATTGGCTTGCAAAACTGATTGTATCTTCTTTGCATTAGCACTTTGGTTTTCTTGTGCTCCCTGAAGGACTTGTTAGACTAAGAAAGCTGCCAAAGTTTGGCACTTGTATATGACTAGTACAAAGTACGGGCCAGCCAGCTTCTCTTAGTTTAAGAATCCTCTTCTAGATCCTCTTAAATCTGAATAATCCAGAAAAGAGTGTTTCTCTTCTCACAATAAATGTGAGAATGTAGGGGAAAGTCTTGACTTCCATCTTTTAGTTGTGATCAGTGAAAGAAAGAGGTCTTTTAGACTCAGTGTAGCTGCAGCCTGAGAACGTGGCTAATAGCACGGAATCAGGACCATAGCATTTCTCAATGTAGAGGTTTAACCTTCCTTGAATAAGAATATCAGTTCAAACAGCTGAGTAGCTCAGAAAACAGCACCTTTTTCATTTGCCCAGCCCTTTGTTTTACTTCATTGAACAAACTCCCTTCAGGCTTGGACACTGAAGGAAGTACTTTGCTGCAACTAATGTTCTGCTTGCTTACCCAGCTATCACATGGACTTCAGGCTAAGTTCATGTGCACAGAAATCAGACATTTAACCTTTGACTCGTTAAATGTGCCTCTTGCATGGAAGCAACAGCTTTAGAATGAAGTAGCTGGGCGACAAACATGAAGGAGGGACTCTGTTCTGAACTCATAGCGTAATAGAAACAAGATAACTGGAAAATTTAACACACTTTTTGTGTGTTAAAATAGGAAGACAATTTAAGGAAACAATGTTGCCCCTCAGTTCTCTGTCTTATTGCTCTCCTCTGAGAACTCTGCATACAGTTGTGATGCAACCCTTACTACTGAAATGGAATTGCTAGCTATGCGAGTCAAGACAGTTGTGTCCTGATTCAATGTATGTCACCCGAAGAAAGTCACATTGCATTATCTTTCCTGAAACAGTTAGAGTTATAAAGAAGTTCTGATGTGTTTTCACATGAGAGAACCTATTCCTAATGACTGATGAAAGATTCAGCCAGCAGGCTGAAAAACTCTGGAAGATTTTTTTAAAGGGCTCTTACCAGCAAGTAGGCTGGAGGTGCATGAAAAGCTGAGAGGGGGCACAGCCAGGACAAATGGTACTGAATGACCAAAAGCATATTCCACATCATGTGACATCATGCACAGCAATAAAAGCTGGGGAAAGACCACTGAAAAGATTTAAACACGCTTTTCAAGAATTAAAAGCCTAAATGGTGGGTATCTTGGGGTTTTCTAATCCAAGAAGACATGAGAGTCATTTGGTAGAACAAATAGCTGTTATTACACCACCAAAACAAACTGTATTTTGAGTACTCTTAGAAGCAAACATCGTATTTAAAAGTTTTGGAGGTAATTTTGTAAAGGAACTTAGTTGTCCCAACCATATATTAGCTATAATGTTTATAAGTATCTGAAGGCTGGCCAGGAGGGGGGGGACAGGCTCTTTTCACTTACTCCCTGTGATAGGACAAGGAGCAATGGGTGTAAGTTGCAGCAGAGGAGGTTCCGCCTCAACACAAGGGGGAACTTCTTTACTGTGAGGGTCACAGAGCACTGGAACAGACTCCCCAGGGGGGTCGTGGAGTCTCCTTCTCTGGGGACTTTCAAGGCCCGCCTGGATGCGTTCCTCTGTGATCTGTGTTAGATAGTTTTGTCCTGCTGCGGCAGGGGGGTTGGACTCGATGATCTCTTGGGTCCCTTCCAACCCCTAACATCCTATGATCCTATGATAACTACTATACTACTTTCTGTCATCCCATATGCATCTTCTATTTCTGTCACAAAAATTTGATGACTGGACAACTACAGCATGCAGGCATGCCTCTGAATGTCCTGCTTGGAAGGTGTGAATTATAAGGATTTTTAAAAATTTGTCCTCAGTTTTCAAAACATACTGCTTTTGATTTGGAAGGCCAAGATAACTTTCAAAAGGTTTATTTTCACCTGTAAGAGTGACAGAGGTAAAAGCAAGCCTATGGCTAACTGCAATAGTGAATGAGGACACAAGCACACTCCCTTAGACCCAGATGGCTTGAGTGGAAAATCTGCTTGGGACACTGCGTGACCTGTTGCTACCTCTTGCACTTTTACTACAGATTTTCAAGTAGGAGGAATTTCTGTCTTATATTACAGTAAAGAAATGACCACTATTTTAGTCAATCTATGTTTTCCTTCACAACTAGTCATAGGAAGCATGTTCATTTGTGAGAATTATGCATACTGATACAAAGGTTTTGGTTTGGGTTTATGATGTGAATAAGGGAAGTTACAGTTTAAATGAATTCATGTAGCCTTAGGCTCAAGCAGTTTGGATACTTTTTTCTGTAGGCAGTGGAGGAAAACGAACTCCTCCAGAGCTCCCTAATTCAGCATAACTAAAATGGGCACTTAAACTGACCTTTGCAGAAGCTTTGGAAGAGAAGTCTTCTGACACAGCACTGGAAGATAGGTGGCATAACTAACGATTCTAATGCTTCCTAAAATGCCCCCTGAACTATGTCAAGTAAAGGGAAACAGCTTGCAAACAAAGGATAAAATTAAATTGCTTAGTAAAAAAAAACAAAGGGTAGATTTTCTAACCAGTAAGTATTTGATGGTGCTACAATAAAGTTTCCTGTTTGTCCATATTTTATGGAGGCAGGAAAATGCAAAGAATCAATTCTTGTAAAGGAATGATGGGCCTAAGTGTCTACAGATTCAATTCTCATTTGCTGGCTCTTGCATCATGTTGAGCTAGCTCATTTCATGAAGCACTTCCTCATGACTGATTTGCAGTCTGGTCTCCAGTGTTGGTAGGAGTGCAGTACTTGGTAGGAGAGAAGCTTTCAAACCAAGCTATAGCCTACAAGATCATAAGGATTGTAAGTGGAAGGGAGGAGTACATGCACAAGCATGCTTTAGTTCTAAAATGCAAATTAATAGAAGTGTCTTCCTGATGACACAATCCAAATGACATTTAATGAAAGATGGTGTCTTTTGATGTGGCAGGCTTGGAAAGGATTTCAGTGATAGTTACGAAAACAAGACACAAAAACCCTGTGCAAATTACTGATCTGCATACGAGTGACATATGCCACTAAAACAGATGAAGAAACTCTACCTCCCAAAAGCCGTAATTGTATTTTGGAAGGTGAAGAAAGGAAGAAAGACATATAATGATTCTGTGACACAGTTTGGTTCATTATTATTGTAGTTTTTTTTTTTTTTAACCAGCAGACAAAGATGAGAAGTGTCTACAAAAACGACAAACAACTCCCTAACCCTCCTCGCAAAACATGATTTTGTTTTTAGGGGCTTTCCTGAGCTGCTGAGTCATTCCTAATGCTTCAGTAATAGACTCTGTGGAATCTGGCTCCTCAGATTTCTGACTGAGGATCTCTTATTGAGGAACTTCAGGAGTTATGGGCTCTTTCTGGCTAGTCTTTTGGATAGAGCAAGTTTCAGGCATTTGCTTCAGTTTCCAGCTCTGCTGATCACTTGGGCAGACTCCACGCATACCTGTCCATGCATGTCTACACTTGTACCTCTTTATTCGTGTGTGTATATGTATTACTTTTTCCTAGTAAAAATCAGTATAAGATGTTGTTAACTCCACTGTTTGGAATATTGAAATAAAATAAAATTACATATGTTGACATTATTTCTAATGAAAAGCAAGACCATAGGCTGTATTTTCTATCAATTTTATTTCAATCAACGCATGACTGGAATGTGGTCATGGATGGCTATGTCCTTTTTAGAAGGGACAGGTCAGCAAGGCGGAGGAGTTGTTCTCTATGTGAGAGAACAACTGGAATGTATTGAGTTCTGTCCTAAGGCAGCAGAGGAGAGAGTTGAGAGTTGGTGGGTGAGAATTAAGGGACAGGCGGGCATGGGTGACACTCTTGTGGGTGTCTATTACAGACCTCCAGATCAGAGCGAGGAAGTTGATGAAGTCTTCTACAGCCAGCTGGCAGCAGCCTCACAGCTGCAGGCCCTGGTTCTTGTGGGAGATTTTAGCTACCCTGATATCTGCTGGAAGACCCACTCAGCCAGCCACCCACAGTCCAGAAGGTTCCTCAAGTGCACTGGTGACAATTTCCTGATGCAGATGGTGGAAGAGCCCACTAGGAGAGGAATGCTGCTGGATCTTGTCCTCACCAACAAGGCAGGTCTGGTCGAAGCCGTGAAGGTTGAGGGTTGCCTTGGTTACAGTGACCATGAGATGGTGGAGTTCAGGGTCTCGTGTGGTAGGGATAGAATAGCTAGCAGAACCGCAACCCTGGACTTCAGGAGGGCCAACTTTGGCCTTTTCAAGCAATTGCTATGGGACATCCCATGGGACAGGGTACTGGCAGGCAAGGGAGCTCAGGATAGCTGGTTAACATTCAAAGACTGCTTTGTTGCAGCACAAGAAATGAGTATCCCAACAAGGAATAAGTCCAGGAAGGGAGCCAAAAGACCTGCGTGGTTAACCATGGAACTGCTAGGCAAACTGAAGAAGAGCAAAGTCTATAGGTCATGGAACGAGGGGATGGCCACTTGGGGTGATTATAAAGCTCTGGTGAGAGAATGTAGGGATGCAACTACAAAAGCCAAGGCCTCCTTGGAATTAAACCTTGAGAGAGAGGTCAAGGGCAACAAAAAGAGCTTCTTCAAATACACGGCAGGTAAAACTAAAACTCGAGGCAACGTAGGCCTCTTGCTGAATGCAGTGGGTGCCCTGGAGACAGAGGATGCAGAGAAGGCAGAGACACTCATCACTTTCTTTGCATCTGTCTATACTTCTGGGGGCAGTCTTGATATTAAGCCTCAGACTGCTGTGACTCCAGAGGAAACTGAGGCAAGAGAGGAGCCTGCCTCGGTTGATGAGGACTGGGTTAGGGATAAGTTGAGCAAGTTGGATGTGCACAAATCCATGGACTCAGATGGGATGCACCTGCGTGTGCAAAGGGAGATGACGGAAGTCATTGCTAGGCCACTCTCCATCATCTTTTCTAGGTCCTGGGGAACAGGAGAGGTGCCTAGGGACTGGAGGATAGCAAATGTTACCCCAATCTTTAAAAAGAGAAAGAAGGAAGACCCAGGTAACTACAGACCGGTCAGCCTCACCTCCATCCCAGGAAAGGTGATGGAACAATTTGTTCTAGAGGCTGTCTCCAGGCACATCAAGGACAGGAGGGTCATTAGGGACAGTCAGCATGGCTTTACAAAGGGAAAGTCGTGCTTGACCAACCTGATAGCCATTTATGAGAGCATAACCAGGTGGATAAGTGATGGCAGTGCGGTGGATGTCATCTATCTTGACTTGAGTAAGGAATTTGACACGGTGTCTCACAGCATCCTTGCAGACAAACTGAGGCAGTGTGGCCT
>VXBP01003008.1:0-91697 GCA_013400115.1 Rhinopomastus cyanomelas | reverse complement strand
AAAATCTAGGCCACACTGCCTCAGTTTGTCTGCAAGGATGCTGTGAGAGACCGTGTCAAATGCCTTTCTTAAGTCAAGATAGATGACATCCACGGCTCTGCCCTCATCCATCCACCTGGTTACACCCTCATAAAAGGCTATAAGGTTGGTCAAGCATGACTTTCCCTTTGTGAAGCCATGCTGACTGTCCCTAATGACCCTCCTGTCCTTGATGTGCCCGGAAACAGCCTCCAGTACAAACTGTTCCATCACCTTTCCTGGGATGGAGGTGAGGCTGACCGGTCTATAGTTACCTGGGTCTTCCTTCTTTCCCTTTTTAAAGATTGGGGTAACATTTGCTATTTTCCAGTCCCTAGGCACCTCTCCCGTTTCCCAGGACCTAGCAAAGATGATGGAGAGCGGCCTAGCAATGACCTCCGCCATCTCCCTCAGCACACGCGGGTGCATCCCATCTGGGCCCATGGATTTGTGCACATCCAGTTTGTTCAACTTATCCCTAACCCAATCCTCACCAACCAAGGCAGGCTCACCTGTTGCCTCAACCTCCTCTGTAGTCTGGTATGTAGTCTGATATGGAGATTTTAAATTCTGCTTCTGTTTTCAACAATCCAGTGCAGGACCAACAGTCCAAGATGCTCAAGTATATTGCAGTAGGAACATGGTCATCTGTCAGTTTGACCAGGAGGGCTAATGTTTATAAACCTTTGTATTAGACTGGTCTATTAGAAATTTAGCAATCAGTTTAAACCAGGTAATGGCTGACATGGTTTAAAGGAACAAAGTTATGATGGATGAATTATCATTAAGCATCTCAAAACCAGGTGTATTTATGTTGTGTTATTTTCTTGAGGGTTTATTAGAGCTTAGACATGAAGGCCAGTATAACAAAATCCAGACTGCAATTGGCTCTTTTAGCCCAGGGGAAAATACAAGTACATTTTCAAAGCAAAAACATCAGGCTACCCATAAATGTTAAAACTGTAATGTGAAATATTCTGGTAGCTGATTTGTGAATGTTTGCACATATATATCATAATATATTTAAATTTGCTTTATTCTTGTTTATATAATGGATTGTTAGAAACATCCTTTTTTCCCCCCTTGGTGCTTCCTACTCACCGTGTATATTATGTACAGATACTGTTCAACTGTGAGATCTACTCTGAACTCACTTGGTTTATAAGCTAGATTGAAGTGCTTTCTGGACAGGGTCAATAGGCTAAGATGCCTCTGTGCTTTAGCTTGTGTGGCACCCAGGAAGCATCACTGCTCTAAATAGTTGTCAGTATTGGAGACAACACAGTGCTTAAGCATGGTATTGTTATCTTGCAGGAAATTTTTGCCTAGGCAAAATCTAGGCATATGACACATTGGTTTACCAAGTGATACTAGATGCAAGAGAATGATTCAAATCAGAATGTGCTCTGATTTTTTGTTTTTGTATTTATACACAATCTTATTTTCTGTCTATTAATTCATTTGTAGATCATAGCTCTGGCTTTGAAATACCTCAGGTATATCACAGAAATACTACAGATTCTGACATGCAATTGCACTGACTTCAGCATCCGTAACTGTCACTGCTGTTGCCACAAAGCTGCTCATGCCTTCACTACAGAGAGTTCTGAAACCAAAATGCCTATGGAAAGGGTGGAAGATATGAAGCCCCATAGCTCTTTATTTATAGACCCCGAAACAGCTACTGAAGAATTTTCGATTTGAGAAGTGTCAAATATAACTTTAGCTGAAGTGAATTCTTGTTTTTCAATTTTGTCTGGAGTTCATTTTCAGCTAGAATTTTTTGGAAGAAATCATTTTTGCTTACTACTGACCTGAATGGTGCTGTCAGCAAAATCTCCTTTTCTTTGGAAAACCTGATATCCTTGTGAGGGGGGAATAGTGTTTCCTCATGGTTCTTTCACTTCTAATCTTGTCTGTGGTATGATAGGGAGCTATCAGCAAGTGAACCAAGGACAAGACACAGGAGAATGGTGGCTCTCCGCAGAGGTTGAGACTTTCATGCCAAGTTCTGAGTGGTGGGAGACGTGACCACCTCCTCTGTAGAAAGCACTGTAAGAGCAATAAGGTGGTGATTCAGTTTGTATGTTCCCAGGTGAGGGCCAAATGCATCAAAAGTGGTTTCTGCACTTGTTCTTAGAAAATAGTGTGGGCACCTGATACAACTCTGTGGGCTTCCTTTCTGTGCAGAAGCCAATGAAGGAACACAGACAGATGGAAAGCTATCAGAAAGGACTTTTTTCCCTTTAAGAATCTCAATCATCAGAGCATCGGTGACATACTTCCCAAGTACCCTGTGGTGAGTAATGAACAAGGCAGGGAGGCATGATGGGAAGGAGGCTACTTGTTCACCTTGTTTGTCTCCATAAAGTCTCATGATGGGCTTTCTAGGCTGAGCAAAAGATACGTGCACATAGGTTCCTATGAACACACACTAAGGCAAGACAAAGTAGTTGGCGATGCTCGCATTCACAACTGTTGGCTCTGAGAACACCAAAATATTCCCACTGCCATACTGCTTATGCTCTGCCTGGCTGCACTATTGGAAATAATGGCATCTTGTAAATGCTGAAATGAATTCTGCAGGGGATCTTGCAAGTGGACCTGCACAGGTGTGAAACTGCAGTAGGTGACTGCTCTTTACTGCGCCTTTGAGACAACAAGGATCTGCAGGACCGGGAAGGATATGGGAACATGAGGAAGTACTACCTATACAACTTTGTTGAAATACACATTAAATGAATTTGAGGTAATACGTTATTAATATTGCTAATGTAATACCCCTAGCAACCTTAGATATATGTGTAATGATCATTAATATTTAGAAAATGTTTGTGTGTGTGCACCTGCCTGTGTACACACCTGCATGTGTCACATGGATGTGACTGTAGGTTTTCGTAAGCATTGCCTGAGATTCAGTCATGACACACACTGGAGATAAAAAGATTTGTATCGATTTTTCCTTTTTAGTTTCTGTCTAATGAACTTTTGCTCCTAATGCATTAAAGGAAGGGAAATGAAAGCTTTCACTAGCTATTTGTAGAAAAAAATCTTTAAAATAATCTTTAAGAGTGATTATTCAAGGATAATTTTATCAAACTAGAATAAACAATTGTACAGTATACACAGTAACAATTTCTACTTATTATGATTTTACAGTCCTCATCATATTTATAATTGGAAATATTTGAGTGCTAAGCTACTCGTACTGCTTTCCATCAAAACTAGTTAGAATATATCTTAAGACAACAATTCACTAGGCTGCCGCCAATGTGTCTGCAGAGCTTTCTATCAATTACTGAACTGTATTGCTCATATAATAAAGTTAGTACCAATCATAATCTTTGGTGACATGCATTTCAGATCTTGGGATGCATTTATTGAGGTAAACATAAAATAAGTGAAATAATGATTACAGGAAGGAAGAGCAAGGAGTTAATCCATCTCTCTTCTACACTAGTGTAGATAAAATGTTTGCTGCAATAAAATAATACAATGTTAACTTTGTCACATTATTCTCAAGCTGGTGCTAGTTATCTCCAACTTTTGGAGGTAACTATAAAAAACAGAGTTTGCTTGATATGAATTTATACTATGGAAGAACTAAATTGTTCATTTTTATTTTAAAATCTGTCTATGTATGTGTTCTTGTTAATTAGATGTTCCTTACATTAAAAAACAGCTTCCAAATAGATGTATTCTTAGTCCATTGTGCAACCGTATTTCAAAATTACCTGAGTGAAATTCTTACTGCTTTATTCATAAAATAAGCCAGTCTGCTGCTCCATTAATTCCATTAATTCAATTAATTTCCATTCATAGATGGAAACATATTCTGAAGTCATAATCTTTGAATAGTTGGTGGATTTTATCATGAGCACTAGGAATTATCATCATTGAGAGCTTGTAAATCTAAGGGAAGGGGCTGTCTGCTGCACATAGAAGAACCCACACAGAGGACAGAGCCTCAGCTCTTCTTGGAACTGGTTTAGCTGATTTGAGAAAATTTATTTCTGTTTCTCTGAATAAAATATTAAATAGGTTTACTCCGTTATGTTTTTTTGGAAGTGAATATGGAAAGCTTGATAAATTACATCCCTTTTTCATATGTGGTTATCTCACATGTTGTGCTACTGTTTATTGTCATACATGGTTGTCATTGGTGTTGCTCATCTTGGTGTGATGACAGAGGGAAACTTTATCTGTCTTACAGGCAGTGAAAGATGAATAATTGGAGAGCTTCTCTACTCTACCTGTCTCAGGCAAGAGGGAATGTATTCCCAATGATCCCCTCAGATGACTTTTCATATGCTGAGCAAAGGCACATACATTGCCAGCTCACCTTTTTTGATTTTAAATCTCCAATGGACATTTCAACAAAAGCCTCTTGTCACAAGTTTATTTCAGTTTGTAGCGCAGTGAACATCTGCCACTGTAGAAGGTGCAGAGGGCTCTGACATCTTTCTCCACCCCTACAATGTGTGCAGGTATATGTTATGCTTAATGGTCTGTACTGCTTCCTTTCTTTTTAAAAGAATCTTGTGTTGGGTGGACGCATTTCTTTGAAAAGTTACACTATCTGCCACTTGAGCAGTTATGTCTGTCACGAGATAGGAGAGGGAGTCTGCTGCACTAGTGTAGGTTCTGTATTTTAATCTGTTGATGGTGGAATATACATATGTAACCCATCTGTATCTCTATGGCAGGTGACTTCCCCTTTCTTTGAAAAATAAAAGAGCTGTTAAGCAAAAATAACTGTATTAATAGTTCTTTTTAAAGCCACAGTATTAGAGAAATTAGTACACAAGCACTTATAGCATGATCTCTGATCATGTTCTGCTTTTCCTTTGGGAAATCTCCATCTGCAGAAGGAATGATGTTTAGGGTGTGAGACAGGGATATGCAATGAGAAAAGGTAGCTGGTTGTACAATAATTTCTCTTTTCCTCAGAAAATTCACAGATGTATAATAAAGAGCTTGTACCCTGACTGATTCTATGACTTGGTCTAGGTGATCCTGCTGTGGCAGGGGGATTGGACTAGATGATCTTTAGAGGTCCCTTCCAATTCCTAATGATTCTATGCTTCTATGGTTCTATGATTCCACTTAGATGGTGAATTAGTTCTTGGTCCCTGAATCTCATTTAGTTGTCCTTTTTGAAAACTTATAAAAATACTTGGTGGTTGTTGGCTGTCATTAGAACCACACAGTCTTAACTTCCTGAGTGCTAAGCTGAGACTTGGGGATTCTGGTTTTCATCTTGGTAACCAAGTCTGTGCAAGTGACGCTGGTTGGAATTAGCACCTTTGGCAGAAGGCCAGTTGAGATGAAAATAGCCTGAGGCTTGGAACATCACTAGTTATAGCCCTCATCTCTGGTTTCTCTAGTGGCCTTTGGCAAGCAAGTCTGACTTCCATCTCAGTTTCTGTTTGCAAAGTGGAGACTTTTGAATGCCCTGCAGGACAACTAGCTGGAAATATGCGAGCAAATGGAATGTCCTGAGAATTTAGTCCAGTTAGTACTGGCAGTTCCTAGCTTGAGGGTGCTCTGAAACCGCAGCTGCTTCAAGCCTTTCACTGCAGACAGATTGGTACAGAATAGGTATAGACACAACTTCTTTTTCCCTGCTACACTCATATGTCACTGACACTTATAGACTGTCGGTTTTTCTTTTACATTGCTGGAGCTGTAAGGTTTAAGGCTAAAACAAATGTTTATCCAAGAAGCCAGTCCATCACTACCTCCTCCAATCTAATCAAGGGTTACATATGATACGTATATATTTACACCTGAGCATACATGTGTGTATATTTCTAGTTAAGATATTCAACAAATATTTAGTGCACTTTAATGAAAAAAAAGTCAAGTCTTTAATCTCTGGTACATAGAACATTACCTCTAATTTTGGGGAAGAAAGTTGAGTGGGATATTAAAGCCAGAAATTACAGACCTGTTTGTAGAAGTAGTTAGTGAATGTAGGCAATAATCTGTTGTTGCAAAAGCAAAATCCCTAAGGATTTTGAGTCCATGTGTTCAGTGTTCATGCATGGCCTGTCTATCTAATAGATCAATATTTCACAGACCAAGAACAATTTACATGACAGACTGTAAATTATAATGGCTCCCAAACCAGCCTGTATAAATGGATGCTAAGCAGCATGAATCAATAACACATGCTTCTCTAATAGTTTCCCTACTGCTGTTGGGAGACAAATGCTGAAACACCACATCTGTTGTTCTGTTGCCACCTTGGGAATGTCTGATACTACATATCTCATCCAGATCTTTGTTCTGGTCAACTTTTTTTAACGTCTTCTATGAAAATCTTGGCAAGGTAACCTGTAGCACTCAGTGGAAACTCAAGATCCTCATGGTTTATGACTAAGCAAATCAAACATCTTGCATATAGAGTTGTACAGCTGGCACTATTAAAGCACAATGTACCACTGGCTTCAGAGTCAAATGTCAGAACTGGGATGGTATGGTTTTGTGGGAGTAACGGTTTTGTCCCCAGTAAGAAAGGATGTCTTCCTCTCTGATATTGAAAAAATCTCTCCTGTTTTCATTCCCAGTTCTAAGTATTGGTGTGAACAGAGGGCTTTGTTATTTCTGACTCCATATAATTTGATAATTTCAGTATCATCTTTAATTCCTCTTTTTTTACCTCAGTTCTTCACTTCATAGACTCATGGAATCGTAGGTTTACATAGGAAGGGACCTTAGAGACCATCTAGTTCCATTCCCCCGCCACGTGCAATGACACTCTCTTTGGTTGCCCAGAGCCCCATCCCACCTGATCCTGAACACTTGCGGGGAAGGCACATCTATAACTTCTCTGAGCAACCTGTTCCAGTGCCTCATCATCCTCCTAAAGGAATTTCTTCCCAAGATCTAAGCTAAATGTAGTATCTTACAGGTTGAAGCCATTCCCCCTTGTTCTATCCCTAGAGTCCCTCACTAAAAGTCCTTTTCCAGCTTTCCTGTAGGCCTCTTTCAGGTACAGGAAGGCTACTATAATGTCCCTCTGGAGCCTTCTCCAGGCTGAACAACCTCAACTCCTTCAGCCTGTCTTCTTAGGGAAGGTGCTCCAGCTCTCTGATCATCCCTGTGGCCCTTGTCTATACTCGGTCCAACATTTCAATGTCCTTCTTACATTGCAGAACTCCAGAACTGGATGCAGTACTCCAGAGAGGTATCACAAGAGCACAATGGAAGGAAAGAATCACCTCCCTTAACCTGGTGGTGGCAAAGAATACAGCCCCAGATATTGTTTGCCTTCTGGGCTGCACTCATATGCTGCTGGCTCACATTGTGCTTCTCATCTGCCAGTCTTCTCCTGAGAACTGCACTCAATCCATTAACTGATACTTTATGTCTTTCATATGGAATCATATCAGTAAATCTGCTGTAATACACATCCTGCGTAATAAACATAGATTAAATCACAGTCCTTAAAGCTGCTGCTAAGACTTCCCCTTCTCCACTCTGCACACATGTACTGTCACACCTCCCTTCAGTGTTTTTGTGACACACTGTAATTGTGTCCCATTTTTTCCTGTCTCTCTGCCAGCAGGTTTTCTTTGATATCATTAAATTTAACCTTCTGTATTTCGAAATTCACAGCAAATGAGATCTTTACTGTAGATCGTCTCTCCTCTGTCTATTCACCTGGTGTTCTTTAAAAGCGCATTTCCTCAGGATGTCCCATAGTAATGAAATTGGCAGTCAGTCATGGCCACTGAAGTACGTATTCTTCTTTCTTGTATTTGTGAACCTTCTGGTGCAAAAGCTGTAAAAATGATCTGCCACAGATTGTCTTTTGCACAGGTCAGTCTGTGTGTCTGATGCTCTAAAATATAAAAAAGGGTAATGGATGCCTGGCATGAAAAGAAGGAAGGAAGTGTGGATAGTATGGCAAATGAATTATCTCCAAGGAGAATTCAAGCTACCTGGTCAGTCTGATTGGAATAGTGTCTTTCAAAGCCTCAGGGCAAATGGTATAGATTAGTTAGTGCATTTCTGCGTAAAAAAGGGATAGGAGTGGAAAAAAGGAACAAAACAGTCTTTTATTTTTCCCCTCTGCAGTAATCCATAGATTCTTGGCTGAGATGGGCTAATATTAAAATCAAAGCACATTGTCACACTCTTCCCACACCTACAAGCAACAGACTGAACTATACATAAGAGACAGTACTCCCTAACATCTGAGTGAAGAACATTTGCTTTCCCTGTGCCAAGAGAAGGACAGAGATTGTATCAAAACCTTGCTTTAAAAATGCTGTGAGCATTTAAAAAAAACCCTGAACATATAAGAAGGTGGCTTATATTTAGAGCTCAAATTGTGCTTTACACTGACAATTTGTGGTAAACAATTCCATTGTTTGCTAAGTTTTGAAATTCATTTTAGAGGTTTTTTACCTCTTAGCTCTCCCTGAAGTTACAAACCACCGCAAGCATAGTAAATCAATAGCCACAGTGGCTTGCTCCTAGGCTACATTACCTGCTTTCCTTGCTGGCCTCCTTGTCTCTAAAGCTCTATATACCCTGAATATATCAAATAAGCACCCCTTCCTTCCTTCCTTCCTTCCTTCCTTCCTTCCTTCCTTCCTTCCTTCCTTCCTTCCTTCCTTCCTTCCTCCCTTCCTCCCTTCCTCCCTTCCTCCCTTCCTCCCTCCCTCCCTTCCTCCCTTCCTCCCTTCCTTTAATCAACCCCCTCACTCCTCCCTCACCTATGTGTTCTATTGTGACTCCTAAAGACTTATAAATGTCAGTCTTTCCTGCAAACCTCCCCTCACCAGTTTCTGCTGTTTCAGTTCTCCAACATGTCTTGCTATATATAGCCAATTTGTCTAACTGAGTAGAAAAAAAATCCTTCACTTTCTGGAGGGAATACCAGCAGAGCAGCAAGTATTGCCATGGCAACAAGCTTCTCAATCCATCAGACTCCCACAGTATCTAATACATAATCTGTAAGGCGGAGACTAGCGTTGAGAAACGAGCATGTCATATTGTCTCTTCAGGATTTAATATTACTTCTTCATGACCTTAATTAGCTCATTGTATTTTTGATATTTATTCAATTTCTGAAACGTCAATTTTATTTGGCTTTACTGAGGAACCTAATGCGTGATCTGCCTTCATTAAAATGCAACTTTTGACTTTTTCCCCACAAACATGCCACAAATTGGGGAGTTTCTATAGTAACACAAAATGCAGACTTAATTTGAAATTATAATCTCTTGATGTGGATGAGATTTCCCCAGCCCTCTTGTCGTGTATTTTCTTAAAAAAAAAAAAAAGAAAACATTTAGAAATTGTTTTGGCCGCAGTTATATACCTCTCTTCCATTCAAAGGAAGCTTGAAAGAGTTTCTTAAAATTAAAACCCAACATTTAACAGCACCGCTGAAGTAAAAAAATACACATTCACAATATTAATTTTCCTTGTACATTATGTGCTTTGTATAATTTTGTTGCTTTTTGGCCTTCTCTTATTCTTAAATTATTAAGGTAGTTTGCTAATGACTATTTAATACCATGGAAAACGGATAAGTGCATTTAAAGCAACAACACCTGCAAGGGTTACCAGAATGGCTTGTATAAAGTTTAATGAAAGGCCTTGAATGTTTACCCTAGTCTCCTAAGACACGCACTGTTATAGAGTCCTTTTATTACTCCTTCAGTGTGACAACTCATAAAAATTTAACACACTGATCAATTTCAAAACATTTAAGAAGCATTTGCAAGCCTTCTGCTGCTGAGTAAGAAGATGTTGTCCTGCAAGATCTTTTGTCCGTAATTTGGAAGTGGAGGTGGAATGGACACATAAGAGTAGGGTTTAATTACAGTTGGAGAGTTCAAGGTAAGAGCATACAGGAGTGAAATACTTCATGGAGAACTGGACTTTGCTAGAGGTTTTCACAGAATCACAGAATCACTTTGGTTGGAGAAGACCTCTGGGATCATCAAGTCCAAACATCTACCCTACATTAGAAGTTCACCCTGACATCATATCTCTCAACATCTCATCCAAGTGATCTTTAAACACATCCAGGCATGGTGACTCAACCACCTCCCTGGGAAGCCTATTCCAGTGCCTGACCACCCTTTCTGTGAAAAAATTCTTCCAAATATCGAGACTAAACCTACACTGTTGTAACTTGAACCCATTCCCTCTTGTCCTATCACATTGTTGCTTGTGAGAAGAGACCAGCACCAACCTCTCTACAACGTCCTTTCAGGTATTTGTAGAGAGTGATGAGGTCTCCTCTCAGCCTCCTCTTCTTCAAACTAAAGAGCCCCAAATCTTTCAGTATTTCTTCATAAGATGTATGAGGTAATTTATGACATAGGTGGTCAACCAGATGCTCGTAAACAGTGAGGTGTTTGGGAAGGAATCAACACTCCAAATGGTCTGGTGCAAGTGGTTTGACACACCAACCCTTAATTCCACAAAGTGAAGCCTACATCCTTCTGTAAATCCCTTCCACCAACAATGTTTCTGCAGGGCTTCAAGTCAAGATCCTCATGGCCATGAGATTTACCATTTGAACTTAGACCTTCAGGCTGTGAAAGTTTTCACAGAGACCACTGCCTCCTTTTTCATGGGTTCTGCATCTCAGAAAGAGGGGCTGTCAGTTATGGACCCTGACTGTTCTTCATAGGCATTTGCACAGAGGGTTCTGAACAGCGATCCACAGAGCAGTACCAACAAGCCTGACTCAACCTTTGCTACCCATCCACTATTTGTCAGCAGGTTCCTGCAGGGTTGTTTCAGGTCTACCACAAAAAGGAAGAGAGCATAAACTGTACTGATTTGAAAAAATACATTTTAAAACTAGAGCATTTCAAGGTGCTTTGAAAGCCTGAGGAGAATTTCTTGCAGTAGGGGCACAGAATGAAATGATACAACACTGAGTTTTTAAAACCTATCATATAGTCAAGACGTGGCAACGCAACATTTAAGACTTTTACTCTGGCAGTAAACGGACTCTGGTCCATTTTGTGGACTCTTCTACTTGACTAGTAGTCAGTGACGTGAAACATTATTTCAGGGGTCTACCCATTCAAAGTTACTAACATAAAGAAGTAATTTGAACGAGTTCATTAGTCTCTCTCTTTTCATGGGCACCTTATGAAATTAAGGAAGCAGAAAAACAGTAGGATATTTTCTGTTCACTTTAACAGGTTTTGTACCATGCTTTTAATGAATTCATTTTGAAACATTACAGCCCAGCACATATGATTGAATAGACACTAAAAATATGCAGCATTCACCCACAAATTAGTACAACAGCATGAGCTACTCGTGCCTTAAATAGTAATACTCCCCTAATGTTACCACCAAAAAGACACTCAACTGCTTGTGAGAGCAATATGCCACAGGAAACAAACTGACTTAGCAGGAGATCTGCATATAGTTCTTTTCTGCTTTATTTTTTAAAAAAAACAAAACTATCTATAAGAAAATGTGAGCCAATATGCCATCCTATGTTTTAATAGGTTTCAGAGGAAATTATTCTTTGCCTATCATTAATGTAACTACTCAAACAATATTAGAAAACAGAGTAGAACAAGATACATAAACTGCCTCCCAAAGCTGTCAAGTGAAAGTATAGGTTTTCTAAACTTATAAAAAATGTGTCACTTTAAAGAACAAGTAATCATGCTTTTTGTTGTGCTTTTGATTTGCAGCTACATTAGCAAATGCTTCATGATACGTGATGTGGCTCCATTGTGTAAGTTCCTGAGAGTGATAGAGAAATCTGTGATGTAGAGGTAGCAGGCTTAGCTTGACATTGATAAATATGTCAGATGATAACAATCATTCTGTGAATTTAGTTCTTGTGAATAGAAGGAAAATGGTAATTTTAAGTGTCATGATTTGGAAACATAATCATCTCTGTACCAGTCATTCACAGTCAGTTGTAGTAGAAGAGATACAGATATTGTTTCATGCATAAAGTGTGAGCTGACTGATGACAGGAGTACAGATTTGGAGTCAGACAGGAGCATCAGATCTCACCTCCTAGATAAAATAATCAATGAAGCTTCACTCAAGAGCTGAGCCAAGTCACTTATACATCACTAAAATTTGACTCGACGAAGAAGAAATACGTGTTTTTACAAGTCAAATGGATCACGGATTTGGTCTCAAGTCTTTTTGGCAGCACTGCTCTCAGTCCCCATGCTAGGTGGGTGAGGAAGAGCCCATCTGGTGAAGGACAGGGCTCAGTGAAAGCACTTGCAACATTGTCCAGTTACTCCTCTTAGCTTCAGAAGTGTTGAAGGTTTTCTCTGTCTTTGTAAGCTGATAGCTTGCCTTTGGGAATTTGATAGGATCTGTAAGGTTTTGGGATTAAACTGAAATACATTTGTAGCCATTTGTAGAGCTCTTACTACTGCTCAGGTAGACACAGTTATTTGCCCTGATTTTAAATGGTCCCCAGCAGTATAATTACAGGAATACAGTAAAGGCTGGAACTGTTGAGTGATACTTCTAATGTGGGGCAGGTAGTGGTGATGGTAATAGATGGTGTTTGTTGGTGATGATGAGTGGGGTAGAAATCAATCTCTCAAAGAGATTGAAATGAAATTCTTCTGTGAAACAGTCCACAGAAGTATTTGACTAGTCTTTACTGGTCTGTGAGTCACTTCCTTCAAGCCTTCCTCCTGGTGGATCATCTCCTTCTAACTCCTTGTATTGTAATGTGAAAGTTTTCATGATTTTGATGATTATCCTTAGCCGAACAGTGGTCAGCTCCAGCAGCTTGCATTATTGTTTTGTTTTGTTTTATTTTGTTCTTTATTTGGGGATTTCTTTCTTTGTTTGTGTTTTCTTTCTTTCTTTTTCATTTGTGAATATGTAAGTCATTAAACCAAACTGAAACAAGTTTGGGATCAAACTCCAATACCCAGTGGAAGACTTACGGCTGAAAAGGCATATCCCAATGCAAGAGCTGGACTTCCCAAAGTAGCTTTTCTGTTGCTACTTTTGTGTTTAGAGTGAATGAAACACCACATTTCTTAATGATTCCTTTTTAATTGCCAGTTAGATAAGAACTGCATGCCTGCTTTTGCTGCTACCAGTATTATTCTTCTGTCATGCAAGAGTGGAGGGAGTTCAGCTAAGAACAACCAGGATTGGATGCCCTGAATGCTGAGTTGGGCTATAAAATTTAATTCTGCAGTTGAATTAAGAGGCAGCTAGAAGAAGAAGAGCTTTGCAAACTGGCAAATGTTTGAAGAGAAAAGGTAATGAAATTATTTACAGGAGGGATAATATTAGGAAGAAGGAGCAATCTATTGTTTTAAGGCAAGATTACATGCAGTGCACAGTGTTAGCAGTGTGGATTGGCAAGTGCACAGAACAGTGTCTTCCTCTTCCTGCCTGTGCAGAGACAGCAAAGGCAGCAGTGCTGAAGTCTGGGATAGATTGATGCTGGGCATCAGAACAGTCTTATTGTGCAATACCTTCTATCATAGAATCATAGAGTCTAAGATTTGAAGAAACCGTCAAGATCTTCAAGTCCAGCCATTAACCCAATTCCACCATGCTCACTAAATCATGTTTTCAAGTGCTACATATACATGTTTTCTGACAACAGAGCTCAAAGGAGGACAGGATCTTAGAGATCTGTTTATATTTTAACAGCTCTCTTACAGTTGTCAGTGACTTTCACTGGAGTCTTTATGTTCTTCTCCTCACAGTAAGTTTCTGATATTTTATGGTAGTAGGAATGCTGGTAAATAAAGTTAGAAAACCCTGAGATATGACTGCAGGCAGTGGTTCAGAAATAATGCACTTTGAATTTGTGTTACATGCACAAAAAGCAGTTTGACTTGCAGTCATTATTTTTCCTGTAATATGGTTAACATTGTCCCTGTTATTCCCTGTCAAATGTTGGAAGAGCAATGGAGGCAGGTAAAAAATCCAGAGAGAATAGAGTCTAGCTTTAGGCATTAATTTAATACAAGATTATAAGGATTTAAAAGGCATGTCTCAAAAATACCATTAAGACCTCTCTCCCATTGTTTATGTTGAACAATGCAGCTGGGTCCTTCTTCTGATGAAGTGCAATATTTATCTTTCACATCAAATAGTTTATCCTACCATGTTCTATATTTTCCATTCATTGATTCTGGATGCCTTTGCAACATTTTCAAAGTCTAAGGGTTCCAAAATCCAATACATTTATGCTACTATCTTTTTAACATCTTTTCTTGCACATCTCAAAACCCCTTTTTTTCCTCCTGGATTGTTTTTCCCTTAGTTGTTGGCCAGCGTTCTTTGCAGTTTATTGTGTTACAATTGTTTCCCAGAACAAAACTCCATTATAGTCTGTAATCTGCTTGATAGCTCAATAAGCTTGATCCATGTCAGACAGTTTTTGCAGCTTTCAGAAACATTGATCTTATTTATCACCATTTAATTCAACTCATCTGCTCTCTGTGAAGACAATTGATCAGACATTTTTAATGACTTGTTTGTCTTGAGTAAATATGAATTTCCTGCTCTTTAAATATACATATACAGTTTTCTTTCAACACTGCACATTGCTCACTTGTTCAACTCAAGTCCAATGCCGGTTAGCACCTTTGGAATATTTAAAAGCTACTATAAAGCTCTGCAATGGAAGAACGCTAACATTGTGAAGACAAGCCCCCCCCCTCAATTGGAAATAAACAGTTAAAGTCTCTCCAAGCCCTGCTTAATGGCAGCACAGCCTGCTTGGGTGCCAGTCACTCCTCCCAGCTTTGTGTGATCAGCAAACCTGTTGATAGTGCACCCTAATCCCACATCCAAGTCATTAATTAACAGATTGAATAGTACTGGTCCCAGTACTGACCCTTGGGAGACTGCGCTAGATACAGGCCTCCAATTAGAATCTATTGCATTGGCACTGCTCTCTGGTTTCTATTCTGCAGCCAGTTCATGACCCACCTCGCTACCCAATTGGTGTCAGGAGGATGGAGCCAGGCTCTTCTCATTGTCATCTAATGATAGGACAGGGGGCAATGAGTGTAAGCTGGAACATAGGAGGTTCCACATTAATATGAGAAGGAACTTCACGGTGAGGGTGACAGAGCACTGCAACAGGCTGCCCAGGGAGGGTTGTGGAGTCTCCTTATCTGAAGACCTGTCTGGATATGTTCATGTGTGACTTGGTCTAGGTGGTCCTACTCTGGCAGGGGGATTGGACGGGATNGGAGAGGGACTTGGGGGTGCTTGTGGACAAAAAGCTCAGCATGAGCCAGCAGTGTGCACTTGCAGCCCGGAAGGCAAACCTGATCCTGGGCTGCATCAGGAGAAGTGTGGCCAGCAGGTTGAGGGAGGTGATTCTCCCCCTCTACTCTGCTCTGGTGAGACCCCACCTGGAGTACTGCATCCAGTTCTGGAGCCCTTATTACAAGAAGAATGTGGACATGCATGTGCAGAGGAGGACCACGAGGTTGATCAGAGGGCTGGAGCACCTCTCCTATGAGGCCAGACTGAGAGAGTTGGGGCTGTTCAGTCTGGAGAAGAGGAGGCTCCCAGATGACATTCTTGTGGCCTTCCAGTATCTGAAGGGGGCCTACAAAAAGGTTTGGGAGGGACTATTTAGGATATCAGGTAGCACCAGGACCACGGAATGGAGCAAAACTGGAGATGGGTAGATTCAGAGTGGATGTGAGGAGGAAGTTCTTCACCGTGAGAGTGGTGAGAGCCTGGAATGGGTTGCCCAGGGAGGTGGTTGGGGCCTCGTCCTTGGAGGTGTTTAAGGCCAGGCTGGATGAGGCTCTGGCCAGCCTGATCTAGGGTGGGGTGTCCCTGCCCATGGCAGGGGAGTTGGAACTGGATGATCTTGTTGTCCCTTCTAACCCTGACTGACTGTATGACTTGGTCTGGGTGATCCTGCTGTGTCAGGGGATTGGACTAGATGATCTTTCGAGGTCCCTTCCAATCCCTAATGTAGTGTGATACTGTGACATGTAATCACTCTTTCTAACTAGAAAACATCCAACATTTTGAGTTTAATTTTCACAATGTTTTTATCTTACCAAAGTAGTATTAGAAGTGCTATCAAAATTAAATACTTTTTTTAAAAATCTAAGCTTCTTAAGCTGCATGACTATAAGAGTCTTGGATTTCAACTGGGAAAAAACATTTCTGTCTCACACACTTGTAGAAGAGAGATATTAAAACAGGGCCTTTAAAAGATCAAGGAATACAAAGCAAATGCTCTTCTCATCATTGTATACTGAGAACTGGAAATATTTTCTATGGGTTTGTGATTGCATATATAAGTACACTGTTCTAAGCCCCTGCTAATGCAGCACTGAAACAATAGAATTCTTTTTCTTTTCTGCATAGTTAACTCCTGTTTTAGACTCTGGTTCTCCTCTCAGAAATTGACCTTTATCATGAAGAATAGACCGGTTTTTTCATTTAATGTTAAATAAAATTGTTCTTTCTGTTCTTTTTGTTATACATGTCAGCTGATTTCTGCTGAAATATTAACAAAAGATCATTATTCATAGTAATAGTAAAATAATACACATTCTGGTTACTTGTAATTCAAGTTCACCCCAAATGAAGAGGACTTAGATGTTCCACCTAACTAAATATTTATCTCTATGGCTTAATATTTGCTTCAAAACTACTAATCTAGAAATAACTATCACAACTGAACTCTTTTCTTAGTGAGAAGCAGGAGATGGTGAAAATACATATTATGGGGAAACCAGTCGCCCTATTCTCTACTCTTGGCACGTTCTCATAAAAATACTAATCATAGAAGAAAACTGGGTATCTTTAAAAACAAATTACTCTAAGTTCCTCAAACATGGGCAAATGGCTTTCTTGAATGAGCTCTTTCTAACAAATTAATCATAGTTTATATTAGTAGACAGTGTTGAACTGTAGATTTGTACTTAGATATGCTTTTGGAAGCTGAAGAATCAGTATTCTATATGTTTTCTGAAGCTGAGGAATCTGTATTCTATATGAGTGGCACAGGAACGCATGCCTTAGGATCACTCCTTCGAAGTCTTTATTCTGCATATGCACTAGTGTTGTGTTCAAACAACATAGCATTTATGTATGCACCACCAGCTTGTGAAGTGATGATAAAAAGGTCAGGTTTCTGAAAAAAAGACAAAGGTAAAGGTGTAGTACAGGAGAAAAAAATTTGAAGTAAAAAGGTCACCATATTGTACAGCAACAGAGAATATTGACATATATCTGTTATAATGTACCATCTGTTTTACTTACCTGTCACTAAACATAACTTAAAATAATTAGAACTATTCAAAACCTATCCAGATTACCCTGGCACACATCAATCTGAAAATGCTGTGACTTTCAAGTAAGTCAAAGCAGAAATATTTTACTCTGTATAAACTCTCTCTACAAGAGAACAACAGGGACACTTCAGACACTGGAGACAAGAAAAAGAAAGCTTTTGGGAAAAACACTCTATTGCAAATCAGATCTCTCTGGGAGTTTGTCTGCTCTTGAAATACTTTCAAGTTAGCTCAGGGGTGTATTTTATACCCACCCTGGGTAAAATTCATGGCATCCATAATTCAAAAGGTTTTACCCGGAGTTATCTGAGGTCTTAGTATTCATTACGTCACCATTTTGGAAGTAAATGTACAGACACTTGGGGTACTTATTTTTGTACCAAATGAAGGAACATCAAATGAAAGAACCAACTCTTCAGCCTGTGGCTGTCTTCATGCAGGTGTATCATGTGGCTTAACTGGGTAGCAGAACAAATATGACTCTTTACTGATCTGCTCCTACTGCCAGAGAACATCTTAATTGGATGTCACTTCTCTGTTTCAATGCTTTAAGGCAGCCAACTGTGATAATTTTTGATTCTAGCCTGTAGCAAATTCACGCTGCTCATGTCATGCATTGATTATGCTGTAGCCATCACATGGCACACTAGATCCATGCTTTTGCATAATTTAGAACCGAGACCTTGGACTTTCTCTTTGCCTTAGGGGGAAATTTTTGTAGAAACTTCTCTGTACCCCAATGATCTGAAGACCTCTGATCTTAGTCTGGATGAAAGAAAAGGGACAGACTCATGTTGTCACTTGGTCTTCAGCAAAAAGCGCATATCGGTCAGGTCTTTTAGAAATATCAGGGCCTTGGGGAAAGCAATGCAGATGGTATCCGAGCCATCTTGTGCAAAAGAAGCAACGAGTTAGCACGTGATGTAAGACAGACATTCCAAAGATACCAGCTAGGTGTTGCAATGTAGACAGCTTGCTTTCACCCAGTGAAACACAGGAACATGCAGAGTGCCTTGACTAGCTCATAGCAATAGGAGAAACTGATAGAACTAGAGAGGAATTTCTTTTCCTTATCAAAACATACACAACACTAAAAGAACTTTACTAAATACTATAAAGGCCTCATCAAATTTGTCTTCCACCTAAATATCATGTAATAATTCTCATTCCTCAAAGTAGTCAAAACGGTGATCATTCCTGATGACTGAATAGTTCTGTACAGGTTGTTTCTATGAATATCTCATTTTTCATATTGGCCAAATACCTCAGGCTGAACATCTGAGATCTTTATGTATTGCTCAACATTTGCTCTAGTACAATGCTTGCTGTACTTTAGCTGTGCTTTTTGTATGAAGCAAATTATCCAACTTGGGTTATAAAGAAATTTCAAAATGCGTATGCATTTTAAGGCATTATAAAGGAATTCCTGGACAGCTCCTCAGGGCTCAGTGTAATTATGGTGGCTTTCTATTAATTCTTTGCAAGGGTATAATAATAACTTGAGACAAAGTGTGGTCTTACGCGGTAAGCATTTCTGCCTCTATATCAGCTCCAAGGGACTATCTTAAAAAATATAGCACATTTCTTTCTAGTTTGCACTTTAACTGTTGCACTAAAATGATTTTCCCTCTCACAGACAGTTCTCTCAACACACACAAGTACAGGGCTCTGTCATAATAACTTACATCTTTTCAGCATCATAAAGGTCCTATAGGAATAGTACTACAAGAAACAGCTGCAAGTTGTGCAAGGGAGGTTCAGACTGGGTATTATGAGGAATTTCTCCACTGAAATGCTTGTTAGACATTGGAATAGGCTCCATGGGGAAATGGTGGAGTCACCAACCCTGCAGGTATTTAAATGACATGCAGATGTGTTGCTTACTGACATGGTTTATTGTGACTTGGCCGTGCAGGCACTCCGATTTGACTTGATCTTATAGGTCTCTTCCAACCAAAGAGATTCTGTGGCAGAAAGTATTAAAACTTCCTTTCCCTTACCAGTATTGCCTACAATGCAACAGATCCTCTGAGAATGGCAATATAAAACATGACAGAAATACAGACTGTTATCCCTGCAGGCAAAGATAACAGACTCAGAACAACTATTGCATCGGTGTTCTCCCAGCCTTTTTCTGTGCATGCAATGTGGTGCGACTCCTAGGTATGGGGATTTTCACACTGCAGGATCATATACAGAATCTTTGGTTAGAGAAGAAGGGACAGAGAGCAGTGGTCTGTAACTTCATTGGAGCTTTCAGGTAGACAGAATCAAAGCAATGAAGAGAAGGTGATTTTTTTTCTGTAACTGTGCAAAGATGTGGGCAGAGATGACAAGAAGCACATCTTTTGGGTGAAACTGAAAGGCAAATAGTAGTTTTGTTTTATTGTACCATGTTCAAGCTATTCCTTGAGGCCTTTGAAGCACCTTTCTTTTCTCAGTTTCCAGAAAACAACCTTGCAGTCCAAACCAGAGCCCCAGCCTGTGCTGGCTTGTTGCTTCCCCATTCTATTTATTTCCTTTCAATCTGTACTACTTGTACAATGAGCTCTGTGATACGCTCACTGATACCTGATTTTTCTGAACCTGAAACACAGTTGATGATTGATAAAAACATTTTAAAATGTCAGGAAAGCACCTGAACATTTCCTAAAGGGCTTTCATGAAGTAGGAACAAATCCTCAAGCAAAGCGGCAGTAAATCCTTTTAAGCATCATGCTATCTTAAAGAAGCAAAATAGAAGTAATTTACAAGACTAAACCACATCCTAAGGGAAATGCACACTGCACTTTTGAGCCCGCATTCCTGATAAGTTATAAAGTTTTATGAAGGCCACTCCTCTAACTCTTCAGACCACCCAGAGACTCTGCTTGCTTTCCCCTAACACTTTTTGGTGACATTTCTTCACCTTGTTTCAGAAAGGTTGTGCAAAGCCCAGCAAGTACTTAATGCATAGGGCAGATGCTGTCTCTCTGATTCCAACTTTGATAATCAGTTCCCCCTTTGTTCCATCCATCTTCCACCCGTCCATCAGGACATAATTGTCCACATATCCAACATCCACTAATGGGATTAAAGTGATGGGATTACAGGATGTTTCTAAGAATGACATTGTACATCCACAAAGCTAATGGAGCAAAAGTACTATTGCTTATAGTAGAAAGTTCCTTTAGGGTGTAATATTACATGTTGGGCCTTAGAATCATACAGTCATAGAATTGTTACAGTTGGAAAAGACCTTTATTGAGTCCAAACATTAATCTAACTCTACCAAGCTCTCTAGTAAGCCACGTTAAACACTGTATCAACATGGCTTTCAAACACATGCAGGGATGGCAATTCAACCACTTGCTAAACTGTAAAGATGACTTTTTCACTGTTATCACCTAGACTTTGATACACCATTGAGAAATACTTCTTTCTACTCACAAAAACTGCAGAAAATGTAGTAGTGTGGACCCTGTTGGTAGCCCCAAAAAATCTAAAATCTTTTCTGTGAATCTCAGAAGCATGGATTTGGCCAGGTCTTATGAGATGCAGGCAAAGGGGAAGAAGAGCAGGCAGAGTAACATTCAAGTAACTAGAAACACCTCCATGGCATGAACTCCATCAAGTACTTCAGCCAGAGTCTGACTACACATCAGTAGGTCACCGTGTATCCTATGCCTGTCATCTGTTAGGGATTAGCAAGGCCTCTTAGGCTGACCCTTGCATTTGTGGAAAAGCTTTATGGCCTCTGCTACATGGATGTTTTGCTGCTTGTATTGTGTCTTACTGATTTGCAGAGCCTTTTTTTGGGATTGGTTGTTTCTGATATTGAAATAATTTTTTACAGCTAGCTGCGGTGACTCTGCGCTGCAACAGCACAGGTAAGAATATACTGGGAGTTATGTCAAAAGGAAACAAGTGAACTGAAGGAGGACAAAAGGCAAGCGCTGCTCTAGAAACTCAAACAGAAAAAAAAATTACTGGAAATGACTTCTTAATGCAAGTGAGTCTTAAGCATTTTCATGTTTTAGTCTTTCAACAGTCCCTGCTTAAGCGTAGTGGACTATTTCTCCTTTTTAAAGTACCTTTATTTAAGATTGCATAGGCGGTGTAGCTGGGTAAATTTCAGGAAAGAGGCAGTGATTTTCCAGAATTTCATTTTAAATTGTCTCCAAATTTTGTCCAGAAATAGATTGTTTGTCTGAGTCTCTCAGATTCCTATAGACACTATTCCATTATCTAGCTCCCATATTAGAGCAGAAGTACAAACTACCTCGTGTCGGTTAGATACTTAATGTACACCTATTAGAATCATAGAATCATAGAATCATTACGGATTGGAAGGGACCTCAAAAGATCATCTAGTCCAATCCGCCTGCAACAGCAGGATCACCTAAACCAAGTCACACAGGAACCTGTCCAGTTGGGTCTTGAATATCTCCAGTGAGGGAGACTCCACAACCCCCCTGGGCAGCCTGTTCCAGTGCTCCGTCACCCTCACCGTGAAACCAATGAAATCAGGGGAAAGCGTAATTCCTGTTGGACATATTTCCTGCTGGCTGAATCTGATGCAGGCAACAATCCTTAATAGATACGCTGAATTTAGTGACCTTTTTGAAGCCTGTGAAGGAATGTGTGCACTAACTTGAATCAAGTAAATCAGGTACTCATTCGATCCACAGGTAGTTACATTCTACAACTCAGGCTCATGAAGTCAAACACAGTAAATTGCTTTGCTGCATTTAGGTCCAAACACAGGCAATTAAAAAAGCAAATGAATAAAATAGCAGCCCTTGTTTTGGAGATTTCTCTTGTTGTTCTGTAGTGAAATGATTTGTGATGAAGTTAGGAGTGAAGGCAGGGCTGAATGACATCCCTAAATGCAATCACAATTTCCTGTTTTTTTGGCAATATGTAAGCGAGGGAAACGGATGAAAAAAGAAAGTGGTTCAACTTCCTATTTGTACTCACTCATTGACTCTGTCAATTTGGCCATCTCTGTTTCTCTTTAGGGTTTCTCCTGGGGGAACAGACAAAATAAAAAACAAACACACACATATATATAATATAAATAAATATAGATATAAGTACACTTGAGTGTAAGTGGCAATGAGAGGGAAGGACATTAATCCTTTATATATTTCTATTTTATTTAGGGATTTAATTTTACTTCTAAACAGTCTGAATCTCTGTTTCTGGATTATGTCAACAATGAAGTAGGAAGCGTCATTTTATTTATTTCTTTGTGCATCTAGTAATTTAAGTTATTCAATCAAAGCAATAATGGAGGAGGAAATCTTCCTCTGTTTTACTCTCTGCACTAGAATTTGCAAATGTGTTAGGATTTGTTTACAAAATATAGGCAAATGACCATCACACAAAACAGATATTCGGAATGAAATAAAGCATTTAGAAATAAACACATTTTGTATGGAAGCTGAAGTGAGAGCTGTGGTTTCTATATCAAATACCCTACTACAAGTACTTAAGAAGCTAGACTTGTGCTAACAAAAAGCTCACATTTTATAGTAATAAGAAACATCAGAATGCATGAAATGAGCAGATAATGGTACCCAACAGTATGTATAGTACTTAGAGCATTTCATATTAAGAGGAAACTTAAAGGTTATGTCTTGAGTCTATGATGTGGTTAATGCCCATGTTGATAAAGTAGCATTCAGCATCAGATTCATGCATAATAATTCGGCATGGTATTAATCACCAAAGGAAAGCACAGCACTATGAACATCATCAGTCTCCATGCTGCTTTATAAGGTAACCTTAAAACACCTCCTTACACTATTTTATCAGGAATGAAGACTTACGGAACATCAGTGCTTAGCTCTGAAGATGGAAGGTTGGATTTATTAGACTAATTACAAGCTGTGATTTTAAATATTAATCCTTTGCTCTTGCATGTTATTAAATACTTTTTGCTAATGATGAGGTTTATCACAAGCACAGTGGAGAATAGAACCTCACTTGCTTTTAAAGTGAAAATATTAAATGTAAGGAGGAGGTTACAAGTTTTTAAACCTTTGAGTTCTGCTAATGATCAAATATGTGTTTTGAAGAAGTTGGTAAATGCAAGCACTAATAGAATGTGCTGCTTCCTCTAGTAATGGCCTGAGACCACTGACATACAACAGAAACTATATGTAAAGATACTGCATGTCTTCACTGCAGCAGTTAGAGTGTACCAGGTTAATGAAGAAAGCTTAGGTCTACAGGCTTATAACACTGTCACCTATGCCAAATTTATTAGAGAGACAACAGAGAATGGCAAACAAGATGGAACTAATTGCTGCATTTAAAAATATTGAGAGTTTGGTTTAGAGTGTTGATAACCAGGACTACTGAAATTGTGATCTTGCTTCTTTAGAACATAAATTTAGTATTAATGTCATTTCTGAATAGTACAGGTAAAAAAAAATGACATCTCATTTCCATGTATTAAAAAAACCAATCTTTTTACTGTTATCACTGAAATTTAGAAACCATATGAAAATATTCTCTTGAATTTTGTATTTCTCCCTTTCTCTAATAATCACTAGTACAAGCACAGGTGCGCATTATTACGGTCCTCTGGAAACCGAACAAAGAAAATAGGAAAACCTCTGAGAAATTTGGGGTTTGGCAATGAAAAAAGAATTCCACTCATTCTGACAGAATGAATTCTGACTTGGGGAAAAAACTTAATTCCATTAAAACATACTTTTAGTCCTGACAGCAGTATACGTGATTTTGAATAGAGACTGACGGCAGAGTAAGACTTGCCTTTCTAAAAAACAAACAAAAAAACCCCCTTCAGAGAACAGAATGTTTCGTTTCAGGACAGAAATTCAGCTTGAAGGGCAGACTGTGGTAGTATTCCCTCTTGAGATTACTGGGTAAACAAGAATTGCCACCTCAGAAAGTACACGAAGAAAAGCAGATCTGATTTTCCATCTCTCCTAAGCACAGTGAAGCTCACATCTTTTGTAGGGATGTATTCAGCACGGGACGATTCCTGCAGGAGTTTGAAATCACGGGCTGTTGCTGACAGTACTTGTTGTGGAACAAAGAGCCTAAATCTTCCACAGCAGGGGTCCTCAGACCCCGGCCCGCGGGCCGGATACGGTCCCCCAGGGTCTCCAACGTGGCCCGCCTGTATTTACCCCCTCACCACCCGGGAGCTGGGGGGGTGGAAACCACGCAGCCGCAGATGACTTCCTGCCGACTGTGCTGCCGCTGCCGGGCTGAGGCGGGCGGCTCCCCCGTCTCTCTCTCTACCCCTCCAGCTCCCAGACAGGACAAGCCAGGCGGCACAAACTATAGTCCGCCCCCCGACACTGTCTGAGGGACAGGGAACCGGCCCCCTGTTTCAAAACTTTGAGGACCCCTGATTCCACAGGATCAGGGGAGCAGCATAGAGACTGGCAAGAGACTTCGTTGTATGCAGCTTTCTGCTAACCTTGCATACTGGTGTGAGATGGCTGCAATCTTCCTGGGTGCATAAAAAGCAAGAAATCCTTGCCTTTCATATTTTAACTTATTAAAGTCCAGGTGATAGATTATATCGTTGTGATGCAAGAA
The DNA here is from genome assembly GCA_013400115.1 of Rhinopomastus cyanomelas. Classification (NCBI taxonomy): domain Eukaryota; kingdom Metazoa; phylum Chordata; class Aves; order Bucerotiformes; family Rhinopomastidae; genus Rhinopomastus; species Rhinopomastus cyanomelas. The sequence continues at coordinate 66,831 of VXBP01003008.1, read as the reverse complement.
GGGAAGTGTGACATGTAAATAGTTCTGTGAAGCAGGCTAAATTCAACTAGTAAAAATGGCTATTTAAAATGCTTTATAATTTTTGTGCTGCTGGGAAGGTATTTCATTCAGCTAATGGTGTAACACGGAAGACGCAAACTCTCCTTTTCTAGTGGAGATGTTTTCTCAGTTTTGTTTGTGAGGGTTTTTTTGGTTTGTTTTTTTTTAAGCCATGTGTGAGGCCATAGTTTATTTTGAAGAGCGTTTGACACTGCTGTGAAATATAAACATTATTATCAGTACATGGTTCCCTTTCTCACTGAATAGTCAGATAGAATTTAAAACTATTTCCTTTCTGTAAGCTTCCTTAAGGCAAATGAGCACTTGTCCAATCCTACAATATCTTTAGAGTCCTGTCTTGCACTGAATTTAATCTCAAATTATTTTCAAGCTATTGCAACATTCATGGTGATGCTCTCAGTACAAACACACGAAGTTCAGCCTTTACATCACTCAAGTCTCAGACAGAGAAAATCAGTCACCGTTGTACAAAGCTCTTCTTGCCTGTCTTCCCGTGCTACACTGTCTGCCATTAATTTAGTCAGAAAACAAAAAGATGTCAATAATGCCAACAAGGCCGTGTGGACTTGACAGCTCCAGTGTCACACATGAGCAGAGAGTGAAGACTGCAACATTTTCTAGCTGAGATGATCTTTTGAGGTCCCTACCAATCCCTAATATTCTATGATTCTGTGGTTCCCCAGGTACCACAGTGTATGTTGGGAACTGACCTGTTGAAGAGCAGTGTAGGAAAAAGGGACCTGGGGGTCCTGGTGGACAGCAGGATGACCATGAGCCAGCAGTTTGCCCTTGTGGCCAAGAGGGCCAACAGCATCCTGGGGTGGATCAGAAGGGGGTGGTTAGCAGATCGAGAGAGGTTGTTCTCCCTCTCTACTCTTCACTGATGAGACCACATGTGGAGTATTGTATCCAGTTCTGGGTCCCTCAGTTCAAGAAGGATGCAGGGCTGTTGGAGAGAATCCAGCATAGAGCCACAAAGATGATAAAGGGAGTGGAACACCTCCCTGATGAGGAAAGGCTGAGGGAGCTGGGTCTCTATCTTGCAGAAAAGTAGACTGAGGAGTGACTTCATTAGTGTTTATAAATATGTGAAGGGTGGGTGTCAGGAGGATGGAGCCAGGGTCTTCTCAGTGTCATCTAATGACAAGGTAAGGGGCAAAGGGTGTAAGCTGGAACATGGGAGGTTCCATATAAATATGAGAAGGAACTTCTTCACAGTGAAGGTGACAGAGCACTGAAACAGGCTGCCCGGGGGGGTTGTAGAATCTCATTCTCTGGAGACGTTGAAAACCCGCCTGGATATCCTGAGCGACTTGATCTAGGTGATCCTGCTGTGGTTCAGGGTTTGGACTAGATGATCTTTTGTGGTCCCTTGCAATCCCTAATATTCTGTGATTTTGTAATTCAATGTGAAGAAGCAAAGAACCATTTCTGAGACTTTACCCTAAGAGTAATCTATTTCCGGATATCTTAAATTACTTTTCAAACTACATGAAAATGATGGTATGTTTGAAACACTATTAAATGAGAATAATGGGCTTTCATTTTATACAGTGTCTTTCATACTTATGACATTCTCAAATACTTTACAGTAATGAATTAGATACTGGTTGTTAGGCAATTGTGTGTAGGCATATGCAGCAATCATTATGTGTTATTCATTTTAGCAATAACCTACACTCAGCTCTCAAAAGCATAGATTAGTTTAGTTGGAGAGGGTTCATTGGAAGGAGCTGAAGCTCTTCCTTTTGAAAAACACCACAGAAACATTGATTTTTATCTAGACACATTGAAGAAAAGGAAAGAATGGCTTAACAGCCCATCTTTAGGGCCTGTAATAACAAGGTCAGATGTCCTACAGCACTATTTTGCTATTACTAAAATTCAAGTGTAGGTTTTATGTGAGTTACTTTTCATACCTCCCTGTTCAAAAGCTAAAAAATAATGTCTTTATGTTTTTGTTTATTATTCACTCTTGACCATCTTCGGAAAAGGGGGTTTGTTCCAATTGGACAGTTTTGTCTTTCTTCCAGAAATAACTCTTGGTGTAGGGTCAATAATATTTCTACGGGACACAGTGTGATTTCAAGCAAATTGGATCCATCTTAAGCTTGAAAGGTGAGACTACAGCAGTTAATTTATATTCCCTTTCAGTAATCTGGCTAAGAAGGTGTACCTGAGGAACTATACACCGGTCAGCCTCACCTCCATCCCAGGAAAGGTGATGGAACAATTTGTCCTAGAGGCTGTCTCCAGACACATCAAGGACAAGAGGGTCACTAGAGACAGTCAGCATGGCTTCACCAAGGGAAAGTCATGCTTGCCCAACCTGGTAGCCTTTTATGAGGGCTTAACCAGGTGGATAGATGATGGCAGAGCTATGGATGTGCTCTGTCTTGACTTCAGTAAGGCATTTGACACAGTCTCACACAGCATCCTTGCTACCAAAGCGAGGCACGGTAGCCTGGATGATCGGGTAGTGAGGTGGATTGTGAAGTGGCTGCAGGATAGAAGCCAGAGAGTAGTGGTCAGTGGGACAGAGTTTATTTGGAGGCCTGTATCTAGTGGAGTCCCCCCCAGTCCTGTTCAATCTATTCACTGATGAGGGATTAGAGTGCACTGTCAGTAAGTTTGCTGATGACACAAAGCTGAGTAGTGTTGCCAACACCCCAGCAGACTGTGAGACCTGGATAGGCTGGAGAGCTGGGCAGAGAGAAACTTAATGAAGTATAACAAGGGTAAGTGTAGAGTCTTGCATCTCGGTAAGAACAACCCCAGGTACCAGTATAGGCTGGGGACTGACCTGCTGGAGAGCAATGTAGGAGAAAGGGACCTGGGGGTCCTTGTGGACAACAAGATGACCATAAGCCAGCAATGTGCTCTTGTGGCCAAGAGGGCCAACAGCATCCTGGGGTGGATCAGAACGGGGGGTGGTTAGCAGATCGAGAGAGGTTCTTCTCCCCCTCTATTCTGCCCTGGTGAGACCACATCTGGAATATTGTGTCCAGTTCTGGCCTCCTCAGTTCAAGAGGGATGCAGAGCTGCTGGAGGGTGTCCAGTGTAGAGCCATGAAGATGATAAAGGGAGTAGAACACCTCCCTCATGAGGAGAAGCTGAGGATGCTGGGTCTCTTTAGCTTGCAGAAGAGGAGACTGAGGGGGGAACCTCATTAATGTCGATAAATATGTGAAGGGTGGGTGTCAGGAGGATGGAGCTAAGCTCTTCTCAGTGTCATTTAGTGATAGAATGAGGGGCAATGGGTGTAAACTGGAACATAGGAGGTTCCACATAAATATGAGAAGGAACTTCTTCACAGTGAAGGTGACGGAGCACTGGAACAGGCTGCCCAGAGGCATTGTGGAGTCTCCTCTGTAGACATTTAAAAACCACCTGGATACATTCCTGTGCAACTTGGTCTAGGTGATCGTGCTGTTGCAGGGGGATTGCACTAGGTGATCTTTCGATATCCCTTCCGATCACTAATGTTCTGTGGTTCTGTAATCTCAGTATTCTAATGGCTAAATACACATTTTAGAGGTTATCCTGTACATGGTGCAAGAGTTGTTTTTAATTTGAATCAGTTTGAATGAGTTTAAAATGCAGTATTTCAAGAAATGTGGAGAGCAGAGTTGGCTATGTTTTACATCAGCTCGGTTCACTAGTTATCAAGCAGTAGGGGTGACTATGGCTCATTAATGTATCCAGATGTTATAAAGGACTCTCAGTAGCTATGTTACAAGATGACTTACATGGAGAAAATTTGCTAACAGCTGGAGGAGCTTAATTTATTTCTCTGGGTTCTAGAATACAGTTTCTACATTTTTTGTAGCCTTTAGTTAACTTACTCATCTTTCACACTTGGTCTGTGAAATATGTATGGAAAAATCTCTGAGTTTTTTTCCAGGCAGAAAATCAAGCAGCAGTTCTAGGGAAGCTTGTCAACTCCCCTCAGACTCAAGATGCAAAGCTCACAGATTCGTGTATTAAATCCTTTGTAAATACATTGCCATTCTTTAACTTGGATGAAAAAATATTCATATATGAAACAGTGGGAACGGGGTGTGATGTTTCTGAGAGCAGAAAAACTTTTCAGCAACAGAAACAGCATAAATAATTGTTACTGACTGCCACTGAGAGTACATGAACGTTTCTTGATGTGCTTGAATCTACTGGAACACAAATAAAAAATTGTTTGAACAAGATAAAGAGAAAAATAATCTGAGAGTCTGCAGGAGAGATAATATTCATATCTACATAACAATAACAACTAAAAAACCACACAACAACAAAAAAGACAACAAAAGATATAAAGACTATATATTTTTGCATTTTAAATAAGATCTAAGCTGTAGTACATATTGGGTTTTCAGTTTTTCTTAAATAGCGTAAAGAACCTCACATTTCATGGCCTAAGGTTTAGAGAGATGTTGGGATGAGGGCTGGACTTGATGATATTGGAAGTCTTTTCCAGCCATGATAATTCTATGATTCTATGGTTATTAAACTATTAACATGGATTGCAGAGAGCATTAATCTAAAAAATACTTTAAAATTCTACCTCTGAGAGCAAGCCTTGGAATGACAAACTTTTAAGTATCCTCAACTTATTTTGCCAATGATGCCAAGAGCTACAGATTAATTTACAAACAATTCTATTCTAAATTTTCATGCTGTTAAATATTTCTTCTGCTGTTAACTGCAGAAGAATCACTTTAGCATTAATATGAAATGACCATTAAGGAATTAATGGCAACATTGCATGGTGAGAGGTTAATAAAGAATATTTTGGATAGCTAGAACATCAAAGGTGGGAGTTAAGTAATGTTGTGGCATTACAAGATTAAAGATTGGTACATTTTCTTCATCTCTTTGTTTTAGAGGGTCAAATATACTACCTTAACTTTAATTTTTCATCACAAAGATGCTACAAAATGTCAGAAGGTTTACTTGATTCCTGCAGATCCCAGCAAATATACATCTCTTCTAAGACAATGAGTTTTGATGATTTAACACTAGGAGAGCTTCCACTTCTGTAATTTTTCAGACAAAGAATGTTATGTACTGTCTGCTTTTGAGAAGCTCAGCTTGGGTCTTCTAGCAGTTATGGATGAAGGTAATTGAACTGGAGCATTTAAGTCTTTCATCCAACATTTCTAGTCTACATTGTGAAACTAAGTAAGTATAAGCTGAATATCAAGAATAGTGTCCTGGCAATGTAGTGATGTGATACTAAAATGTTTGGAAATCTTTTTACTTAGATCTGTTAAAACTGCATTGAACAAACCTGCATAAATTACATATCAGCCAATGGTCTTCAAGACAGAGTGGATAGGATAATCTGACATGTTTTTTTCATCTACATCTCCAGACTGCAGGCATGATTAGTGCAGTGTACAATTCATGTATGGTGAAAAGGTCATAATCAGTGGACATATTCTTACCAATTCACAGACCTTTGGGTCTAACACATAAGAAACTTCTATTTTCATTTTTAGGGCATAATTCACGAATATATTCTGAATCATAACAGAAGAAATGTAAGTTACCTTATATAACAGCAGGTACCTTATTTTCAAAAGCTGGTAGAAACAAAGAAGATTTAGAAAAGAAACTTAAAAATGCTTATCTGACATTTTCAGCTGTTAATAATGCATATTCATTCCTCTTGTGCCTCCCAAACAGAAAAATCTCAGCTTATTTTTTTGTATTCCTATACTATTAAATTCTATATTTCAATAAAAATCACTTAAAGATTATTTATAGACTGGGAGTCCCACATGAAAAATTACAAGTAGCAGTGTGCCTGAGCGAATCTAGAAACCATTATTTGATCTATTTAAGAAAATAATGTTTTAATAAAATATGCTTTGTTTATTACTTGCCTTGATGCATTGTAAAAATAACTCATAACTGAATAGAACAGATCAACTATTTTAAAACTGATCCTATTTCTTCAGGTACCTTGTGAGACTTCAGTGATGAAGGTACAACTAAAAGAACTGACATTTTCTTGGTTTTGTTCTATGATCATGTTCATTCAATGAAAGTTCTTAAACAAGAACTGTCTTGAGTGTCAGATTTGGCTCCAACTGAATAATACCCAAGTACCTCACACAGTTTCCAATTTTAGCAGCCTTTTGTTGTTAAATCTATTTTTAAAAAAATCTTCAAAAGCAGATGTGTTGAAAAGAACCAGGAATGTGTCAGAAAATGCAAAAATATGCTAATAATGAGAATATCTTCTATAATGCTGAAAAATACCGGGAAATACTCCCATTTACTACTCCCTGAGAGAAAATGGAACATTTCTTTGCTTATGCTGAGATCCAGGCAGGCTTATAAAAATATTTTTCAGCAACAATGCAAAAGCATTCAAAAAGATAAAATCTGAGGTAAACCAGCCCTTGTGAATTTAAGAGAGGCTTCCGTCTCAAGTTAGCGTCCTTATCACAGAAAAATCAGAAAAGAAAAGCATAGCATTTTCTATATGATAACTTTATTATCGGTGACCTTCCCACCCTAGAGTGAAACTCCATCTTTCCTCAAATGCATGAAGTCACAACCCTGGCCTTCAGTATGCCAACATTTCAGAGATAATGAAGGTAGTAACAGGAGCTCCAGCAGGAACAGTCAATACTGGGACTTTCAGGTATATATATGGCTTGGGGTTCATGTCACCTAAGTTCAGCGCACTTAAAAATGTGAGCTAAGTAAATTGCTTAGACTCATTGTACCACCAACAGAAAGAAAATCACAGCTCCAAAAAGCAAGTTATTCCAGTGTCTCTGGACATTGATGGTGTCTCAGGCATTGCCTGTGGAACTGTTTAACTCAGAGAAACAGTCAGTGTGATTAAATTTAACTAAATATTTGCTATATGGCTAAATATTAGAGATATGAAGCCTTCTCTTTCAGAAAATGCTATGATATTGACTATTATCTTTCTCTTGGGCTAAATATTTACTCCCAGCTTTAAGCTCCTATTCCTTCAATTCCACATACTGCTTCTTCTTGTTCCTCTACCTTGTCTTATCCAGACCATTACCTTTCCTAAAATACTCTCTCTCTTCCCTTCTCTCTCCATCAACTTTATAACTGACCTTCCTTCGCCCTCTTTCCATACTACAGAAAGATAGCACTGTTTGTTGCTGTCAATCAGCGCACACTTTCCTCTCAACCCTTCAAACCCACATGTACAATTTATCTTATCTAAACAGGCTCTACGTCTTTGAGTCAGAGACTGTCTACCGCTTTGACTGTGCAGGCTCAATCATAGCATCACCTCATGTATTCAGACTCAGCGGAGATATTCTGAATGTTGTGTACTATAGAGACAAGCTATCAGGGAGTAGAACATCTCCCTTTTGAAGAAAGGCTGAGGGAGCTGGGTTTCTTTAGCTTGGAAAAAAGGAGACTGAGAGATGACCTTATTCATGTTTATAAATATGAAGCCAATGATAGGACAAGGGACAATGGGTGTAAGCTGGAACATAGGAGGTTCCACATCAATGTGAAAAGAAACTTCTTCACATTGAGGGTTACAGAGCACTGGAACAGGCTGCCCAGAGAGGTTGTAGAGTCACCTTCTCTGGAGATGTTCAAAACCTGCCCAGACATGTTCTTGTGCAATTTGATCAGGTGATCACATTGGACTGGATAATCTTTTGAGGTGCTTTCCAATCCCTAATAGTTTGTGATTCTCTGTTTCTGTGATTCTGTGAGTGAAGTGATAGGATGAGAGAGTAATTGTCTTAAACTGAAAGAGGATAGTATTAGACTAGATATAAGGAAGATATTTTTAATGGTTAGAGTGGTGAGACACTGACACATGTTGACCAGAGAAGTGGTAGATGCCCCATCCCTGGAAACTTTCAAGGATTGAGTTGGATGGGGCTCTGGGCAACCTGATCTAGTGGAAGGTTGAACTAAAATAAGGAACTAAATGATGCTTATGGTCCTTTCAACGCAAACTACTCCATGATTCTGTCATAATATATTATACAGGATCGTAAATGGCAGACAAGTCTAAAATGTTTATAAATAATAATGCAAAACAGGGTGAAAATCATTGCACTGCTGCTCATGTCATTCTCTTGGTACTTAGATCAAATTGACAGAGGATTCTGACTGCTCTAGAAGACTCATGCTCATTGTTGGTTGAGTCTAGAGACAGCATTAACATTTATTGTTTCAAACTAAAACCAAAGGCTGCTTTCTCTAAGGGAATGCCATCCCTGTACCCTGCAGTGCTGCCTAGGCATCCCCAAGCAACCTGTGAAAGAACAGTTGCTGTCCACAAGTAAATAAGTTTGCAACAGCCTTCAAGAGCAATCTAAATGTACATCTAGTGCTTGAGTTAGCTTTCTACCTAGATATGCTTTGTATCATGGTGCGTAGACATCTGTATATTGTCTTCGGGATTGGAAGACATTTTAACTGGAATATCTGGTCTAACTGCATGAATCACACTAAAGAAGTCAAGGAAGGGAGCTGGAAGACCTGTGTGGTTAAAGAGGGAACTGCTAGGCAAACTGAAGAGGAAGAAGAAAGTCTATAGGTGATGGAAGGAGAGGATGGCCACATGGGGTGATGATAAGGCTCTGCTGAGAGAATGTAGGGATGCAACTAGAAAAGCCAAGGCCTCCTTGGAATTAAACCTTGCAATAGAGGTCAAGGGCAACAAAAAGGGCTTCTTCAAATACATTGCAGGTAAAACTAAAACTGTTCAATGAAGTGGGTGCACAGAAGACAGAGGATAAAGAGAAAGCAGAGATACTGAACACCTTTTCTGCTCTGTCTATACTTCTGGAGGCTGTCCTGATATCAAGCCCCAGACTGCTGAGGCTCCAGAAGAAGTTGGGACAAAAGAGGAGCCTGCCTTGGCTGATAAGGACTGGGTTAGGGATAAGTTGAGCAAATTAGAAGCACACAAATCCATGGGCCCAGATGGGATGCACCCGCATGTAATAAGGGAGATAGCGGAAGCCATTGCTAAGCCAATCTCCATCATCTTTGCTAAGTCATGGGGATCAGGAGAGGAGCCTAGGGACAGGAGAATAGTAAATGTCACTCTAATCTTCAAAACGGGTAGGAGGGAGGACCCAGGTAACAATAGACCGGTCAGCCTCACCTCCCTCCCAGGAAAGGTGATGCAACAATTTGTCCTGGATGCTGTCTCCAGGTACATCAAGGACAAGAGGGTCATTAGGGACAGTCAGAACTGATAGCCTTTTATGAGGGCTTAACCAGGTGGATAGATGATGGCAGAGCAGTGGATGTGAGGTATCTTAACTTCAGTAAGACATTTGACACAGTCTCTCACAGCATCCTCGTTGCCAAACTGAGGCAGTGTAGCCTGGATAATCGAGTAGAGAGGTGGATGATGAATTGGCTGCAGGATAGAAGCCAGAGAGTAGTGATCAATGGGACAGAGTCTGGTTGGAGGCCTGTATCTAGTGGAGTCCCCCAAGGTTTGTGCTAGGACCAGTCCTATTCAATCTGTTCATTAATTACTTGGATGAGGGATTGGAGTGCAGTCAGCAAGTTTGCTGATGACACAAAGCTGGGTGGTGTTGTCGACACCCCTGCAGACTGTGCTGCCATTCAGCAGGACCTGGATAGGCTGGAGAGCTGGGCAGAGAGAAATTTAATGAAGTACAACAAGGGTAAGTGTACAGTCTTGCATCTTGGTAAGAACAACCCCAAGTACCAGTATAGGCTGGGGACTGACCTGCTGGAGAGCAATGTAGGAGAAAGGGACCCGGGGGTCCTTGTGGACAACAAGATGACCATAAGCCAGCAATGTGCTTTTGTGGCCAAGAGGGCCAACAGCATCCTGGGGTGAATCAGAAGTGGGATGGTTAGCAGATCGAGAGAGGTTCTTCTCCCCCTCTACTCTGCACTGGTGAGACCACATCTGGAGTATTGTGTCCAGTTCTGACCTCCACAGTTCAAGAAGGACTTGGAGCTGCTGGAGGGAGTCCAGCGTAGGGCAACAAAGATGATGAAGGAGGTGGAACACCTCCCTTATGCGGAAAGGCTGAGGGAGCTGGGTCTCTTTAGCTTGCAGAAGAGGAGACTGAGGGGTGACCTCCTTAATGTCGATAAATATGTGAAGGGTGGGTGTCAGGAGGATGGAGCTAAGCTCTTCTCAGTGTCATCTGGTGATAGGATGAGGGACAAAGCTGGAACATAGGAGGTTCCATATAAATCTGAGAAGGAACTTCTTCACAGTGAGAGAGACAGAGCACTTGAACAGGCTGCCCAGGGGGGTTGTGGTGTCTCCTTCTCTGGAGATGTTTAAAACCCGCTGGATATGTTCCTCTGTGATTCTGCTCTGGTAGGGGGATTGGACTAGATGATAATCCAATCCCTAATGATTCTATGATTCTGTGGTGAGTTTTTTAAGTCAGACACAGCAAATCTATTTGTTCCTCAGATGGTTCAGCCAACTGAACCTTATACACAGTAATTTTATATACAGTGCCATGTACTGGAGATGTTTCATAATGTCCTAGCTTGAGCTCTCTCTGAGTTTAACTGCCCCCAAAATAATATAAGGTATACTAGTGATAAAAGGTCAGATAATGAAGCTAGCCTTTTGAATTGCTTTTAATCTAATTAAGTGTTAATAGTATAAAATATTAGTAGTTATTAGATTCTCAAATGAAAAATATATGCTTTAATAGAAGGTCTATAAGAAGCTCTAATAGTGAGATGGAATAAAGCATTTTATTCCATTTAAAAAAAATCTGAGGTTTTTATAAAGGATAAATATAGTCAGCAGATGTATTTAAATATTTTTTTCCAATTTTTAAAACATTCAAATTTTCTATTTTAATATCTTATATCTTTTGAAGTTACAGATTATGCCAACATTCATTCAGTTTTGTGCAAACCTGACTAATGAAAAGATAAACACATAACAGCTACTATACTGTGCTTTTAACATAAGCATTCTACCTCTGTGCAAAACAGATCAGATACAAACATATCTTCTGAGTTTTGCAGCTTGTCTTAATCTTGTTGTGTGCTGTATAATTCTTAAATGTGTAACACTTCACAAAAATGTAGGTAATGTAATGTTAAGTTAATCTTTACTCACAGAAAATGGGAACAAGATTTATATAAGGTGTTTTGCCATCTCCTGGTATCTTTTAGCTATTTTTTAAAGAAAAATTAAGCTCTATGTTTGGTTATTCTACAACAGATCAGTATTATACTACAACAGATCAGTATTCCAGTCTTTCCTGATCATTCCACAGAACAGCTCATTCTGCTTTGCAAAGCATTGATGTGTGACTTTATGGACTATTTTTCAACGCTTTGTGTTTTTCTGCTTCTTTCCAGAGCAATTTCATCCAAAGAAGCCTGGAGAATGCTATCCAACATAAGTGTATATGGCCTGATTGTGAAACTAAGTACAGACAGAGCTTGTAGACATCTTTATGAAGCTCTGCTGTATGTGGTCAGATCACAGGTAGGCTCAGTCTAGACCGAGATACCTCAAATCACAGTCAGGGCTGAAGGCTCTGACTTCCTTTCGGGCTCTTCTGTGGTACCTGAAAAGCCAAAAATCAAAGTAACTACCTTGGTTTGCATTGATTGGAGATCAACAAATTCTCCATTTCTTCTTCTGAGCAGACAGTAATAACAAGACATATTTGTTTGTCTGTCCACTCTGTGAAATCCAGGCTGGTGATGCAATTCCTCAGCTCACAATGATTTTTGCTTTACTGAAGTTATTGCTAGGTAATTACTAATTTGATGCAAGTTGGTATGAATCATGGCAGCAAAAGGTTTTATATCAAGCAACTTAAAAGAACATTATGTTTACCATAGTGATTAAAATAACAACTGGAAAATTTAAAACAGACACTCCAAACACATGAGGGAAAATAACTTGTTTGGGCTTTATAATATGGTATGTAATTATTTCTGTAACTGGTCAGATAAATCAAATTTATGGAACATCACTAGAACAACCCAGATCTCCCCAGTTTACAGCTGTCAGTCTTTTTTTACAGATGGAGGCAATGTATATTGGAGCCAAGAATGGCACTTCAGTGTTACAGCCTTGGGGACCAGACTCTTGTGAAAGGCTTTATTCAGTACCTCTGAGGCTCTAGTTCAATTACATCAGTCTTTTCCTTTTAAATTTGTGTTTCTGCCACGGGAGTAAGTTGCCAAAGTATGTAATTCCCAGGTCCAACATTTATTAGTGGATTGCGTTTTTTGTACTCTTCCCCCCTGCCTTAAAATGAAAGAAAACAAATTATTATCCCGCTCACGCTTCTCTACTTTGTTTTAATGAATTCCACGCTTTTAAAATTTGGTCTTGCTTTTCCTTGTGTCAACAGTCACTGCTACTTTGTGGCTTTTTCATAATTCTTAGATGGCAGATTTCCATTGAAATGATGATGACTGTCCAAAAGCTACCCAGTTTTCTGATCCTGTCAAAGGTGTGGGTGATGAATACCTTTGGAAATTAGGCCCCGAGTGCTTTAATAGCGTCATTATCCCTGGGTGTTGTCACAACAAGAATCTTCCAGTGATTTAAAGCCAAATGGAAAATTGCATCTCAAATTACTGTAAGTGTGGGTACAAGCAATTATCATCACAGAAGGTACTTCAGTTTCCATGCTCATTTAGTCATGATTTTTCCTCAAATGAGTCTGCCAACAAGGGTACCAATTAAAGTTTTTTTTCTAATGTGGACACCTGCCCATTAGGAGCTACCTGTTCTTTGTAAAAATAGAAAGATGTCTGATAGTAATTACTTTGTTTTCCCTACTCAGGTCTCCAAAGGAGAAGATTTTGTCACATTATCAGACAGGTGTGAGACTGCTAGCACCCTTGGATAGTTGTTAATTTTCTACTTAGGAAGGTTCCTTTGGTTGTTTTTTGTTTCATTTTTGTTTATGGGTTCTGTCTGACACTATTCACAAGGTCACATAATTTCCAAAATCACCTATTTTACAACTTTAGGGGAATTTCAGATTCAAGGAGAAAAAAATTATTGCCACATTACTAAACTGGTGCAGGAAATTACTTCTGTGTATTCAAACACATAATAGTAGTCAAGAACTAATGGGTTTATCACATCAAAGCCTACTTCCAGAAAATGTATTCAGAGTATTTAACCCCAGGTCTTTATAATTATTTTATACTTCCATATTTGAAAGGAGAAACACCTCACTACAATTCTTTAGTGAATAAATTCTCTCTTACTACTTTGGGACTCCTGGGCTGTACTCTTCAGCACTTCTACTGTTATGATTTTAAATCCTCCATTCTTCACTCCAGAACTTATGCACAATAACTCTGTTAGTGAAAGCAATGATTAGCAATCTGAGCTGGTTCAGGGCAATCAGAAAGATAGAAACATCTACTTGTTCTTCACCCTGTCTCCCCTCTGCCCACTTTCTCGGTATAAACACAGCCAAATAAGTCATTCTTTGTGTTTTTGTTGTACATTGTGTTGAAACACATAATGATTTAAACCTGATTTTCTCGGTGTTCCCACAATCTGAAGTTCTCTGATCTACAGGATATGTTACATTTGAAATACATAGATTTTCACTCACTACCACTGTTTTTTACGGTTGTTGCTGCTGCTGATTTTAGTGATTCAACTAAAATCTTTAATTCCCTGTGGTCTGTTCTACAAGCACAGCCACAGCAAATGGTAGTACCTTCTTCCTCAAAAAATTAGCAGGGCTGCTTTGTGTGAAAAGAATCACTAAATTTTGCCTAGCTGTATTTAGGAAACCAACTGCCTTCAGCAGAACCAGCTTATGATGCATGAGTGGAAGGGAGTGAAATGAAGGATAGTGTCAGATATAGGAGTGGAAGTACTGTGTAAGGCATGTGCTTGAAGGAGACTGAAGGCATGGAAAGGCTGGAGAAACCCACAGGAGTTATGCAAAGAGGGAAGGGTTGCACAGTATAATGTTCACAGAATCACAGAACATTAGGAATGGGAAGCAACCTTGTAAGATCATCCAGTCCAACTCCCTGCCACAGCAGGATCACCTAGATCAAGTCCAGGCAGGTTTTAAACATCTCCAGAGAAGGAGACCCACCCCGGGCAGCCCCCTCCAGCACCCCGTCACCCTCACTGGGAAGAAGTTACAGAATCACAGAATCAGTCAGGGTTGGAAGGGACCACAGGATCATCCAGTCTTCCAACCCCCCCCACGATGGGCAGGTATCAGGCTGGCCAAAACCTCATCCAGCCCAGCCTTAAACACCTCCATATTCATATTTTGAAGACAAAAGACACAATGGCTGTGTCATGGCAAGAGCTTGTAGACAAGCTAGTGAACATGCTGAGATGCACAGTTCATCAGCTTTCACATAACGCTGTGCTAACAGGGCTGTACTGTGTTTGGGTCTTGAGCAACTATTTGTATAAATGCCCTGCGTGAGTGGTACCAGCTTATTCATATCTACCGCAGACCCTGAAGGCCCAGAATGCTTCCACTTGTTTGATGGGAGAATATGAAAACAGCTTAACAAGGAGAGCTCAATAAAATCACTTCAGAAATGAGTCAATGTACAGTTTCAAACGGATTATGTGAACATGTGTGTCCAAGTCATTTTCTTACTATTTTTTATTTTTTCCCCAGCCAAAACAATGGCAGTTAGAAGAAAAAATCATTGGTGTTTTCTGGCAGTGTTGAAGGAAAATTTAAACTGGTAACTTCTTTGTTCTTCAATGGAGATGCTGCAGCAAAGATTGTTATTCGATGTGTCTGGAAAAAAAGCCTAAATTCTTTTGTTAATTTTTGTGGTGTTGTTTCATTTTTTTGTTCTTAATTCAGTCATTTAAAAATAAAATACATTTATAAATAAACCTCAGGTAATTATTTTTTTATTCTGGTTTCCTACTGAAACAAGTCTGTTGTGACTACAGTGACTATTTTTTTTAATCTCTTAGTTTTTACATCAACCATGAAAAATGATTTGAGTTTTTATTTTACTCAGCTAGACATAGCAGTAGAACAGGAATTCCAGACTAATGTAAAATGCACTCTAATTATTCTCTTTTAGACATGTATTAAATACTGTATTATCCTTTCTGTTGCAATAACTAAGTTCCTTTTTTCCAGTACTTCTCAACATGAGCTGCTGTTAACTGTACACAGTATACTTAGCGCTATAGTGTTTTTGGATAAACTGGAAATTATGTATAATCTAGAACCCTTGACAAAGTCTACTTATCTGCTTGCTAGCCTTCATCATGGATTAAGGTAGTAATACTGCAGAACCTCTCTAGTCAGGAATGCAATTGCACACTTGAAAGCAGATGGTTAAATGCCACAGAAATTGTTTAATGGTGGCATAATGGAGAGGAGAATGGGAACTTGCATTGACAGAATACTTCCATTATGGATAGATGTTCATGAAATGACAAGCCTCCATGAAATTATTAAGAGAAGGAGCAGATAGCTGAAAGAATCAATTAGGAGAGGTGGGGAACAGGCACCTCAGTAGTGTTGTCCTACAGTATAGAAATACAAGTCATATTGATTCTGGATAAGAGTTAGCAAAGGGTGAATTATTTTATTACATCACATTTTGTAATTTTTTGTTCATTGGGACAGATCAAGACAGATTGCGTGCCAGCAATCTTATGTGTGGTGCTTTAATATATAATAGGAATAGGATTCAACAGCATGTGTATACATGCAGACAAAAAATGTTACTTAAACCTTGACAGAGAAGTGCACATCCTTGCCAGAAATGCCTACCCTTGAAAGATACAGAAAGCTGTTAAAATGTGTACAGTGAAGGGGGGAGATGAGACAGTGGAGATTTTATGACCTCTATTGCTATTTATCACTTTCTTCAAATAGACTATAATCCATGAAGATACCCAATCTCCTTCTAGGAGTATCCTTGATTGAATTGCCGAGCTACCTTCAGGGAATTAATTCACTGTTTGCAAGTCCTTGTGAGTTATTCAGCTCCTTTAGGGCTGCTCAGAAAGGTTTAAGTTTGCATACTGCATTGATAAGAAAATACACCTTCTATCACCTTCCATTTTTGGTCTCTTCTCAGTGTTATTTCACCCCCTGCTAGCCTGGAAAGCTCTCTGTAACATTATAAAGACTATTGGTGTGTATATGGAGACCAATGGAAATTTCATCTAGGCAGTTGCTGACACTAAGGAATGAAAGGAAGAGATCCAGCTATCTCTAAAAATACTTAGTGGGACACATCTATGTATTTTGACACCTAAAGATTTTAAAAAAACCTTTATCTTGTTCTTCCTCCCCCCCCACCGCGGAAAACAGTAAATGCCCACAGGAAAACCCACTCCTACTGATAATATGTAAGTACTATGCAATCGTTGTATCGCTCTTCTTGCTAGCATTAGAAATAATAATTCTTCAAAACAAGACCTGTAAGGATGCTGCAAGTAATACCAAGTGCTTATTGGCAGTGTAGTAAAGTAGAAAAGTAGTTTTAAAATGTTTGAGAGGTTTTTAGCATATTGTTGGACTCTGTGTGTTACGTTCTTTATTTAATGCCTGTATTTACCGAAGCATCTCTTCACTGCTGTCAGAATACTTCATCATTTTAGTGGAAAATACTCTCATGTGTCCCAAGTAAATGAGTTATCACATCATAGAACAGTCTTATTGTTAAAGTGAAAGTGTCTGTCCCACCAGTTGTGTCAAGAAATTGTCACATCTTTAAACTAAACAAATGATGATAAAATCTCAGCAAATGTCTGCTATTATTCTATGTATTAGCAAAGTCATATCGTGAATTCCTGTGTTTTTCGTTCCTTATCAATTGCTCAACAGCACGGTAGTAGGTAAAAAAACGGATTTTTTCAAGATGGAAAAATTAAAATATAATAGTGGCAAATATCAACAATACTTCCTACTAAGCAAAAATTTTAGAAGTAAAAAGGACCTTTGAAATATCCATTTTATTGCCAAGAAGTAATCTCTTTAGGCCCTGAGCCAAATATCTGAACTGGTTAGAGCAGAAATCAATCTTTTTTGTAGTGTTTTAAGGTGTTCAATTATGTCTAAAAATAAACGAATTAGTTTGGATTATGGACAAATCATTCAACTTGGATACAATGGAGACTTTCTGTTTTCCAGATCTTGGGTTTATGTACCCTAGTTCAAAGACAATCCCTAAAACAGAAACAGGGAAAACAATGGTATGAACGATACGATTTCCTTTTTCTTTTCTGATACAGAGCCATAATGCAAGGCTTCATTTAGATAAATCTGTTTTGGTTTTTTTTTTAGACAAACAGATTACACAAGCATCTGAACAGAATCTGAAAAACTACCTACTTGCAGTTTTCCTGTCTTTGATTCGGAGAGATGTCTTTTGTAAATGATTCTGTTTTTGAAGAAGTTGTGGTTCTTTATGAACTGTTTTGGAAGTCCTCATGTCTTTGAAGTAAGGAGTTTCCATTTTATGGTGCAGAATAGTACTGCTTCTTTCTGTGGAACCAACACTATAAAAATTCTGAATCTTTTCTTGATAGCATGTCTTGTCTTTGTTTTTTTCTGCGGTTCTCTTTGCCATAGAAGTTAAGCTCAGAAGAGAGGTTTGCATTGATCATGTAGAGCTTGAGTGTATTTACCTAAACACAAAGCAGGAGTTTGCCAACACCTGAAGCACAGATCTCATATAAGGACTCTTTTCACATGCTTCTTCAAAGTGAAAGGTCTGTATACACCTGCGTATGTGTACATAAACACGTTTGTCTCTCTGACCATATGTCTCTTGGTCAGCTGGTCTGTCTGTCGATCTGTCTATCTAGCTATCTGATAGTCATGCCTTCTTAATAATATCAAGTTCAAAATGCAAAGCAATGATATGATTGATTAACTAATTACTGCACAAGGTTAGATTGATAGCAAGAAAATGGCAATGTGACATCATGTTTAAGAGTAATTTATGTGTAGATATTTTTGAGCCTGAGAGGGTAAATCTCTTTGTCAAGTGAGATAAATATTTTCTTTTGGTCAGTGTATGATGCATCACTTTCGAATACAATTTGCTTCTCATCTAGAAACGTCTGCTTTTTAAAAATTTCTGTTCTCTCAGTTTTCTTGATTTTAAATCTTTTCCCCCCATTTTAATTTCTTTCTTTTTCATACTCTGCTCTGGTGAGACTCCACCTGGAGTACTGCATCCAGTTCTGGAGTCCTTATTACAAGAAGAATGTGGACATGCTGGAGCGTGTGCAGAGGAGGGCCACGAGGATGATCAGAGGACTGGAGCACCTCTCCTATGAGAATAGACATGGGGAATTAGGGCTGTTCAGTCTGGAGAAGAGGAGGCTCCAGGATGACATTCTTGTGGCCTTCCAGTATCTGAAGGGGGCCTACAAAAAGGCTGGGGAGGGACTATTTAGAATGGCATGTAGCGCCAGGACTAGGAGGAATGGAGCAAAGCTGGGGATGGGTAGATTCAGAGTGGATGTGAGGAGGAAGTTCTTCACCGTGAGAGTGGTGAGAGCCTGGAATGGGTTGCCCAGGGAGGTGGTTGGGGCACTATCCTTGGAGGTGTTTAAGGCCAGGCTGGATGAGGCTCTGGTCAGCCTGGTCTAGGGTGTTCTTGTTGAACAAGACTGGTCCCAGGACTGATCCCTGAGGGACTCCACTTGTCACTGGCCTCCACTTGCACTTGGACATGCATCCATCGACAACCACTCTCTTGGTTCGGCCATCAAGCCAGTTCTTTACCCATCTAGTGGTCCACCCATCAAAGCTATGTTCCACCAGCTTGGAGACCAGAATGTGGTGCAGGTGTCAAAGGCTTTGCTCAGGTCCAGGTAAATAACATCAGTCGCCTGAACCTCATCCATTAATGTCGTGACCTTTTCACAGAAGGTCACCAGGTTTGTCAGGCAGGATTTGCCCTTGTTGAAGCCATGCTGATCAAAGTCTGCACACTTAAAGTCCAGGGTTGTAAGCTTAGAAAACTTCCTCCTGGTTGCCCTGAGGATCTTAAATTCAACAGCTTCATGGTCACTGCAGCCAAGGCTGTCCCTGAGCCTCACATCGGTCACCAGTATCAGAGACTTTAGACAGTGACCTAAGAAACAAGCATATGAAGACTGTGCTGTAGGTCAACCCACATTAGGAAACTGTAGAAAGTATTTGCTCACAAAGAACTAAGCTAATGTGCTAAGACGTAAGCTAAGCCAATGAAAAGAAGCATTTGTGGAAACTAAATACAGTCCTGTCTCTTTTTTTCTTGAGAACACTCTTGTTTTTGAACAACATTGTGACAAACCTCCCTAAGGTACTATAAAAAGGGGTTTTTTTTTTCCTCTTTCTGTGGTTACACAAAAATCTATAGCTTCTTTCGGTTTTCTTTTGCTTGTTCATTCCCACTAATTACCTGCTTCTTCAGCCTTTTTGCTTTTTGTTACAGTAACCTTACTGGAAAGAACTGGCAATGAGAAAGACTTCAGTATCCAGACTTAAGCTAAAACAGTTTAATATATAAAAGCAGGCAAGTGATAGAATTTCTGTTATCCCACTTTGAAAAGTTATGTTGAGACTTATGAGCCTAAAATTTCTAGTGCAAGTCTGTGGGTGTTTGGAGTGCAACTCAGGCTAGAAAGTTCTAGCAGAGTACAATCTGCATCACTGCAATCCCACACAACTCTGCAAAACTGGCTCCAGGAGTAAGGATTATTTTTGAAAAAAGTTTGGAAAGGTAGAGGTGAGAACACTGTAAACTGTACTGAAACAAATAAACATGAATAATTCCAGACAAGCACGATATTTTTTTCCTCCATTTTCATGGACTGCCAAACATTCAGCTTACTTGGACTAGACTGGTGTCCATGGGGAATGACAGGGTAAGCATTCATAAGCGGCTTGCTATCCCTCACTAACACACTGTGTCAGCCTGCTCAGGGCAGCACTGGCTTGCTTCAGCCACCCACAAGTTTAGCAGCTCTTCTGTGGGTCATTCTGCCTCTCACTACAGTCAAGTGGGAAGAAAAGGTACTGGTTTGCTCCCTTGTACAGGATGGCAAGGGAGCCATCCTCTGAAGGTATCAGTCCCTCAATTTGTAAGAAAGGGTACCCAGGCAATCAGCTGAACCTAGAGTTTGAACTTCTTGTGAAGACAAGTCTTCTTCCTTTTTATTCAGTGCAGTAAAGATTTTCCAGGAAAGACTACTCACACATCCTGGGTTCTGTTTGACATAGGCTTGTTCATGCTGAAGGTACATTTCAGCATAGACAAGTGTATTGCAGCCTGTCTGGGGTAAAAATAAGGACAAAACTAGAGATAAGACACACCTTGGTTGATAAAGTGTAAACCACCTTGGTTGATAAAGTGTAAACTTGTCATCTCAATGCCTGGCAAACTCCCAGTCTATTTATGATGTTACCAATACCAAAATTATCGGATGCAATGACTAGGAGTATATTTGACCTGGAACGAAAATCACCTCACACCACATACACATTCATTGTGGTATTTGAGGCATAACCTGTGAAAGCAGAGAGAAATCCATCTGGTCTGCCATTTATGGGCACTGCATTTTTACTGTCACTTTTTAAAAAGTTACGTTAACACCCACCTCCAGGCTAAGCCTTGGTGTATGCATCTCTGTTCTGAAAACATTCCTTTATAGAATGATAGAATCATCATGGCTAGAAAGGACCTCCAGAATCATCAGGTCCAGCCCTCATCCCAACATCTCCCTAACTCTTAGACCATGGCCTCAAGTGCCCTATCTACTTGTTTTTTTAAACACCTGCAGGGACGGCGACTCCACCACCTCCCTGGGCAGCCTATCACTCTCTCAGAAAAGAACGTCTTCCAACGTCTTCCTCAGATCCAATCTAAACCTCCCCTGATGCAACTTGAGGCCATTTCCCTTCATTTTATCACTAGTAACTTGGAAGAAGAGACCAGCACCAGCCTCGCTACAACCTCCTTTTAGGTAATTGTAGAGAGCAATAAGGTCTCCTCTCAGCCTCCTCTAGACCAAATAACCCCAGTTCACTCAGCCAACCTTCCCAAGGCCTGTTCTCTAGACCTCTCACCAGTCTTGTTACACTTCTCTGCCCCTGCTCCAGCACCTCAATGTCTTTCTTATACCGTGGCACCTAAAACTGGACCCAGCACTCAAGGTGCAGTCTCACTAGTGCAGAATACAGGGGCACCATCACCTCCCTACTGCTTCTGGTTACACCGTTCCTGACACAGGCCAGGATGTTGTTGGCCTTCTTGGCCATCTGGTCACCCTGCTGGCTCCTTTTCAGCTGGCTGTCAACCAACAACCCCAGGTCCTTTTCCACCTGGCAGTTCTGCTGCCGCTCTTCCCCCAGCCTGTGGTGTTGCTGGGGGTTCTTGTGACCAAAGTGCAATACTTGGCTTTGCTAACTCTCATCCCATTGGCCTCAGCCAATGTTGGAGAACCTGCTCCTGTCTTCTCCATCACTCTAGTTATTCTTTCATGTTGTTGATGCAGAAGAAGACACTGAAAATGGCTGAATAATATACATTATTTGGGGAAGCTGAGGAGAGGCAGCTGCTGTCTTTGTAGGATCTAGAACTTCTCTATTGTGTTTCTGTCTGAATGTGAGTGGCCACCACTTGAAATAAATCCTAAAGTAAAATTTTGACAAAAAAGGGAAAGGTGTCTTCTGATACTTGTATACAAGAGACACACTGAAGTATTTTTTATGTGTGACATACAATAAATTTTTAAAGCTCAGGCTTAATCTGGCACTTCACTACTGTTCATGTCACTTTGGTTCCATATTATTTGTTTTTCATAAATCAGACGCAGACTGTTCTAGTCTAGCTGACAAAGGATAGTAGTTTTAAACAAAGACCTTTCTTTCTTCTCCTTGTTTGAGAACATCATTGATATAAATAAACTTTTCCTATTGTGTTAAGCCTTAAAAAATTGTAAATAATCCTGCAGTAGGTTCTATTGTGTGAAACTGATGTACTTGGGAAATAGATATCTACTTGCACTGTTATGTTGTAAGCTGCAGTTTGACCTGTGCCAATTGCTTCTTACAATATATGAGCTGGTATGGGAGACTGAAGGACAGAAGGCAGGCTGAAAGTGTTCCCTTCAACCCACACTAAATTTTCCACATATTCAATGGGCTTTAAAAAAAATTCCCTGATTTTTCAGGGTTATGGTTCTTTCTAAATATACACTTACACACTAACTAGGTGCTGAATAACATAAGAAGTCACAGAAGCTGAGCTCTGATAACGCGCATAGTTAATCAAGTCATACTCCAACATCTGAGCAGAAAAAGAACCTTAATTGGAAAAACACAATGGGGCTTGGCATCTTTTACATATCCATCATAATGCACATTCAATGTCAAGGTTCAGCAACCTGCAAGAACAAAACGTGGTGTCTTTTTGAAAGCAGAAAAATCTTAGTCATCAACTGGAATTATTAAATTTGCTTGAACTCAATTAGATTTTGGAAAATTCAAAGATTTTGAAATATTTGTGCTCCATAAGTGTGATTCTTGGTTTTTAATTGAGGAGGTAGGAGTATGATCTGTTTAGAAGAACAAGGTGTTGTATTTCTTTCCCTCAGATTTACTGTAATTTCTTCAAGGAGTGAGAAATTTATCAGAACATAATTCTTAATCTTGCTGTCTGCTGTGTTGGAGGAATCTTGTGAGACTTTTGAGTCACTAAGGTTATTTTTCCTGTTTCAGTTCTGCATCTTATGCTATTACTCTATGTTGCAGATGCACTCTGATGATGGACTCATTCATCTTTATGAAGCATGCACGTTAGGAACGTATTTTGAAAGTTGTCGTGATCACATACAGGTGTGCTCATTTCCTTTTGTGGAATGCTAGGTAGATGACCTGCTACCAGCATCTGAACTGTTTTTTCCAAGACCAGCTTGAACAGGTTGGCATGCATCTGTGTTGTGCTGTCACCTCTTTGCATAGAAAGATTGTACATGTACCTAGCAACTGACCATCACAAGAAGGTGACTTGCAAATTCATCTACAGGTAAGTTTTTTAATTAGCTGTCTCTCTGAATTTATATACACATGACTGTAGAGATATAGATCTGCGTAGGGTCATGTGCACAAGCATGCTGGCACAAATGCACACACTGCCTAAACGTTGTTTAATTTGCACTTTAATATTGCTACACTTACTTTCCTTGTTACTCTTGCCAGTGTTTTTAGTGGACTCCTTTCTTGTCTCCTTACTGATTTCTGAATTTCTTTCCCGGCCAGTGAATAGAAAAGAAGATACATGGAGATAGAATTGGAGGAAAATCTCCAGACAGCAATGTATATTTCTGATGCATGCTGTGTATTTCAGTCTCGAGTGTGGTACCTTCAGCATGTTTGCAAAGGATGATACGCTGAAAGAAACTGTGCAGAGTATGAGTGATTCACAGTGAAAACTGGTAAGGAAAATTTGCTATTTACAGTCAAACAAAGTCCTCCACATACTTCTGACTGCATAACCTTTAATATAGAAAAACAGTCATTAAAAGTTGCTTGTAGATTTGCAGTGTTGAGGCTGAGGCATGGAACTGCATATGTAGTGCGATTGGAATGCTGTCATCGTTATCAAAATGAACAAAAATATAGCATATTTAAATATTGCATTTTGGCTTATTATAAGGTGGCATTTATCTGTACTTACTAATAACTGAATATATCATGGCTTACAAAAGCTTAAATACAAAGGATGGATATAACTAGCTAGAAAACACTGTAAGGGAAATGAGGTGGTTACAAAGGGCATATCCTGGATATGGACTAATAGGTCATATAGTTTAGAAGAAGTCATAGCACATTTATCTTTTAAGCCTGTGATTTATACTGAGATGAAGCCAGTGTATCCTGGAATTCATGACCATATGTTGCCTAAATGGAATTATTTGACAGTTCCAGTTTTGTAATTAATCACATCTCAGTTAGTATCATAGACATCTCTGATGCAGTGAAAAAAGGCATGTGTAATGAGAAACAACTGCAGGAAGTTAAAGCTAGACAAATACAAGCACAAATGTTTAGTATTGTTTGCCTAATAACCTGCCTATCTAGATGCTACAAGACCTGGCCACAGCGTGGAGAAATACACTTTTGCCAAACACAAGTTACCAGTTTGGGATTACCTCTGTTTTTTACAGGAGTAGGAGCAAATGAACTCATGATGAACCCCCACTCTTAAAAACAACAGAAGACTATATCTATGAGTCATATTCTTGTCTTAGTTTAGAGGTTCTGTTGCCCCAAAAGCAGACATTTAGCTAAAGTCTTAATAGACCAGGGTATAGAACACTGGCTGCTATTAATGCATGGGGTTTGAATACACAGACTCAGTGTCATCTAGTGATAGGACAAGGGGCAATGGGTGTAAGCTGGAACATAGGAGGTTCCACATAAATATGAGAAGGAATTTCTTCACAGTGAGGGTGACAGAGCACTGGAACAGGCTGCCCAGGGTGGTTGTGGAGTCTCCTTCACTGGAGATGTTCCAGGCCCACCTGGATGTGTTCCTGTGTGACTTGATCTAGGTGGTCCTGCTGTGTCAGGGGGATTGGACTAGATGATCTTTTGAGGTCCCTTCCAATCCCTAATGATTCTATGATTCTGTGATCACTTGTGTCATGAGATGCCCTGGTGACTTTGGTCCTCTCTGTCAACAGTTAAGCATCTTTTTATAGATTCACATTCACAGAATCATACAATCATTTAGGTTAGGAAAGGTCATTATGAGCTTCGAGTTCAACCACTAACTAAACTGTACCAAGTGCACTAATAAACCATGTCCCTAAGATCCATATCAACAAAACCTTCAAAGATGTCCAAGAATGACATCCCTGGGCAGCCTGTTTCAATACCTGAGAACCCTTACAATACAGGGTTTTTAGGTTTAGGTTTTGGTTTTTCCTAATGTCTAATCTAAACTTCCCCTGGTGCAACTTCAGGCCATTTCCTCTTATCCTATCACTTGCTACTTGTGAGAAGAAACCAACAGCCATTTCTGTACAATCTCCTTTCAAGTAGTTGTAGAAAACAGTAAGGTCTCTCCTCCTTTTCTCCAGACTTGAGACAGCCCCAGCTCTCTCACCAAATCCTCATAAGGCTTGTCCTCCAGATATTTCACCAGCCTCATTGCCCTTGTTTGGATCCACTCCACCACTTCAATGTCTTTCTTGTAGTGAGGTGACTTCTTGGCCACCTGCGCACACTGCTGGCTCATATTTACATGACCGTAAATCTATAACCCCAGGTCTCTCCCTGTCAAGCAGCTTTCCAGCCAATCTTTTTCATGCCTGTAGCATTTCATTGTGTTTTTGTGAACCAAGTGCAAGACCAGGCAATTTGCCTTCTTGAACTGGCCTTGACCCATCACCAGTTCAGACATCCAGATCTTTTTGTAGAGCCTCCCTACCCTCAAGCAAATCAACAATACCTGCCCAAATTGGTGTCACATGCAAACTTACTGAAAATGCAGTCAATCCACTTGTCCAAAGCATCAATACAGATACTAATCAAGAACGTCCCAGAAGAGACAATAAGTCAAAATATATTACTTAATTTGCCTTTGAATCACCTGATTTTAGTGAGAATGTTCTAAAAAGTGTAACTGCAGAAATGCTTAAAGCAATGACAGCTCTCTCTTCATCAGATAGCAGTCTGTTCTGTGTGCCTGGCTGACACACCTTTGTTTTTTTCAACTAGTAGATCACCTCTGTTATGAAGTAAATATATATTTTTATGTTTGGTTTGATATTGAACTATCTATTGGAATGGTCTACAACTTCCTTGGGCTTGAAAGATTGTCCTTTCTCATTTTAATTTGGCATTAAATTTAGACTCAATTCATGTAAAATACGGCACTATTCTAAAATATATATCCTGCAGAGTTTTTGTCTGTGATATCAAATGGGATATAAACAGCATGTGCAGATAGTTAATAAATCTTGTATTGTTTTTATATATTTATTAAAAGAATACTTAAATTTCATATCCATGTTCAGTAGCTATTCTCCATCCTAAGCATGTTAGTTGTTGTGTATCCTAATATCAGGATATTTGATATTTTATTTCAAGTTTATTCTGAAAAAGACAATACTAGGAAGAACCTAGACATATATTTCTGAATAATTCTGAGCTTACTTTGAATGTATTTCCACAAACTGTTTTTTAAGAATTGGTTTACCACACCTTTGTCTGTTTAAAAAATCAACTCCTTCCAAACAGGGAAGGTTGCCTCTTCTCAGAAGATCCAGCATGCTGAATGAAGGCTAAAAGCCACTAGAAGCAACTTGCTCTGCCCTTTTAGTAACAGATCTTTCTTTTCAAGTTGATGAATCGAATTAAGCTTTTGACGGGATTTTCCATGCAACCACATTTCCTATAGATATTGCACGTACCAAACCTGCAAAAGCTAAAGACATCTTAGGTGGCAAATTTGGAATTCATTTTACCTACTTCTTTCTTCTTAAATGATGATGTTGTTCCTGTTTCTTCCATAGTCAATGGAGGGAAAGAAGCAATGGACAAGGAACTTCCAAAGAAAATTTCTTCACACTGAAAACAGGATTTGAGGCAGGAAATAATTGACTGCAGAAAGAGAAGTTTAACTTGCTGTAAATGTGCAAGTGTTTGATAACTAGAATGACTACAGTGGCTAACTGTTATTAAGATGTACTGGAAATTATGTGAATTTTTGATCATATCATTACACATTCTTGATGAAATATTAAAACATAGAATAGCTGTATTTTTCTTTCTGGAGTCAAAAATTAGTAGTACAAATCAAGATGCTGCTTAGATTGCCTCTGTCCTCCAAGGCTTCATGTACAAAACTAAGTAAAAATCTGTGCACAAATGTTGTGGACACAGTTTTGGTCTAGGCCAGTTGGCAGTCTCACACTCTCAAGTATAATTTGATAGTTACTATGGGCAAAAGCTCATTCCAGACAAGTAATTTAGACTTATATGTTTTGGAGACTGAGAGGATTTGCTACTAGCGCCTCAGTGTAAGAAGATCGTCGCAGGGAGTAGTTTTTGATCACAATGTCTTACTTAGCTCTGCTCCTCCTATTATCTCTACGAGAATTTTAGAATTAGTAAATTCTTTCTGCCGGGTTTTGTCACAGCAGCTCTGCATGTCCTATAGGCATTAAGAGGTTGAGTGGTGTTTAGATTCCAAGTAGTATGAAGCTGCTTTTAATATATTATAGCTATTCCATTGCTTCTAGAAAACTAGCGGTATTACCTATATGTAACTGGAAACTAAGTTCAATTAGGACTCTTTTAAACATTTTATTTGACTCAGCTTTTATTTGATGGGAGACCATGAAATACCAACAATGCTGTCTATGTAAGTGGTCATCTAATTGAAAGGTATCAATTTACTTCTCAACTTCACAAAAAAAGTCTTAAAAGAGTCTTTCTACAAACTTGGTAAACTCATTAAAATGCTCAGCATTGAAACACTTTCATTTAGCTTTTTCTTTTCTCTCTTGAACTGTGATTTATTCTTCCTAGTTACTAAGTATATCTCCCATTTTACTGCTGGAACTCCCACCCATAGAATTTACATCATATAGCACTGTCTAATATCTCATTGTGTGATCCTACAACTTAAAGTGTAGGCAACAGAAGTGAAAAGAGGCAGATTGTTTACTTTTGGACTAGGTTTTTTTTTCCTAGTGACAATTAACTAATACAGAGGAAAAGCTGTATCTGATGTTCAACTAAATTTACAGTATTTCTCCTTCTTTTTATTGTATCAGTGACATAATCCTAATGCTGTACACTTGACCAACAGGTAGATCATTTTTATGTTTGAGGGTTTTATAAATTTTATTCCCCAGAAGACATCACATATATCTCCTAGCAAAAGAACTGTTGTCAACAGTAGTCATTCTTCAGATGATTTTTTGCAAGTGACTGCCATTTTCACTTCTAAGACATATGTCTAATGTGACTAAATTATGTACTTATGTTCACATCCAGGTGAAACCTATGACACATATGGAAATCTGTTTATCCTGCTTTGCTGACGAAGCTTGAATTAAAGAACACACTGAGAAGTTAAACTGCGAAGATAACCCTGAAATTATATGTGTGTCATAGATGTCATTGATTTTTCATCTATATTTCATCCAAATTTATGAAGTAATAAAGATACATGATAGAGTCTGTAAGGAATTTGGAATACCATATTGGAACAGGGGGAGAGGAAGAGAAGATCGCCAAAACAGGGATTCCAAAGTGAAAAAGGCTCAAAGGTTACTCAGAACGACATTGTAAGTAAAGAAGGCAGTTCTGCTGCCCAGCTGCTCCAAAGATGCCAACAGTTGTCTTAATGTTGCCAGAAGGCTAGATGCCAGTGACAAAAATGAACATGGTATAACATCTGTTTTTTGTGATTGCTGCCCAAAAATGAGAAAGGAACGTTCAATTGCTTCAATACACATGACTGAAAAAGAAGTAGATTTTGTAGCATTCTCTTTATCAGAATATGGTTTTAGGCACTGATGCTTTTCTCAGCCTGTTCCATGCATCCCACATGTTGTATGGACACCAGGACAATGACATTTTAGGGCTAGCATCAGGGCTTCTACCCAGTCATAGCTGTTTGTGGGGTCCTGAGTCCACGGTGACTCAATCGGTGTTCTGGAGCCTTTCTTGGTAAAGGCCTCCTCTCACCTCCTCCTCTGCCAAATGTCTCAATGAGGCAGCTAAGCATGCTTAATTCTTTCTCAACATCCATGCACAGAGCAGGATGCTTCTGGCAGACGCAACAAATCTGTTCTAATTTACAGGCAACTTGATAAAACAGCTGTCCTACTTTTCTGAAGCACTGAACACCTTGAAGAAACATTTGGCCGAAAGCAACATAAAACAGCCTTAAAGCCATTTAAAGCAAGGTTCTGCGGTAGGAAAGCGTAAGCTAATGTAAAAAGTCATCAGGTGTGATCAAATCTAACTGTTAGATCCTTGCTCTCAGAAGTGAGATACACCACTTCTCTTGTATTTAACTCCCTAAAACAGGAGAGAATCAGATGTTTCAGGATGGAATATACAAGGTCTGGCATGTTTGGGAAACGTATATTGTTCTCTGGATGTCTTTTTTAGCCTGTGTTGCTATTGAAATTGAATTCAGAAAAATCTGAATTTTCTTCACTCTGTCAAGAACATTTTGAATGCTAATCTTATCCTCTAAAATACTTGCATACTTTGCAAGAGTAGTTAATGCCATCACTGTGAACATCAATGCACGTCAGAATTGAACACTACATAGACCTAGCTTGACATGTGCTATCAATGGAACACTGATAACTATTTCCAGGCACACTTTTACAATTAGCTTTGTAGCCATGACTAGGTAGTTCCTCTATACCAAGTTTCCCTACTTCCTTATTGTAATATTTTTCCAGATGGTGCAATGTCTCAATAAAACCAAACCTTTTCATCTAAGTCTTTGCTGATCCACTGTGGAATGAGGTTAGGCTGGCTCAACGCAATGTACTGTTCATAGTTCTCAGCTTGCATTTTCTGGTATCTAAAGCAGTTTTTATTTCTTAATAAGCTTAAATTAGAGTGGTCCATAATTCACCAGTTTGTGTCTCTTTTTCTGAGAGATACCCTTCTTGTTATAGATAGGCACCACATTTGCTCTTACCAATCTGCTAGAATTTCCTTCATTCACCATGAATTTTCAGATAGTTTTCATGTTGTCTCGGATAATCTTTCAAAGTTTAATATTTTTAAGTTTAATGGATTTAAAAACACCTAGCTTTATGCACATTGTAGCCCATACCTTCCCGGTTATAGGGTAAGAGCCTCGTCAGTTTGAACAGTACTTGTTCCTTAACAACAACAGCCTTTCCAGTGAAAGCTGATGCAAAACTCACATAAAATACTCATTATCCTACTATAATCTGTAATTTTTCTTTCTGTTGAGAAGCAGGCCAAGAGTCTCCCAGCACGTCTGCATGCTACCACTCTACTTAGAGATTAATCGTCTTGCTACCACTGATGCCTCTCACAAATTCAATTTCTTTTGCTTCTTAGCTTTCAGAGTCAGCCTCGATTTCCTTTAGCAATTATCTTCAATGCTACAACATAGTCTGCATATGGTTCTTTCTTGTAAGGTTGAAGTGAAATTCACAAGTTAGCTCAGATGATGTCTTGCTACATTTCTTATACTTCATCTGGATTACTCTGTGTGTGTGTGTGTGTGTGTCTGTGTGGGTGTGTGCCCTTTCTCTGAAGGACAGCTTTCCTTAACTGCTGCAGCTTTATACAAAAACTCCCGTCAATCCCTACAATAACCGCTCCTGTGATCCGTGTGATTCTTTTAATTACCCACAAAATTATTAATCTACTGATTGTTCTAATTCAGTGACCTATTGTAAATCCCCAGTGTATCAGCACCTTCTTTCTTTCCTTTTCTATCATTACCTGGACGCTATCATCTAGTTCTTCCCCATAGGTAATATGGCTGAATAAGCACTGACACCTCCTATGTCAGCTACCTTTTCAAGCCTCTGTTGTACCAGTTAATTTGTTATTGTCATTGGTGTTTATACATACTTGCAATCATGGAATTATGGAATCATTTAGGTTTGAAAAGACCCTTAAGTTCATTGAGTCCAATCATTAACCTAACGCTACCAAGTCTGCTGCAAATCTATGTCCCTAAGTGCCACACATACATGTCTTTTTAAGACCTCCAAGGATGGTGACTCAGCCGCTTTCCTGGACATCCTGATCCAATACTCGACAATGTTTTCAGTGAAGAAATTTTTCCTGAATGAGTATGTCATACTTCCTTTCAAATGCAATTAAAATCTTCCTCTAGGAAGAAGTTTATAAGCAAAGGTGTTCTTCCTTTGTCAGGAGGTGACAATCTTCTAAACAATGTCTCAAGGATCACATTCCATCCCATTTATACCACGTGAGAAGTAGGGCCAGAACCTTAGTTCTTATTCCTTTATTAACTTGGCCCTTCACTTAACTGGCCAAGACCATGTTACTGATTCTTACATTCCTGTATTGCCCTAAGTCTGTTCCTCAAGCTCTTTGAGCTTCCTGCTTAATTTTGATTTGTTCATTCCAGGTAGTATCAGAGACTGGAATAAGAAGTGTGATTAGTGGTACAGGTAAGCCTATAACTTTTCATTTAGCTCAGACTCTGCCTGCTCGGCAGTAACAGATCCTATGAATTCTTGAGGAGTTATTTCATAACAGATTTGGATTAGATTTTTTTTTTCTGCTTACCAGAACGATGTGTCTGTTCCTTCTCTCAGCAGATGATTACTCAGGAGCTGGAAGCTGTCTGCAAAGATAGATGTAGCCAACTCTATTCCTCCTCTTCCTCCTATTCTATTACTGGTACTGTTGCAAAATCTATGCAATCATCTACTGTGCCTGCCGTTGAGGTTTCTGGCATTAAAATATTTATGACCAGTGTTTCAGCTGATGGGCCAGTCTCACAGCTTTCCTTCATGAGTCTTATAAAATTCTCTTAAGTGTCATGTCCTGTGCTCAATGTCTTTACCATCTTTACCCCTATTTGCCCTTGCAAATGTAGTCAGGGGCTTGGGATGAAACACCAACCTCATCTGAGTCTGTCCTTAATGATGCAGTTGGCAAATACTTGAGAGAAAAGATATTTATTAAGAAACTGGATGTGTTCATCACTCTCTGTTATGTACATTGTGATAATTGCTAACATCTTATACTTAAAACTCCATCCTGAAACTCTTGATTAATAGGTATTGAGATCTGCTGGTCTAGTGGCTTACCAATCTCTTGTCTTAGATATTTTCTGATGCTTTATTTTAAGTGAGACTCTGAATCCTGTAGCGAATTAATGATGGGCATTTTTGTTGTATGGAATTGCTAACTTGGCTTCCAGAAGTTGTACAGCAATGTTCACATGACACTGTGCCTATGAATGAAGATGTTCTGCCTCTTGAGAAGACTAATTCTCCAGGAAGCAGCACCACATTGAACTTTAGGATCTGTAAGTAGTTCAGCCTCAGTTGAGTCCCTCTGGTGATGTGCTTTATATGCCCATCTTAAGACTTACGTGCATCTTGAATAGTGGGATTTTAATAAATAATCAGTATTGCTATTCATTTTTTACATTTACTTTTTCTTTTCATCTGTTTTCACTCTTTTTGTTCTTCCCATCTTATTGGGGGAAAATCATGCTCTTGTTGAAAGAAAAATTCCTTTACTGAAATATTAGCCAGTTTACAAATGTAATGCATTCGTTTGGACTCTGCTGTCAACACATCTTTTTTTGCTCTCTCCATCCCAGTACTCCTCTTTTTTATTGTAGTTTTGCCATCTTTTGTCAACATCAGACCTGGCTGGCTAGGTCATCATTCCCCATATATGTAAATGTGCAGCTTGGGGAATTAGTCTGATTGAGTTGCAGGATTTACTTTACCTCATGTTAATGCCAATATGGTGTTTTGGAGGCCTGCTCTAGTGCTTCTGCATGCTGTTCACACTCTTGCAAAGTGGCTGTCAAGTTTTCCCATCATGATGTTCACAGGTATATATGTGACTCTGTGGAGTTCAAGGCAGGGCACAATCTCATTTATGACTCTTGAACACCTTTACTTTGTAATGGGAACTGGTCAGCCTAGAGTTTGTACCTTTCTCCAAATAAATAACTAAATGTTGCTGTTCTGTGTTGAGCATGGTTCTTAAACAGGATTTGCTTCCAGCTTTTGCACATGGCTGGTTATATAATACTGCAGCAGCCTAGAAAGACAAGAATTACTTGATGAGGAAAGTGACAGTGGAATGGAGCACTGAATTTCATTATAAAGGTGAACAACTTCAGTTTGTGACAGCTAAGAGTGAAAGTCTTTAACAGGGATTATCTGAACTAGAGGATAATTGTACCAGGCAAAATGTCCATCTCTCTGTGTATGTAATAAACTGCTGTAGCCCATGGAGTTAATTCATTGACCTAATAAAAATCATGCATAATTGCATACTAGACATCTGTGGCCCTGATTTGGTACGAATAATTGACCAATAATTGGTCAATCTGGAAGAGCTGAACATGGCATTCTTCTAACATTTGGATATGAATGTATCTTTATGATCATCAGTACCATGTGGAGACCTTGCTGGAAAATTTTGGAATCTGATGTTCTTCATTCATGGCACTAGACTGATGAAACTAAGAGCCAGCCAGTACACTAAAGAGTAGTTGTGTCTTCTATGCCAGCAAAGAATCTAACCAAGACTGGCAAAATACTCTTCTTCATCTGTGAGCCAGCTTCCCACACCTGTGCCCACTCACACTGAGGATCTAGTTTCTACCTGCTATACAATTGCTGTATTCAGCAAGTCTCTTGAGTTTCTATTATCTGTAATATGATGCATTCCACATAGCCAGTGTGCAAGGCATGCAAACTAGGAGTTACTTTGGCCTCTCTTTTCATCAGATCTTCTTTTTATGGCACTGTCAATAACAGAGAACTGTAAGATGTTGTGCATTGTGTGCCACATCTAATGTAGCAATACTAATCTTAAGATGTTCCTTCCGTAGGACTTGCTAGAGGCAGGACAGCTCCAATCTGAGATACTACTTAAGAGTTCAAAGTACTAGTAATCAGGAAAATTAAAGATTTGACTTTCAAATTGTGTGTTATCCGAACACTCAGAGCCATTGATGAGTGTGAGAGAGAATAAACAGAGCCCTGTAACGTTGCTCTTCTAGTCATTGCCCGACATCACTTCTTTGTTTCCTAAACTGAAATTCTGCTTTGTGGTTTGTTTTTTTTCAGTAAGAACTGTGTTGTTTGATCTTGTCCCATTGCCTGTAGAAGGGGTACAGGTTAATAAGGGCTGTAATTGCTTTTTTTTTTTTTTGTTGCCTTTACTTAGTGCTCCGAAGTGTTTCTTAGCACTTCAGCCCTGCATGTTCTTGGAGACAAAATATGTTATTCCAGTAGGAGACAGCCTATATCACTAAAGTTGGGAAGTGAAAATCATTGAGGGCATGTACAAGAGAATGGACTTTACTCCTTTCTAATCTGGGCAAATTAGAATTTCCTACTTCTCACAACAAGATAATTTGTCCAATTTTCAAGATACCTTTATTCAACTGAGCTTTTTTATTACTATACATTGAGAAAAAGAGAAAACGTTCTTCAGGACAGATGTGGGAAATATGTCAAAGTGTGGAGGGTGACCATGGCACATTTTCAGAAGTCCAATAGGTAAGAAAATCTGTTTTTCAGAAGTCTTCTCAAACTGAATGCAGACAAATGAAAAAAAAAATTCCAGCTTTTTCTACAGAGAAGACTATCAGGAGAGGGAGAAAGGAATAAGAAGGTGACGGGAATATCAGCCACTTCAGGGGGTGTAAATATGGAGTATTTAGTTTATTTCAGTACCTGAAACAGCTCTAGTGGCCTAGTTATAGTGTAGATACAGTTGTATTCATGAAGCTAAGAAAGAAGCACAACAAATCAGTTTGATCCAAAGCAAAGCAGAGTAGGGGGTTTATTTGTTTCAGAATTCCTTGTAATGCTCTTGATGTGCTTTTATTAGCGTACAGAAATGACAGTAGCTTAATTCAAGTCAACCACTTGAATTGCTGTAAGTAAATCAGAAAATTTACTGTCTTAAAAAAGAACTGATTATGTGATAGTTAATGCAGTTAATTCACATTTTCAATTATTATCATCCCATAAGGATATATCTGTAAGAAAACATGTTAAAGTTCTTCTACAAAGATTGATAGAGGGAAAAAATTAATGAGGAGTTTCAATTTATTCTACTGAAATGAGTAGGAAAACTCTAATTTACTTCAAAAGCAGTATCTACCTTTTATGTATAACTACTAAAAACATACAGTTGAAAATACCAGAAGAAAACAAGCTCATGGTAAGGACTCAGAAGTAACCACCCAAAACTTCTGTACAGCTATCTATAGCCATATAAGCCCAGAGAGCTCTGTGGATTTCAGTAGTGCAGACTACCAGTCATAACAAACATTTTGCCAAGTGAAAGATTAAACATTTTTATAATTTACTTTGTTTTGCTGCAGATGAGCTAAAAGTTTCTCCAAATTATGTGGATTCCAATTCCAGTACATATGCACACAGACGCAAGTTTACAGAGTAGGAAAAAAGTAACATTTAATAAACGAAAATTCCAAATCCACTTCTGGGCTGGAAAGCTGTACATATACTTTTTGCAGGAGGAATGTTCTACAAATGAATTATAAAACTTCCAGAAATATGAGACAATTTTGAAGCACATTGCTAAACAATAATCCAGTGACAGACTATTCACACAAAAAATCAAGTTATACCCTGAGAAACTGCCAAGTTGGCAGCAAGAGTCAAGGATACTTAAAGTGAAAGGAATTAGGAAATTAAAATTTAGAATCATGAATATGAAAATACTAAAATCAAAACACATAAGGAGTTTACCTCTGTATAAGGGAAACTGTGAAGAGGAAACTGGCATACCTTCATTTTAAAAAAGATATGAAGGTGGATTGTTGAAACTACACACTGACTAGCAATTCTTCAGTTTTTGGAAAAAATGTGGAGGATAGTCTCAATAAAGCTATTTCCAGACACTTGGAAGACAAGAACACTGTATGAAACATTCATCTTGAATTTACTGCTTGGCATATCATGCTTGGCCAATCTGACAGCCTTCTACAATGAAGCGTCCAGGTTTGTGGATGAAGGGAGAGTAGCAACTCTTTATCAAGGTTTTCAACAGTGTGCCATAGTTTCTGTCAACCAAACTCCAGGACAAATGTACTGGGTGATTAGACTGTAGGGAGGGGTGGAAAATTGGCTAGACCTTAGAACTCGTGATTTTCAAGTCGAACATTTCATTGTGCTCGCTGGGGGTCAATATCTATTTGGGACAGATCTAATGCCTTCATCAATGACCTGGACAACTGGACTGAAGGTATCTGTCATACCTGATAGAACACTAGACTGGAAGGAGCATTGATGCACAGAGAGAATAGGGATGCTATTCAGAGGGACATAGACAAGCAACAGGAATGAGCTATCAAGAACCTTACGATGTTGAACAAGGACACCTGGGGAAGAGCAAGCCACACATCAATACAGGCTGGGAATGAA
Source organism: Rhinopomastus cyanomelas (assembly GCA_013400115.1). Lineage (NCBI taxonomy): Eukaryota > Metazoa > Chordata > Aves > Bucerotiformes > Rhinopomastidae > Rhinopomastus > Rhinopomastus cyanomelas. Next base: position 30,629 of record VXBP01003008.1, on the reverse strand, counting down.
CTTGCTAGTCAACCATTCTGCAGGGTAAGAATTATGGGTTTTATAGACATGAAGTACCACATGGATCAACTGTGTACTCTTACATCAACAAAAGCTGAATGTACACAGAGATGCACTGGTAACAAATCAGCAAGCAGGCTGAGGAAAGTTATTATATTCCCTTTTGTTTGGCACTAGGGACATCCAGAGGTTTCTTATGATAGATTTTTTTGTGCACAATGATTATATAATTCTTATATTCAGTACTGTTCATTAGGTCTTGTTCTGTGATCATGTCAGGGGTTAAGTTAGATTAATAAATGTACATATGCTGAACAAAAGTCTTTCCACATGAACCAAAATCCTGGCAGTTGGTAGGACGTATAAGATTAGGTCCTTGATTATTGTCACAGAGAAATTATTCACAGGTGATATAAATGTAAGCATTTTATTTTTCCAGTTACTTTTATAAACATTTTTATGAGGAGAGAGAAGATGTTTAAAAATACTTTTTTACTTTTAGTGGTAATAATTCTAATTTTGACCTCTCTAATAATTGTTAATACGTGTTTATAAAGCTGCATCAGAACTACACCGTTCTCCTCCTTTTTGCCTCCCACGTCAGTGTGTAGGATTGAGTAGAAGTACTAATTCTGGATTATTGACTCTAGTTTTGATTATTGCAGTTATAACTGGGTAGTGATGTTTGAAGTTTAGCTTTCTAGTTTTGGGTGGTGTTTTTTGTTTTGTCTATGCTTTGATTTTGAGTTTTAGTTTTATTTCCTGAAGTTGCACCTTTACCAGTGACACTCAACTAACTATGAAGCTTTGGAGCTACAGCAGCTTAATCTTTATTAACAGTCAAGAAGAAATTCTCAGGCTCGAACTCTTGGTTTGGATTGATACACAGCCATCTCTGTTGAAAATGTATGTTTACTCCCAGACAGCGACAAAACTCCCATAGAAGTACCACGTGCTTGCACTATGGCAAATGTGAGAAGCTGCACATTAAGATAATCATAATGGAAAAGGATTTTGAATATCTGTAGACATTTCTAGAATGTTATTTGATCACTTTTCCTCTATCTGCTGGCTGCACACTTACAATTACATAGCAGAAAGTTTCAGCTGGATTATACAAAAATTTTTGATGACAGTTTTAAGCAATGAAATCATCCTGACATGCACTAAGGAAGCCAGGAAGCCATATGTCAGATCTTTTTTTCCTATACACTAGGCTATTTAAAATTTACATTTAAGGCCTGATATGAAACCTATTGAAGGTAATGGAAAGATTTTAATGCTCTTTGACTAAAGTACATGTACAAGATCACATATTTTCTGTGCTATTTCTGTAACAGCTTGGCAGGATTTACTATTTCTATACATTTCCAGGAATGCTTCCTCCAGTTCCTTTGTAACTATTATTTCCCCTCATGATATCATGAATCTTCAGCTTCACTAAGGCTTTACCTTATTTTCCTACCAGCCATCAGCTTAATTCTCTTGTAAGATGCAAGTTGTGTATGACTCCCCAAACCCACCAATCTGGCTTCTGAATGCAGTGGTAATTAACAAATTCATGAGTTCCGCTCCTGGCCAACAGTCAAAGCCAGAATTTATTTCTAATTTTATTATTTCTTTTTTCTTTGACTTTATACAGTGTTTCAGTTTAAACTCCTGTTGGACATCTATTGGCTTGATATCTGTTGTTGTTACCTCTTACTTCATGAAAGAGTAAAGCTATTACTTGCAGCAAACTGCTGGAATGCAGTGTGCCAATAATAGACAATTTACACACAATGGGTCCTATTTCACCTCTGGAAATCAGTTTAGAATGCCTCCATGATTGTTTTTTAAATATCCAGAAGGCAAAGCATTGTTAAATTATGGTATTAATTGCTGTACCTTCTATAGAAACGCATTTCTGAGTCTTGTATTCTGGTAACAGATGGACCCAAATTAAAACCAGAAATTTGCTAACTGCAAGGGGCAGAGAGAAGGGAAATAGTGATCTGCAGCATTCAGATGTTGCATATCAGCCTACATATCAGTGAGCCACCCCAGAACTGTGGAAAGGAGCATTCCAAATATGGGAGTGCTTAGGATCCATTTCTAAGTCTGTTTTTCCTTTCCCTTGTTTTCAACATCTTTATCCCTTCTCTCTTGAGCCCTTCTCCTTCTCACCTCACCCAGATTTTGACCTTAAATATTTACATTCCTTTTCAGTCTCTAAGAATTATAATCTCAGTCAGATCGATGCAGCAGAAGTTTGTAGGCTTCTCTTAAAAGTTTAAATCCAGTAGTGGGAAAAAACTGATAGGGGAATGAATGTCTGGAGAGCAGGTACATGACAGTTGTATTCCCACATACTGCACAGCACTCACAAGCGCAAAGCCAACACTAACAACTACTGAAAAATCATATTGCTAAATACCCTACATATAAATACAGTTTCCATCACTAGAATACTGCAGATGTTGTTAGAATGCGTTCTTGGAGACCCTTTGTTTGTTCCTCTTTCAGATTTTAATGGCAGCTTTGGTATATTTTTGGGAAGTAAGTTAACATTGTGTTGTTTGCAATCCTGAAAGATTTTTGATGCCTTTTATGCTTATGTAACTATGCCTAATATATGGAATACAACAGCTTCATAAAGATTGTTTATATCCCTGCAGGATACTTGGCTAAGATAAACATGTATCTAGTTTATTTAACATGATTAAGTACATGAAGTATTAGAATAATTATACTGAAAATCACAGCAGCCATAGATTGCGGGATTATTGGAGACACCGCATTTTATGAGGTGGCCCCAATTTGATGTACACACTTGCAGTGGGTACTGCTAATGGGCTGTAATCAAACAGCCTTCTTTCTCCTCCTCCCCTGTAAAAATTATGGTGGGTGAAGATTTGATAATCCCTATTCCCATTCAGTAAAGAATTAAATGAAGCATTTTGCTTATATAGCTAACTGATAAAATCTCCTGCATTTGTGTCAGACAAAGCCCTCAGCACACCAAGAACGCAGCACCAGGGCTATACTAGAGTTTGCACAGTTTCACAGTATCACAGTAATGATAAGGTTGGAAAAGACCTTAAAGATCATCCAGTCCAACCTAAACCCAAAAAGACCCAGTAATCCTAACATCTAACATCTAGATCATGCCACTCAGAACCTCATCCAGCCTAACCTCCAGGGATGGTGATTCAGCCACCTCTGTGGGCAGCCCATTCCAAAACCAGATCACTCTTTCAGTGAAAATTTTTTTCCTAATGTCAGGTCTAAACCTTCCCTGATGGAGCTTAAGACTATGACCCCTTGTCTTGTTTTCAGTGGCCAGGGAGAAAAGACCAACCCCTGTCTGACTACAATGACCCCTCAGATAGTTATAACAGCCATAAGATCACCCTTAAGCATTCTCTTTTCCAGACTAAACAAACCCAGCTCCCTCAGCCTCTCCTCATAGGGCTTATCTTCCAGCCCCTTAACCAATCGAGTTGCCCTTCTTTGGACTCATTCCAGCACCTCGACCTCTTTCTTAAACTGAGGGGCCCAGAACTGAACACAATACTCCAGGTGCAGTCTAACCAGTGCTGAATACAGGGGAAGGATAACCTGCCTTGACCTGCAGGCCACGCCATTCTTGATGCCATTGGCCCTCTTGGCCACACTGCTGACTCATGTTAATTTTGCTATCCACTAACACCCCCAAGTCTTTCTCTAAGAACTCCATTCCCAGCCTATAGTTCTGCCTAGGGTTATAACAAAAATGCAGAACCAGACACTTAGACTTGTTGTTTCCTTTATTTTCTTTCCAACTCAGTCTCCTTTCCTCTCCACAGAGAGGAAAGACCACAACAGAGGCCATGACAAAGCCCATTGCAACTTGATATCCTTAAACAACCACTGTTTTTAACTTCTAAAATTATTTCCTTCCATTTTGTTGCACATCTACATTCTCCCTGCTCTTCCTGTAGGTTCCAGCTCTGACAAGTCTAAGGCCACCTCTTAGACCAGGAAGCACTGAGCTACTTCATGATGCAACTGGATAATGTCAGAAATAAGGGGAGAAAAAAAAAGAAGCCTGGCTTCTACATAATCGTGACATTTTAATAAGACAATAAAGCAGGGCCATGCAAATGAAGAAATTACAGATGTTCAAAATCTGTGAGACTTGGTCTACGTGATCCTGCTGTGGCGGGGGGATTGGACTAAATGATCTTTCAAAGTCGCTTCCAATCCCTAATGTTTCTAAGATTCTATGATTCTATGATTTATGTCCTACACTTTCTGCATCTGTAGATTGCCACATTGATATAATTACTTGGGATACCTTCATGAAACTTTAAGTACCAAAGCACAACACCATTTGTGGCCTATCGAGATAATTGGTGAAGCAAAGTTGCTCTTCAGAGTTGTCCTTTAGATTTTCCCAGCAAATTTTGATCCCATAGGGAGCCCAGGGAGGCTGTTGAAGATTTTTCTGTGAATGGTTATTAGCTGGAAGAAGAAGATTCTTCACTGCAATCAAAAATATTTCTTTTCAGGAATAGGATAATTATTTGACAAGCTGATAGAAACTGCAGACTGTGTGTGTCAACAGGACGGGGGGGAGAAAAACAAGAAGGTGGGAAATATCGTTACTCTCTCATTCTTCAAATGAAAACTTTCAGGAATAATTTGGCAATTGCTTATCATTCTAATGAACTATTTTTATGAAAAATACTGAATTATATGATAATTTCTGCTTTGCTTTCATTGGCAAAGCTGTCTATATTGACAAGACACAAAGAGATTTTTTTTTAATGGAAAGAACAAAGCAGAGGATTTCCTGCAATGCTGCAAAGCACTCTGAGCTGGTGAGTCTAATGCAGGGATGCTTATGATAAAGCACTGCAGAGCACAGTTGATTAGAGCATTGAATTAACTATGCTTTTGTGTGCTCTCTCTCTCATCATCTTGTTCGTTCTTTCAGTCTTGTGTTTCACCCTTTCAATCTGCACATTATTGTCCAGAAGTTTTTTTGAGAATTCAGCACAAATGCCAACTCTTGGCTTTCATCAGAAAACAAGCTTCAGCATTCTGCTCCAGTGAGTCCAAACAAATCCTGCACATGGTGGCTTCCTCAGGTCAGGTTCCAAGTCTATGTAGATTAAATGAATGTGGAATAATACAGAACACTTGTATAAATCTATATTTAGTGTTTATTTGCCAATGAAATTATATCAGTGCTATTCAGACCTAGGATGTCTCTTTCTACAGGGAGGTTTGAACTTAAAGACCCCACCAGAGTCATAACAAAGGGGTGCAAAGTGAAAATAATGTCAATATTAAGGCTGTCTTTTCAGACTTGCAAGGGCATATAAAACCATATCCAAGCTTGTGCTGAAATACTTCTTCCCCATTCACGCTGTTTCAAACCACTGTCTCTAACCATGGGGCATATGTGAGTCAGGTTGCCCAGGAATCAAGGTCAAAATGCAAAGATCATATTCACATTTGTGCCAGTGTCCTGAAGTCTCTGTGTTAGAATGAGTAAGATACTTCATCTGTTTGGAAGTCTTTTCTGAAGGCTTGGATGTCCACAGACAAGTCATAGTCGAAGCTGTGCTCTCTCTGTATCAAGCACTCACGACGCACATGATAGAAAGGGTAGGTAAGTCATTGGCAGTAAGGAATTGCAGGCTTTCTGGCTTAGATATCTAAATGAGCCTTCACTAACACATAGAGTGCTTTTAATGCAAATGGTTTAAAAAACTGAAAGATCTGTGGAATCATCATTTACTCCTGTGAATTGCAGACTACGTGTGAAAATGTTAAAGTTTTCTTATCGCAAGGTGAGTTCTACCCTTGCATATTCAACATTATTTTGTTACTGAAGCGAGACAAGAAAGTAAATGCTTCTTGGAAGTAAATAATATCAATCTGAAGATATGCTGTGAATATATGCTTCCAGCCAAAGTCTTGCATTCATTTTGAGGTAAAGCAAGCCTGATAGAATGCATCCTTTATTTTATAATACTGAGGTGATAGTTGCTATCACAATAGTGCAGTGTATCTTCTAAGGGTGTTTCTGATGCAATAGCAATAGCATGACTCCTATTCTTGTGGATGTTTATAGCAGAAATGTCTGACTTGAAGTGTAAGTGGCAAATGGAATAGAACTGGCTTTCACCTTAAAGCTATTTTTAATTCAAATCTCTGGTTACTAATTCTCCAAACCAAACTTTTGTTAGTAGCTCTTCTCAATTAATGTAAAGCTTCTTCAACCTCTGGCATGAACTAGGACTTCCTTAGTCAGGACTGTGTGTAGTCCTTGCAGATTTTTAGTGATTTTACTAGGCATTATGTGATTCTGAGAGTCCTTTCAAGTGACTGCCAGTAAAATTGCCTATCTTTCAAGAAATTTAAATAACACTTTTTTTTGGCCCTATATCTGAAGACAGAATGCTCTTTTGGCCATATGTAAAAGATCATGAACAGACTGCATATTACTGGCTAAAAAAAATTCCATTTTAATAAGTCTTTAAAAAACAAACAAAATGCATTTCCTTAGTTGTAAAATTCCCTTGGCCCATATGATATTCCACTAGACAGATCATGGGTGATGAGTTAAATAAGAATGGTCCTCTAAGCTCCCTTATGGACAGGATTCATACCTGCAACACAGCACCTTTGTAGCTGCCAGATTAATGTGTATATCCAAAGAAATCCTGTCTCTGCACATGATTTTTTACCACAGAGCTTTCCCTATTCCACTTCTGTGGTATGCTAGAGTGGGGTGGCCTGGTGTAGCTGTCCTTCTGACAAAGATTCCATAACACTGCCACGAGGCTCTGTCAGAAGTCTTCAACTTCCACAGCAGCCAGCATGCTTGTTCATAATTAAAGTATCAGTGAATGTAACACTGGAGTTATTAAGTAAGTTCCTATTGTCCAACACTTTTATCCCAGCTATTCATAACACACACATATCATGAAATCATTTTTCCAATATTAATATAACTGTAATAAAGCAGACAATATACAGTTTTGGAAAAGGAAAAAAAAAAATCTTCCAGGAAGTCACTATCAAATGGGAATGAGATGAAAACAATTAACATCCATTGTTTAAGAAGCATCGGTCTCTTTCTGCATGATCAATATTTAAATACTAATACTTAATATACTAGGAATGTTGCTTTCTGGTATGAAACTACCACTGCCAGTAAAATTTGTACATTCACACAAATCTAACAAAATGTACCTCTTTAAAAAAAAAATTTCCTTTTAAAAACTGACAGTGTTTAATTTTCTCAATTAAAAAGCAACATTTTGTAGCAAGCACGTGACAAAAACACTGAACAGAGCTCTCAAGCTTTTAACAATAAAGAATAAAAAAGAATTGTGTTCCCTATGCTTCAACCACTATTACTTAAGACATATTTTTATTTATTTGGAAGAATGCTAATAGGACTGGTTTTACTCTCTACTTTTATAGACACATATAAAAAACTCCCGAATAAAAATCCATTTGTATATGTGAAAATACCATGAGATAATAACAAGTCCAGTAACCTTACACCATTAAGTGTATTCAGTGTCCAGAATCCCTGTTATTTCATAGGTGAAAGAATGAAAAATATAGATATTTGAATAAATCCCCTGCAATGGATATTTTATTGAAATGAAAGTTATGTTTCCATTGCATAGTTTCAAGAAGAGATTTTGCCTTCCTTCCAAAACACCATGTTTCAATAAAATGAATATAAGCCAAGGCTATGAAAGCATGTAGTAAAATTGCTTATCTCAAGAATATAATACTGAACATATTGTCAATGTACTGGAAGAAATTCCACAAAGAATTATATCTTTTACTAAACTGATGAAGGTTCTGGTTGTGGAATTCCTGTTGATGTTGCTATAATTTTTTATTATGCTGCTTATAAGGCAAAATAATCCTGTAATTATCTGATAAAATGATTCTGATACCGCAAGAGTATTGCCTTACATAACCAAATCAATAACTGCAAGTATTATAAATTAACTGGCAACTGTTCTGAAGAATTAGTTATATTCTATTACTTCTCATTTTTCCACAGGAAAGTAATGAGTTCCCAAGCCCACACTTCCAGTTCAGCCTTTTATTTCCATACTCCCTATGACATAGATCTGAAAACACGAGGCCCATCATTAAGAAATTCGACCTCCGTTTGCATTAAAGCTTAACTCATTAGTTCGCTTGGCTTGTCAAGAAGTGTAGTTAGGGCAAAATATGGATCTCTAGCTAAAGAGGCTTCAACTTGTTATTCTTAGAAAGGAATTTGCTTGGGGCCCCTGCATAAGTACAAATCCCAGCTAACTTCCAAGCCTGAATAAGACTCACCTGCGTCTTAGACTCTGCTACATTAAGACTTCACATAGAATCACAGAACATTAGGGATTGAAAAGGACCTTGAAAAATCATCTAGTCCAATACCCCTGCCAGAGCAAGATCACCTAGACCAAGTTGCACAGACATATTTGAAATAGTTTATAGGAAGGAAGGAACCCAAGTTAAAAAGGGAACTAAATAGCTGGTGTGATTTGACAGCTTGCTTGTAGTTCAAACATAACCTCAAGAGGCTGGGGATTTGGATTAAAAGACAATAATTCTACCTGTATCTATAGTTTACTTCCTATCAGGACCAAGGCAAGATTAAAAAAATCTTGTTTGCTTAATGAAGAAAATGGCATACTGACATGATGAACAGCATGAAAGTGACTAAACTACATCTGTCTTCCTCAGCAAATATTATTAATTACACCCTTTGATTTTCTAGATTATTTCTGAAGCAATAATTGCATAAGTAACTCCCTACTGGAAAATTGACCCAGTAATTTACCATCTATCAGAGCAATATATACATATATATATATCTTGACTTTGGGTGAATTATCACTAGCTTCAATAACTTTTCCTGCAGCTTTGTGTATTTAACTGGTCACAAAATGTCTGAGAAGAACAGCTCTTGATCAGGAAGTGTTTTTCTGTTTGGTTGTCTGACTGACACAGACTCCACCTATGTAATTGTGCACTTCAGCACTGGGATAGTTCCCTAAGATGAGTGTAAGTTCTTCAGGTGCAATTTCTCAATAAGTTTTCTTCAGGAAAACAAGTCAAGATCTCATATTTTTCACAACTTATGCAAGACTAATTTTGTGAATGTTGTACATGTGAACAGTCCTGCTGGGGAACCAGTTAGCCATAATAAGTTACAGAGAATCACTGCAAAAGAGCCATTCTCGAACAACTTCGGCTAAAAGATGCCGTGTTTTCTCTCAGCTCTTGTATGTATTTGGCTCGGGAAAGTTTCGTGGCCCAAGGTGAGGCTTTCTCCGGCACCTGGAGTACGGCGGGGAGCGGCTCCGGACTGACTCTAGCAGAGAAAGGCAGCCGTTACTGGCGCATGGACACCGGCAGGGGATTTTCCCGCCCCTAACAGGGCAGAGCCCCCAGCCAAAGCCCCCAGCCGGCTCCATGCCCGCCGCCGGGACTGCGCTGTCGCTCCTCTCCTCGTCGCAGCCACCGTCCCCCCGCTGAACCGGGTGATGGCACCGCTCTCCTGCCGCTGTCCGCGGTGCTGCAGCGGTGCCGTGCTGTGTCTGCCATCAGGCGGCAAAGCACCCGGGAACAGGCAGTGCGCGGAGGGGCCGGCAAGAGAAGGAGAGGGCGGGTCAGGGGCCCTGGCTAGCACAGCGATAAACAGGTGTGAGTAGCTCGATACGAAGCATCTTCCTTCTCCCGCCGCCGCTAGACAAGTGGCTTCGGGCAAGTTACTGGGGGTCTCCTGTCTCCCCACAGCCGCGGGTCGCTCAGCCGCGTGGGGTAGCCCTTTCCCCACCAAAGCCTCCTGAACCTTCGCCGCCCGCTTTNCTCCTACTTAATTATTTATTTAGCTCTTTCCTCCCTCAAGTCGCCATGGTGATACCGAGCTCGCTCTCCCTCCGAACAAGAGGAGATGGGCGCCCCTTCGTGAACATCCTTTCTCCACCCTGCTTGTGCTGCCCCCCTTCCCGAGTGAGGGTTTTCCTTTCCCTGCCCGCCCAGCGGGGCCGCTGCTGCGCCGCCCCCTCCACCTGGCTTCGGCTGCTCTCAGATTGGCCCCAGCTGCCCTCAGCGCTGCCCCAGCGCCCCTCAATATCTCGCCGGCTGCGCTCAGCTGAGCGCGATCTCAACTTTCCGCAGCACAGCCGCCTCGTGTGAGTGAGACGGGAGCCGCCAAAACAGCACCCCCAACACACACCTCCGCCACCATCTCTTTGAGTTATTCCCAGCTTCAGCACTGCCTCTGGAGTGCCGCTGGGGAGCAGGCGGCTGGGCGCAACGTCGTCCCTGGTCGCCTTCACCCGCGGGTGCTCTCCGTCGAGCCCCGGGGCGAGGGGACGTCGGCGCAGCCCCTGCACCGTGCCGACGGCAGCTCTCTGCCCGAGGGTGGAGGACCGGGGCTCCTACGCAGGAGGAAGTCGAGACAGCAGCTGGAAACGGGGCCTCCCGGGGCCGACCCGGCTCACTACCGTGTCCCCCTCGGCCACGGCTCCCCCGCCACCACCTGGCGGCTTGCCCAGCGGAAAGTGGCCGAGGCTGCTCGCCCCTCGATTACGTAACACATCCCGTACCCACACTGGTGCTGCTGGGGCTACCGGGGGTCTGAGGACGGGCGTTTCTAGGGGGCTGTCTGAAGAACCGCAGCGGCAACTGCTATAAGGGCACAGGCACCAGACCGCAGACCCCGAGTCAGCTCCCTTCTGGCAGCCCTCCCCGACTTACCTGTCGCGGCACGCTGCTCTCATTCCATGTCGGCTCCCCGCGGGACGGGGCAGGGTGGCGGTGCCCGGTTCTGCACCGGCTCCAGCTCCGAGCCAGGGGTCCGTGCAGATGTATGAGCGTCGCTCGCTGTCACACGGCCCCACGGATGCTGTCGGGCGTCTCCATTCCCTCACGCGAGCCGCTTTCCCGCTTCCCGCGCTCCTCCGCCGCCGCACAGCCGGGCACGCCGAGGCAGCGCCACCCGCCAGCTGCGAGGCTCCGCGGTGAGGGCGTGAGGACGACCGGACGGCCGCGGCAGCGCCGCGCTTTGTCCGTGCTTGCGTGTCTGTGTTTGTGTGCGGGTACGAGGGAGGCGGATCGGAGCGGGGCGGGCGGGGGAGGCGCGGCCCCGCGCAGGCAGCCGCGGGCGGGTCCAGGGGCTGCGGCCGGCTCTGGGGGCTGCAGTGGCCCGGCCGGCGGCGGCAGTAGGAGCGCGGCTGTCGATAGCGCCACCTGCGGGCAGCGCGGGGCGGCGGAGGCGGCGCGCAACTTGCGCGGGGGCGGCTTTGCCTCGATGCCTGAGCAGCTTCATGGCCGGAGCAACGGGGAACGGGGAGGCGCCCTCTCTGGTGTGCCCCGTCACCGACGGTGGGGGTGTGTGACACGGCCGGTGTGGAGGCCGCGGTTCTCCCGCGGAAGTGCGGACAGCGGCTTCGGCAGTCTCCCGCTACGCCGCTCCGGCTTCCTCAGGTGCGTGGTCCGGGGTATGGAGCATGAAGGAACCGCAGGGGTACGCAGGGACCCGTCGGGGGCGCGGATTGGTGTCCGGCAAGACTTCGCCGGTATATTGTAAGGGCTGTTCTCGCACTGCGAACTAGCCTCCACTTCTTTAGGGCACTTCACAGCCTCCTTACCCACCCTTCCTAGCTGATTTAGTCCGCGGGAAGGGGCTATCCCTGACACTCCTTTCTCTCTGTGAGATTTGGTTGAAATAGCCAGCCGATACCACATTTCACAGAATCACAGAATGGCAGGGGTTGGAAGGGACTTCTGTAGATCTTCTAGTCCAACACCCTCTGCTAGAGCAGGATCACCTAGAGCAAATCACACAGGAATATGTCCAGGCGGGTTCTGAATGTCTCCAAAGAAGGAAATTCCACAATTTCTCTGGGTAGGCTGTTTCAGAGCTCTGCCACACTTGCATGGGGATTTTTTTCCCCTTATATTTTTCCTTATGTTTAAGTGGCATCTCCTGTGCTCCCATTTACAGCCATTGCCCCTTGTCCTGTTACTGGGAACCATGGAGAAGAGTCTGGTCCCATCCTCTTGTCACTCATCTTTTGTTTATTTATAAGCATTAATGAGATCCCTCCACAGTCTTCTCCATGTCAGCCTCTCATATTAAGAAATCCAGAAATCTCATATAAGAAATAAGTTGCTCCAGCCCCCAACCATCCTAGTGTCTCTGCAGTGGCCTCTCTCCAGTGACTCCTTGTCTTTCTTGAACTGGAAAAGGATGGAGTATCTCAGATTTTCTGGGAGGGAAAGTCAGCTGCCAGGAACAAAAGCAAGTGCAGACTTTTGGACACTAGCAGGGACTTTAACCAAAATGTCTTTTCTTAGAAAACCTACTTGAAAAAGAGAACCTAGAAGGTGTTTGCCAGACACCATTTTGATAATTTTCTTGTACGATGCATCATTTCCAGACTATAATTTATGCTTTACCTTTTGTACCTTACACTGTGTTAAATTATCCGTGTTCCAGAGTCTTGGACCTATTCCATGGGAAGCAGAATGATGTTGTGGCTTTTCAGATAATATAAATAAAGCAATCTCCACTTTCACAACTTACATTGGTTACTCTCTAATTTTTTTCTTCTATTTTTTTTTCTGACATGAGATGCAAGCCCAGCTCCAGAGCTCATCTGTGCTCTATGACAACAGATCACTAGTGCTCTTATTTTTTTCTCTTACTGAAAAAAAACCACATAGTACTTTAAAACAGCACCATTTTAGCTTGCAAAATCTCCCGGTGTGTTTTTTTTTTATTTTTTTTGCATTTCCTTTCTCACCTCACCCTTCCTCTTCACACCTTCCTACATTTCCTAATGTACTTTCTGGGAACCCTTTTTTTCCTCTGTTTAGTCTCATCTGAGTCCATGCATCTGTGTTGTGGATGTATTATATCATCCTAGCCTAAAAAATGGCTATGTTCTTGTTTTGTAAACTTTTTCCATAAAAGGGAACCTCACTGAAAAGAGCAACACAAGATCTCTTCTTTCTTGGAGATTTTCACAGGTATTCATTTCTTCTTGAAATCTACTAATGTTCTTTAAATGTCTCCCCTTGTGCTAGGAGCATACCTTCTGGAACTGTGTCTGTTGTCCAAACTGAAGTTGCTTTTCGAGAGTCTGTTCCATTTATCACTCTTTTTTCATGCTTCCATTTGCCAACACAGAAGGAAATGTGGGCATATTCAAAATGAATAAAGGGCTTCTGTAGAACAGGGGTATGTGTGAACTTATTCTTCCTGACTTTGGGTCCCTGACACAGCATGATATGTGATGGGGCCTTTTATCTTTATTAATTGTTAAATATTTCAGGAGGAGCAGCATGTGGGTGGTTACACTGAGCTCGGAACCACAACAGCATCATTAAACTGCACAAACCCTTATGCTTTCCAAATGGCATATTTTCTCTTGGGGCATACAAAGTGAACTGGATCTTGAACAGGTGCACAAATAATAATTATACTTAGTCTGCTGTCCCCCAAATCTATTTGTCTCCACTGCAGTTTTCTCTAAGCCAGCTCCATGAATCTCACTGCAGAACCTCTCAGAGTCTATTAATACCTCTGTTAGCACACACAGAAAAGATGCCTGCTACTTTCTTAAGGTCCCAAGCAAATGCCTGATTAGTACACTGCTGATACTTCTTTTTCCTTTGTATTTCAGTTGAAGACCAAAGCAGTACTTGAACTGGCAGCCTTTAAATCTGTATTGCTTGTTCAGGGTGAATTCAGTTAATGGGCTTTGACTTGGATGTGCCTCTCATCACCCTTAGTTCCAGAAACAATTTGAGTTCACCAGGCTTGTGCTTTGCCTGAGGGAACAGTTTATGTCAGGAACTGAAGTTTATATCAGCTTGAGGTTTTGGGAAGTGGTTTTGGAAAGTACATTTTTTAAACAACAGGAAAAGTAGAGGCTTAGGCTAATAAAAGTAAGAGGTAGAAGACACAGCCTCAGTTTAGCATTATTTAACTTACATCTGTAAGGCTAAGTAATGTTATCAGCTTGCTGTCTCCATTGTAGTTTCTGAGATGTTGAACCACCTATGCCAATCTCACATGTATGAGTTTCACTTGCTGTGTGCATTCTGTAAATGCAATTCTATGCACCACAAACGGCACCACATATTTGATGTCTGATGAAAATGAGACAGAGCTATAAGTTCTTTGCTTTTACTTGGTATATGTCTGTCACTTCCTCTGGAAGGTGGAAGTAGATGAATGAAAAATGTGTCTGCAGAGGAATTTGGGCCTCAGAGCACTGTATCATACATTAACTCTGAGTTCTAACTATCTTTAAGGGTCAGTGGATTTCAGTGTGTCTCATTAAAGGATTGCTGTTCGTCTGTAAGGCAGTTTGTCCAATATCCTTCTAAAATGTAAGGTGCTTACCTGGAGGTATCAAGTCGCTCCGAAATGCATCAAAAAGCATCTGTTTGTATGACTAAGTTGTGACTTTCATGTGAGGTTGTATGATTAGCTGGTCCTGACCCATGGCTCTTAGATACCATCACAAACAAAAAACATATGAAGGTTGGACCCGAGAGTGCTTTGATGTCACCTGGTGGCTCTGGAGAAACTGCCTTGCCTAGAGCCTCCTATGCTCCTGCTCTCATTATTACACTTTTTCTCACTATGTGAGAAAGTGTAAGTCTAGGTACAGCTTCAGACCATATGGTGACACTAAGAGCTTTTTGTGCACAACAGTATGAAAAACTATGGTGAGCAATGTCTGCTTAAGATCAGATAAAACACTTCTGATTCACACTGTGGCTTGTTGGAGTTGGGGAAATTTTGTAGAGCAAGCCACTGGAAATTCAACAAGGAGAGACTAGTGGGTGGAAGCTGTCTGATTTTGTTTTCTGGCAGGAAGAATACCAGAGGGAATTCTCTTTCCCAGCCTACCACCCCCATTTTTTCCTTATTTACACATCAATGCATGATTTTTTGGTGTCTAACTTTTCCATAATGCAATTTGGTAAACCTAGCACAGCTGTTTTGAAAACCTGCTTGATATTTAAGATTGCTTTGCTCTGCAAAAGCTCCTATTTCACTTCCTAGTCTTCTCCTTTTGGGATGTCAAAGTGGAAAATGGCTATAAATACAGAGTCAAGGTGTCATCGTTGCCAAGATTTATTATGGGGAGGTTTGCAATAACCTTCTCCTCTTTGCCCCTTATCTATCTTCTGCATTCTGCAGGGTAAAGACTATTTTTCCTTATGTTTCTGGATAGCAACTGACAAAACATGCAACTTTCCTGTCTGAGATCAAGTACTCTTATAACAGGGGAACAAACCAAAACAAATAACTCAACCTCAAGCTATTGATCTTCATGGAGCATTATAAAAGCTGCTTACGTAAAGCTGTTTTGCAACTATTGCAGAGATGTAATGGTGAGATTAGAATGATGCTGAAGGCAGAAGCAAAATCTTCCCACTTTTTCAATGATATCTTATTCTCTGATACGTATCTTCAAGTTTGGATAACAGATATCTTTCTTAGTATATATTTTATTCTTTCTTTGCAAGTCGCAGGATACATATCAATAATCTGAATTTTTTTTTTCTTCAAAAGCAAATTTAATTCATCAAGGCTTGTTTGATTTTAATCCACTTTTACTCCTTACATGAATCATTATGCCTAGTGTTCTGTGATTCCGTGATTATTATAACTTTTAAAATCTCTAGTGACTGCATTCAACGTTCTTGTTCGGCTGGGATTTCTTAACTAATTATGAACACTGATTTCCAACAGGTTGGGTTGGTTTTTTTTTTGAATGGGTGGCAGAATAAATGTTGCATTTGTTGTCTTATATGTATTCTACAGCAGTCAATCGCTATTTCTCTGCCAACTGCCACTCCTTTCTGGTTCCTTTCTGGTTCCACTATCTCCCATTTCTATCTCAACCTCCAATTTACAGAAATTTGGTTCATAAAAAACTTTTCAGAGCCATTATGCCATCCTGGTTTATGGCCAGAGGTATAGAAACACCATGCAGGGTCATTGGATCCTGTCTGTACTCTGCTGTACAGTTTTTCTGTTGCAGTCATTGCTGTTTACTATAAAGCCAGTCTGTTGTTGATTTGGTTGTTTGGGGTTTTTTATTCCTGCTACCACTTCTGAAGTCCTCTGACGGTTAGAAACTCATGTTGGCATTGTATTTTAAAATTTCTCTTACCTAGTTGCATTTTTTTGTTCAGGTAACAAGTTTTCCTCTGATTTTAAACCATAGTTACTTCCTTTCCTCCCTTCCTTTAATTTGATTTAATACATTTATAATGGATAATTTAATCCCTTATTAGTCTTCATTTTCCGGTGTTGAGCTAGACCAGTTCTTGCTCTTTTTCCCTTGTACAAGCAGCTCTTCATTCTCCTTATCGGGCTGCTAGTCCTCCTTGGTACAATATCAGTTAAGATTAATGTTACTGGTGCAGATGGAACCAGAATTTTGACAGTATTACTGTGAAGGTCTCATCAGTGTCATGTATGACAGCCACTGTGTCCCTCCTTCCTACAGGTAATGTCCTAGCTAATGGGATGTAGGATCACATTGCTTCTTTATGGTTATATTGCTGCCAGTCCAGTCACTTTGACAGTCCAGTGATGTTTGGGACTGTGGGCAGGAATTTCTCTTTAATTCATGACTAATTCATTGCATAAATATTACTTTAGTTTTCAGGGTCATGTAAGTTGCTATGACATACCTAGTCTACATGTTTATAGACAGTAGCTCCTTAATTTAGCATCTCACTGGTACTTTTCTACTTTGCAATATAGAGTAATTTTGGCTATCTATCCCCTCATTGAATAACTGCCTTGGCCAAACAGGAGAAAGGTGATGCCTGACTTCAAAAGTCAAAAGCTAAAAATGTGAGTCTCACTGTTCAAAATCTAAAAAAAGATATTGAAAACTATAGTGGCTTCTTCCTGCTGTAAATTCAACATGATTTTGTGGCCCTGGATTCAATTAGCCAGTCTTATCATGGCAAGGCTGACTGAATGTGTCCACAAGACATTCCTCTGCCATGGGTCTTTTCTTAGATGTAAGAATTTATCTCTGCAGACTCTAATAGCAAATTTACATTAGAATGGAACAGCTTGCATATCGCAGGGAAAAGGTGGATGACAGTAAAGGAAGTTCTGTGTTTGACTGTGAGTGAGAAGTGATGCTCAGCACCATGCCATTGAGCCCAGAAAGCTGATTTGTTGCCTATGCTTAATCCTACCAATGTTATGAAGGGTATTGAAACTAAAAGGGCAAAACAGCTTAGTGAATATGAACAGTTATAAAAGTGGAGAACTTGTTTTTCCTAAGTGGTGATTAAAAGCTCCCCAATTAAGTAAACAAAGAAGCAGTTTGAAAAAACACCACTGACAGACATCAGATAATAAAATTAATTATAAAGAGCAGCCAAAATGCAGCAAGTACAAACTGATCAAAATAGTTAATTAGGCTTTGCAGTAGCTACTTTTCTCCTCACCACTATTTATTATAATTTTATCTGGAGGTTGGTGTCTTTGGGAAGGCTCCAAAGTGTATAATAACTAGTTTTAAAGCCTTAGGCTCCTACAAAATAATAGTATTTTGAAACACAGTACACTTCAGGCTGATTCAGCAGGCTGAGCAAGAAGCCCCTTGCCTTAAATGGAGACACTTGAAAGCTGATACTGCATCTGTCTGTTCTGTTGCCTCTTGTGGTGTTAAAGGGGCTTGAGGTAATTTGTACATTAATTCTTGGCCAGACAGCTGCCATTTGTGTTATTGCAGGTATTGTCTCGAAAGTCCACAGGTAAACTGATACTGAATTTAAGGTTATACATCAATGAAAGAAAACCTGTATGTAAGACACAAAATAAAGAAGTTAGTAGTTGTCTAGGAAAAAAAATAATCCATAAATTGAAATGGATGTATTACCAACATTGGAGGTAAAAATCAATTTTTTAAAAAAGAAGGAAGGAAGGAAGGAAGGGAGGGAGGGAGGAAGGAAGGAAAGAATGGAGGGAGGGAGGGAGGGAGGAAGGCAGGTTGCTTTAATTCTTTGGATCCTACCTACTTCCAAAGTAGAACATGGTGGTGAGTTAATCCACTACGGAGTGATCATATCAATCACAACAAGATACCTTGACACTGAATGACATCTACAGAGAAGAATTCTACTGAGGGGCTTTTAAAGAAGATGGATTCCATTGTTTACAGACAATTCCCGAGGTCGCTAAACACTGTAGACATAGTGTGGGCATCGCCCTTTGGAGGGTGTCCTTCTGTAAACATGTGCTCCAAGTCTGGTGAAATGGGCAGAAATGCGATGTCTGGCTACAGAGACATCCTGGTTCTAAAAATAATTTTACTTAAAATATATGGTCTTTTTAAAACAATGGAATTATTTTTAATTGAAAAAATGGAGAAGCTGAATTGATTCTATGATAACATAAAAGGAACATTTTGCTTCATACTGGTCATATACCATTGCTGGTAAACCATAAATCACAGCTCAATGTTAACAATTGTAAACCTTGATAGTTTAATTACAAGTGATATTAATCTCCCTGTAAAGACATTTTGATTTTTGATTTGTAAATTCTGAACTAAGTGAAATGGACTTTGCACAAAAAGGAATTGGATTAACATCTCAATTTCTGTTTTTCCAAGTCAATGAGATCACACACCAGCTGTGGTGTCAGCGTCACTCTTTTCTCTCTTGCCTCACGAGAAGTTAAATATAATAGGAAGACATATAGTGCTACCACCACTTGTTTCATGACGCAGTTTGCATTTCATGGATTATGCGTTAAGATAGGAACAGGGACTTGTGTGATCATCCATTCTAAAGTCCAGCTAAAAGAACTGGTCACAATCATATGTTGCTGAAAAACTGGAGGTCAACTGGTGACTCTCAGTAACAGTAGAGACTGTGAGACTTTTCTCTTTTCCAGCTCTTTCATATGGTTCAAAGTGGTATTGAAAGTTTTGGAGGAGCTCCTCGAATTCTTCGCCTGGCACATTTACTGAGAGGTTTGGTCTAAATCAGTCCCACAAGGACACACATTTCTGTGCCCAAACCCTCCTGATCTAGGATAGGAGGGCCATGTAGGAGCTGTCCTCATGTCACTTCTAACCAAGATATGAATTAGTGCTGAAGTTTATGAAGCTCACTTCTTTCACTGTCATAACCTGACAAATTCACAAAACAATTCCTATGCTGAAGAGGCACATTTAAAACTTCTGAGACAGTTCAGAGCTGGGTTGTTGCAAAGGTATCAGATCTCTGTCCAGGTTGTAAATCAAGAACAGAGCGCAACACTCAGTTTTCTGTTACTTGTATGGTATTTCTTCTCCATATTTGATGGTTTTCATGATCAAATAATGGAAGATGATGACAGTATTGATTAATTAGAGGTGTTCCTAAATCATTTGTCCTTTCAAATAATTTTTAAAGAACCCAGGCTTTGACATTGTAAAATAGTTTGCGCTCTGA
Organism: Rhinopomastus cyanomelas; assembly: GCA_013400115.1. Classification (NCBI taxonomy): domain Eukaryota; kingdom Metazoa; phylum Chordata; class Aves; order Bucerotiformes; family Rhinopomastidae; genus Rhinopomastus; species Rhinopomastus cyanomelas. The sequence continues at coordinate 11,114 of VXBP01003008.1, read as the reverse complement.
ACTTTGCTACAAAGCAGATACCTTGTTTTCCCCAGTGCTGTGAGCATTGCATTGGCACTTGGACCTATGTAAAGCAGATAGCGTTAAAACTGTTATCCCTCTTGTCATCTTATGAGAAGATATTTTGTACTGGTGTCCTTGATCATTTGCATTGACATTAATCTAAAATTTAGGTGCACAATGAAATATCCTTTCTCTATGGTCAGTACTTAATTTCTTAAACACATTGTACTGTGATGGAAGAGATTAGCTTTGTCCTTTTTTGTGTGAGACCCAGAGAGGATGAGGAAGGACTGTAAGAGAGGAGAGAAGTCCTTGCCCCTTCTCAAGAGAAACTTCAGAGCCTTCTCAAGGAAGCAGATGCCAGAAATCACTCAGTGCAGGAAAGCAGAAGCAGCAGGAGACATTGACATCAGGATTTGCTGTTCCAGGAAAAATGTATAGAAGCATCAGGAAGGATATGTGCTATGGAGAGACAGCAGGAAGAGCCATGCAGGAGCAGCAGGATAAGCTAGTGTCTGCCACCACTCCCTGGGCTGGAAAAAAGGATAACGCCAAAGGGTAAAAGCAGTGAAAAATAATTTCTGGTTTTGTCTTTCTTGTCACCCAGAAGTTTTTGCCATCTAAGGGTCCATCAGCCTAGTTTGTATTCAACTACATACTTGCCTTTTGAAGTTTGTGTTTCAGCCTTTTGGTGAAGTTTGCTGTGAGGAAAAGTTACAGGCACATAAATTTCAGCAACCTGGGCAGATTAGGATATGGTGGAGTAATAAAGAAATGAATTAGCCCCTGCTGCTACTTCCCTCTCTGAAGGCTCCCCAGCAGTTTTTACAATGAGGGTAGACAAGATACCTGCACCAGAACATCTGGAATTAGCGGACATGAATCCTGTCCTGGTTTACAGTGAACTGAAAAGACTGAAAGATAACTCAGGGGTGGAATTTTTCAAGAAGCAGATGGCCTGAAGGGGACGACTGGGAGAAAGGGGTCCATTTCCATTCATTCAGAAGAGTGTCACCAGGCAGTTTTGTGTGTGTGTGTGAGCATAATTGAGAAATGTCAATGCAGGCATGACACTCAACTAGGAGGAATATTAAGACAATGCAGAAGAGGCTTCTTGTAAGGACAAGAACAAAATATTACATGAGATGACAGTTCTAAAGGAATATAATATCTATTCAGATGCAAATGATGAAGAGAAATGCAAAGGCCTACATTCAAAGCTTGTATATATATATGTATATATATATATATAAAAAACAAAATCTGTCAAAGTTATTTAATTTTTTAGTAGTTTAATGTGAAACCTAACACATGTTAAGAAAACAAATATTTGAGTTATTTGGAGCAGATTACCAGTGGATTTACAGGTTATATTTCCCTGTATACCGAGAGATTTGTTTTAGCATCTCTGGCAGAAAAACCCAATTAACATTCATAAAAGTCACTGATGTAGTATCCACAGAGATGTCAGAATAAGCAAATCAAAGAGTTAGGAGTAATTATAGCATGACTGTTACCTTACGGTTTTTTTCTTGCTTGAAAATCTACAAAAACTACATACATCTAGCTTTTGGGAAAGTCAGAAATTACAGGTATGAAATAATAACTGCTGCATTAGAAACAGTGCATTCACAGCCAGTTTGCTTTTGTACAGTATCTGCAGTCAAAACTTAGTAGCCAGTGTTGCAAGATTTCTTTCCAATTGAGAAGGCCTTTTAAAGCTCAGTAACAAATGTGACTTAATAAAACACTCCCACTTTCATTTTCCCAGATGAATATTAATCTCAGAAAACAATATAAAGCATGTAATCACTCAAGCGTGTTGTTTTACTAATAAATTATATCTAAATCAAAACACATACCGGGATTAGGAGACTGTTACTTGGCTTGTACAGGCAGTTTCAAAGGAAGCATGAATCTTAGGAGCATTTCCATAAGCTCTGATGACACTGCGGGCACCCTTTGCTGCAGTGTCAGCGTATCAGTTAATAAGGAACCCCGATTCTCAGTGAAAGTGCATACCACACACATGCACATGCACAAATACGTAGAGTAGAACCTTGGCTTTATTAACATTGATAGTAATTTCACCCTTGCTTTCCATGAGGTTAATATTTCACCCAGGAGTTTTATAGCCTGTAGTGCTTTCCTCTCCTAAGTGGTGATAAGGGCCTATAATTTAATTTCTGTCAAAATAATAATGTCTGAGATACAGAAAAGCCACTCTCTTTCCTTTAGCACACTTTTTTTATTACACAACAGGCTCATATATAGAAGCCTAGTAACCACAGATCTAAAAGCTCTCCAAACCCAAGAGGTCCGTGCAAGTCTCCTGAAGCGTGTGGAGCCTGTACCATTGAAGATGATTACAGTATGGCAGCATCCCGGAGGTGTACGGCCGGCGTGCGAGGAACGGCGGGCAGGCAGCCAGGCAAACAGCCGGCCACCCACACATCGTTGCAGCATGCCTGCTGTACAACGTATGCTTTCAGCAATCTGCTTGCATGTTTTTAACTTCTAGCTTTCTGCTCTGCCTTCAATTCATTAACTTTCTGTGGACAGCAAAAGGTGTCTGGATGAGAGTGGGATGGATGATTTTCGGTACAAATAAATCTTGTGTCTCCAGGGCCTCTGGTGGAAATGATTGGGTTGGTAGGGTCAGAACTACAACTGCATGTGGAGTAAGTAGTCACCTGGGCAGGTACACAGCCGCAGGTTGTCTGGCCAAGCAGCAGGGACTGGGGAAGGGATGGATGCCTGCTGCTTTATCTAGGCCAGCCATAGAGCTGACCTGGTTTTGTAAATGGATCGATGCTTTAACAAAACAAAAATGCAGGCAGAGGGCTGACACAGGCTTCTTATAATGGAGAAGACATGATGTTTTTGATGAGTTTCCTGCTTTAATTCTGGCATGAGCTGAGTTAAAGCAAACAAAAAAAAAAGATTATGGAAATATTGCAGCATCACTAGTAGGCAGTGTGAAATTGCCCTCTTACTGAAAAATGTAAACAGTAGGCATTCAAGTTTGCCAGCTCTATTTTGTATTACACAGCAAGGAGAAGGTGGTTGTTTTTTTAACCAAGCCCTTTCCTGGGAATTAAGGTAGGTGATACATAATATACAATGTTAGCAGGAGGAAAAAATAGCAGCAAGAAATAAGAAATGAGGTGGAAGTATTCTTGCTTCTAAATCACTGGTTCAAAATCAGTCAGTGTTGGTAGGGATCAAAAGTTGCTACCATCTGTTGTTGTTTGGTGGCCCTTCTGGGTGAGCTGTATCACTGTGGCCTCGTGGACAGGTGTTTCCATTATGACACTATCACTACACTTGGCAGTTGCTGGTCACCTTGCTGGCAGCCTGTGGAGAGAAGCCAAAGATTGGTTAGACACAGAAATACCTTTTCATTCCCTCATGCCAAGCCCAATTAGATTCATGAAGCCACATATGGGCTGTTTTCAGTGCTATGGCCTGTGCAGGGAAACTCCTGTTTTAAACAGTTTGGTCAGCCTGTTTCTGGTATAGACTGCTGTTCTGCCCAGGAAGAAGCACGGCAGAAAGGATTTGGACTGTTGATTTGGGCACTCATGCATGTCAGGTAGCGACAGGTCTAGGGGGAATGGAGAAAAGCTGGAGATGGGTAGGCACTGGGCTGTTCTCGGTGTCATGTAGTGATAGGACAAGGGGCAATGGTTGTAAGCTGGAACATAGGAGGTTCCACATCAACCTGAGAAGGAACTTCTTCACGGTGAGGGTGACAGAGCACTGGAACAGGCTGCCCAGGGGGGTTGTGGAGTCTCCTTCTCTGGACATGTTCAAGACCCGACTGGACGGGTTCCTGTGTGACTTGGTTTAGGTGATCCTGCTGTTGCAGGCGGATTGGACTGGATGATCTTTCGAGGTCCCTTCCGATCCGTAATGATTCTATGATTCAGAGTGGATGTGAGGAGGAAGTTCTTCACCATGAGAGTGGTGAGAGCCTGGAATGGGTTGTCCAGGGAGGTGGTTGAGGCCCCGTCCTTGGAGGTCTTTAAGGCCAGGCTGGATGAGGCTCTGGCCAGCCTGGTCTAGAGTGAGGCGTCCCTGCCCATGGCAGGGGAATTGGAACTGGATGATCCTGTGGTCCCTTCTAACCCAGACTGTGTGACTTGGTCTAGGTGATCCTGCTGTGGCAGGGGGATTGGACTGGATGATCTTTTGAGGTCCCTTGCAATCCCTAACGATTCTAGGATTCTATGATTCTATGCAAAAGTCTGGGAAGATTTTCTTGAGTGCTATACTGTGGCTGCTAGGATATCTGATTCTTTCTACTTTGTTGTTGTATCCTTACTAGTTTTGCTGACTAACTTTGCTCCTGCCACTGCCTTTTTTGGCTGTTCTGTCACTCTGATGCTGAGCCTCATATCTTCCCGACTTTGTTCTGATTTTCAGCATCCTTACTCTTCGGTCTATAAGAAGGTCTACTAAAAAAGAATCATAGACTCATAGAATCACAGAATCATCATGGCTGGAAAGGACCTTGAGGGTCATCGAGTCCAACCTTTTCTCCTAGTACCTAACCGCTAGACCATATCCCCAAGTGCTGCATCCACTCGTTCCTTAAACACCTCCAGGGATGATGACATCACCACCTCCNATCAATCAACACCCCCAGGTCCTTCTCCACCAGGCAGCTCTCCAGCCACTCTTCTCCAAGCCTGTAGCGTTGCTGGGGGTTGTTGTGACCAAAGTGCATGACCCGGCACTTGGCCTCATTAAACTTCATACAGTTGAGCTCAGCCCATTGCTCCAGCCTGTCCAGATGCTGCTGCAGAGCCTCCCTACCCTCCAGCAGATCGACACTCGTGCTCAATTTTGTGTCATCTGCAAATTTACTGAGGGTGCACTCAGGTGACAGGACGGCTATAAATTAGAAATCCTAATTTAGCCCTACCAAGTGTTGGGCAGTAGCCTGAAGAAGTCAGAACTTCTCTATTGCCCTGCAGTTTAAGCTGCCAGTCGATTCTTCCTGATTTACCAGAGTCTGAATTCCTTTCCATCCACTGCAACTCAAGCACTGTAAAGCAAATAGTTTGTTTTGAAGCAAAGGAGAAACTACTACTTGTGTGGCTTCTGAGCCATCAGAATGTTTAAAGAATATAGTATGGAGTGCAGTACACTACACTGAGCTAAGCTGTCAGGATTTATAGGATCATAGAATCATAGATTTCTAGTTGAAAAGTAGATGTACAACTTCTTCAAGGTGGGACTATGAAGCATTTCACTTGAAATGCTCTGTAATCCCCACTGTGATTTGTTCTTTTTAGAGGAATACAACAGCACCGTTCTGTGCATCAGCTACTAGCCTGCAACACTCATTCTCTGGTGCACTACAGTTTTTCACCAAGCTCCTGTTGTGCACCCTCGGCCTGTGCCACAGCTTGGGAGATTTCGGTGGCTTAGTTGACAGTCTAGAATAGGGGCATAGAAATATTGGAATGATTGGATTGTTTTCACATAATTTTCAAGTGATTTTCCTTTATTGGAAGAATCAAAACTGTCATAGTCAGCTTTTAGCAAAAGCACATTATTTTCTGTTTGCAGAAGATAATTTAAGTGAAAATTTGCTGAACAAAACACCAGATTTCCTGCTGGAAACAAATATTGATTGGAACATGTTCAGATAGCCTTAGCCTACCTCCAGCTGACTAGGAAACTTTGCTTGGTCTGTGGACCATCCAACTGTACAGTTTGAGTTGAAATTTAATTTGGCCTAATGACTTTGTAAAAGGTTCTGTGGCTGTATAGGAAACACTTCTGATTAAAGGTCCCTCTGTAGTTCTGACTCTGCAGGGAGATACGTGTAAATTGGCTAGATTATAAATCCCCATTCCTGACCTCAGTGGTCTGCTCACTGACGGTTAATAGCTGATACTAATTAGGGAATGTTTGGATACAATTACATGCTCTGCGGTGTATTTGTATCACACAAAACAATTTTGTTTTCACTCAGGAGGAAGAAAGAAATGATTATAAATTTATGGAGTTTATTTTTCAACCACTTCTATTAATGGAAACATATTACCTCTCCTAAGTATCCAGGGGTAAAAAAAACTGTGTCACAGCTACAAGAGATCATCTGAGTTGCCTGGAGAAATGAGCAGAACAACACAGTTCATACTTCCATACAATACAGTTCATACAAAGAAAAAAGTCCTATTTCAAAGACGTTTAGGCTGAATATTAGGGAAAATTTCTTTACAGAAGGAGTGTAAATCATTGGAACAGGTCTCCCGGGTAGTTGGTGGGGTCACCATTCCTGGAGATAAACATATAGCGTTGAGGGACAAGATTTAGTGGTTGAGTTGACTGTTCTTGGTCAAAGGTTGGACTTGATGATCTTACAGGTCTCTTCCAACCAAAACTACTCAGTAATTCTCAGTAATTCCTTTGGCTCTTTTCTGTGAATTGTCAGAATTTCCTCTCACCTCTATATCATTGTCACTTCTATATAGTATATTGATTAATTTTACTGATTGGATATATTTAACTTTTTGATATGAGTTAAACATGAAGGATCTAAGCCCTTCTCATTTTCTTATCAGTCTCTCGTATGATTTATATAGTATTTTACCATCTCTGAAATGCTCTCTTTACTTGTGAATGGGGGAAGATTCTCAGGCCACGGGGTCTTGTCAGTCCATAAGGGTGTTTTTTCCCTCTGACCATGATACACTGCAGTAAAATGGATTCAGAAGTTCACTTGTACTTTATGTCTCTATTCATGGTAAAGAAATGAGGTGCGGCTTATTCTAAAGACAGAATGACCATATGGTGCTATAGTATGATGATTTTCATGTACACAATCATTTATTGTTAACATGCATTAAATTATAATTGCATCACACATTCTACTTATATAAGTAGTTAGATCTCTGTTTTGTCATGAAACTTCATAGGTTTTAGACCAGCTTTAAGTTGTTCCAGCTCTGATTTATTGCTGCTGTGGGTTGCAGTACCATTTTGATTTCAGTGGAAGACATTTTGTTTCCTGCATGTATTTTAGCTTTTGCATCCTGGAAATGCTGACTGTTATGGAAAACTCATTGCTGAGATTTGATGTGTCCAAATGATGTTGCAAATGAAGCACAAACTTCTAATGTGAAGGGAGGAAGACAGCCTGAACTTGTGTACCTTGTCTTCTTGTAACTCCATGTTTACTTTCTGAGTAAATGACAGCAGCTTACTCAGCGCAAACAGCTCCCGGTTTCCTCCTAGTTGTACCGTTTTCTGGCAACCAGTCGTTACAATCAGAAGTGCTCTAATGACATGCTGAACTCCTAAGAGACACCAAATCTCTTACTTGACTGGTGTCAGGCTTGTCTGTGACAAAGTTAGGACAGCAGATGTGACATGCTGCAGTGAGCTGGGCTGAGGAAAAGACAATGGGGCTCATCTGCTCTGCAGGCAAGAACATGTTTGGGTCTCCGGGCAGAGCTGAAGTTTGCCTCAGTCATTCTAACTAGTCTGCATTTACCTGCCCTTGGGTAGTTTGCACTTAATTTGTCTCTGAACACATTTCTAAGGGCAAATGTGGTTTTTTTGTGGTTTACTAGTTTGTCTTTCTGCTTAACCCTGAAGCTACGAGATGGAGCCTTACTGTTTTATGGAAAAAGCATCTTTAGCACATGCATGCACAACTCTCACTTGCAAAGCAAGCAGTACAATGAAAACTGCTTATGTGTATGCTTATAATATAAAATATATTTTCTATGCATATTTTAAGTAGAGTATTTTAAAACCATGTAACTTGTAAAATTTAGTGATTTACATCCAACATTTTCAAGTGCAAAAGGTTAAAGAAAAAGCATCTTATTGTTTTCACCTTCACTGGACACGTTTGCAAACAACCACATATGTTTAAGAGATTTTTGTGCCAGCTGTAGCTATACCAAAAGATACGATATTTCATAAATAAACTGTCACTTATTCAGCATCTTTATTTAGAGGTGCTAAATAAGAGACTTCTCCCTGCCTAGTGGAACACACATGGAGAGAAAAATGTAAGCAATCTAACCCATGGAATAATTTCAGGTCCCAGGTTTAGTTATAAATAAGCTCTCCCATTCTTGGTGACTCCTAATGCCTTTAGAATAAGGCTTGCATGGATACCTTGGGATGGACCTGTGCCCTTCCTCTGCCTAATACTGCTTAAGCAGCAGCAGCTGAGGTTACTTGGAGGTTGGGATTTAGTTCACTGTGATACTGCAGATTTTGACTGTGACTTGGAGAAAACAAGACAAAATGATGCGTTTGTTTTTACAAGTCAATCAATAAACCTATCAATATAGGTCTATGGCATGCAGTGACGTTTGTAGAGTATACGTGCGTCACAGCTATCACAGCTGATATGAGTACTTCAAAGGTATTTTCAGAATCGCTGCCCCATACTATGTCATATATATCTTCATAGAACAGGCTGCCCAATAAATGATTTTTAAAACATTTCAGAAAAATATATTTGGATAAATTGATGAATGTAAGCAAAAGAAACTGTATTAATTCTACTCAGCATTGAGCTTGATATTTTTACAGCTTGAATTACACAAGAATTTATGGTCAGCCTGCTTTTTCTGTTAATTGCTTTTCGCATATAACATGAGCTATTCATAAGTCAGTCACTCACAAGGTTGCATTTACTATAAACAGAGCTCTAGCAAGGGAATTAGTACACACTACCACAGCAGCTCTCTATCGTTTCCTTCAATCTCCCCTCAGCCTTGAATTACTCTTCTCAAATGCATGACGTGTTATAGAAATCTCCAAAGTCCCTATTGTGCTGAAAAGCCTCTGCATTCTGTTGCAACAGAGATTGTTGTGTTAGGAAAGAAGTTTTCTTTCTATTAGTATTGTAAAGACTCTTGTGGATTACATTCACTGCAACAAGAACAGCTCCAGTCAGGATTTAAACCTGTAACTGCATTCTGCCTGAATAAGGTGTCTTGAAGCGCAGTGTGTGAGAAAAGTGATTCTTTCCCTCATATGGCAAATGGGTGAAAGAAAGTATTTCTTCAAAAAGTAGTTTTTGGTGTACCATCCACTGTGCCAATGCTTTTTGGCAGTGTTCTTACATTACACAATCATGTTCTGGTTTAATGCCTGCTGAAGTTGCAACTTATTATATGATCACTTGGGACAAAATGCGAAAGTAACAAATCTGTGTGCTCCCACAGCAGGGTTTGGAGTGGTGGATGGAAGAGGTGTAAACACGTGTTTGGTTATGAGCATTATTATAATTAGAATATGTGACAAGAAAAATTAGAGAGTACACAGATGGAAAGTAAATGGTTCGATAGTTATATATGACACATGTTAAAGGTTTTTTTTCACTTGGGAATTCAGTATTTGGGTTTGATTTAGTTTGTGTAATTATCTCAGATACTTCTGTGATCATATATCTCTTGGGTTGTACAGAATTAGAAATACCAGCTGTGATTTTGTGCTCATTTGCACATGCACAACCCACGCAGTGTTGTTCCTAGTGATAACAGCCTAATGGTGGTTTTATAGATCTATTGCTGAGATGCATCAACATTTTTTTATGGCTGTCATTTTTCCAGGATTAACAGCCAAATCCTCCAGTCCTTTGTTACACTTAGGGAGTCGAGCGAAAATACGGGCCTGCATCTCACTAAAAAACTTAATTCCCATGAAAACACCAGCTTCAGTGGTAAATGCCATTTGCAGTTAAGATTAAATTGGTTTAAGTGGAGGTGGTTGCATGAATAATAGCTGGGGGAGAAAAAGGCATAGACACTGTACCCAAGATTTTGTTTTACTGAAGAATTGGATCTTAAGGAGCAGGAAACAAAATGGGAATAGCCAATATATTTTCCTTTTCTGCTGTGATAAGGAGGCAAAATTTGACAGTTAATTTACTTACAAAACAGCATCTCTGCCTTCATTTCTGTCTCTGTAAGAGCATTATCAGCCAGCTTTGGTCCATTAATACAATACTGAGATTTTAAGGTTTAGAAAGATATTATAAAAATCTTTGCATTCTTCAAAACTTTTTATCAAAATATTTTTCCATTCTTGTGAATGGAAGGCATAATGAAATTTTTCATATGTGATTAATTACACTTTTTCCAAAAATAATTTCTTAAAGCTGGCATGAATTTATTTATCCATCACTTGTAAAGCCAGTTTGCACTAGACTGGTGTTTCCTTTATTATCAATTATTTTCTCATCTTCATGATATTTAGCAGTCAGATTGCAGTGTTATCTTGATGCATTAAGCACAGTAAAGCAAGCCGGTCAAAGAGGTGATTATCCCACTCTTCAGCACTGGTGTGGCCCCAGCTGGAGTCATGTCAGCAGTACTGGGCACCACAGCGTAAGAAGGGTATGAGCTTTCTTGAATACATCCAGAGGGCAATGAAGGTCATGGAAAGCCTGCAAGGCATGTCCTCTGAGGAGCAGACAAGGACTCTGTGTTTGTCTAGTTTGGATAAAAGAAAGCTGAGGGGTGGCCTCATTGCTCTGTACAGCTTCCTGAGGAGAGGAGATGCTGGTCTCTTTTCCCTTGCATCCAGTGATAAGATGCACGGAAACAGTTCAAAGCTGCACCAGGAGTGATTCAGACTTGATATTAGGAAACATTTCTATACAAACAGGGTGGTTGGAGAGTGCCCTTAATAACATGCTTTAACTTTGTTAGCCCTAAATTGGTCAGGCAGCTGGACTAGATTCTGATTTTAAGTCTCTTATAACTGAAATGGACTATTCGATTCTCCTCAATAATTGTCTCATTTGGTTAAATCTTCAGCTCTCAAACCGTATAGTGGCTTCTCCAGCCACTAGGTATATTTATCTTTCCTGTAGCTCTCTTCTATTTTTCACTTATTATTTCTGGAGTTCAAATTGTAGATCTGATTATAAGAGACCTTTATCTCTCTTACCACTTGCATTGCAAAATAATCTTCTCAGTACTTCTCCCTGTAGCACAAACATCCTGTTGACTTTTTCAGGTTTTTTAAGACATATGACTTTTTAGACTTTCATAGAATCACAGAATCACAGAATCATCATGGACCACCAGGACCACCAGGGTCATCGAGTCCAACCTTTTCTC
>VXBP01003007.1:226160-302473 GCA_013400115.1 Rhinopomastus cyanomelas | reverse complement strand
CACAGAGCGTCAGGGATTGGGAGGGACCTCGAAAGATGATCCAGCCCAATCCCCTTCCACAGCAGCATCCCCCAGATCTGGGGGATGATCAAAGTCTCATCTAACCTAACTTTGCAAGTTTCTAGGGATGGGGCTTCTACAACGTCTCCAGACAACCTCTCCTAGTGTTTCACCACTGTCAACATTCACTGTGTTCCAGCTAAAAGCTTCATGCTTCCTCTCACTGAAAATCCTCAGTACAATGTCCGTGAGGACACCATATCACACAATACTTCCTCATGTAGAGAGTTCTAAGTTTTTCTGGCTCTAAATAAGAGGTTACAAGTGCTGGGTCAGGTAGGGCCACAAGCTCCTAGAATAAGGTTTTTTCCCTGCAAGGTGACCCTGAGCTGGAGTCCTTGCTCACAACACGTGCTTCTGAGTGGAGGGTAGCATCACAGTGTCCCTGGGACATCCCTGGCACCCCAGAGGTGACTGGTGAAATCTGGGTGGCTGCAGTGAGTGAGACCTGGCGGAACCGCACCTGTCAGCTTGCACTGAACTGTGTTTCTGGTAAATGGCAAAAATATTGTTGACAAGAATGTTTGCCTTTGATCTGCAGGATCAAAATCTTTGGCTTTACCATCAATTTTCTCATGTTTTCTGCTTTTTATAGTTCTTGATCTGCTGCTTAGTTTTGGTGAGCTGCTGGAGATCACTAGAGAAAACCTCTGCTTCATAAACATCTTTCACATCTGTAGTAGAGGCATCCACTTATCTGTGAAGATGACAATTTCCATATTTAAATTTACAAGGACATTTTAGGAATAATTTACCCCCTACTGAGATGTCACAAGCTTGTGCTCATCTCCCTTTCCTCAGCTCTCTGGCAAATTAAAGAAAAAGCGTCTTTGTGTTCAGGTCCATGTGGCAGACATGGTACCCAGTGTCAATAGTGCAAAAGCAGTAGAAGGTCTGATGGGGAGCAATTTCCAAAATTATTGCTGTTGATCTAACACAGTGTGCATCACCAGGCTGGTCTGGATGCTTGTGATGTCCATCCACACCTGAAATATTGAGCAGGAGGGATAAGACCTGTGAAGGATCCCATGAAGAAGATGAGCATTACAGACACACAGAAGTTTCTGAGCTCACACTTCACTGGGGGTCAGCATGGCTGGGAGGGGGAGTGGGTTCGTTTCTGAGGTGACGCTGCTTTCCTGTATTTGCTCCGGTCGTGTTGTGGAACAGAAGAAATTTACCCTGCTTTATAAAAGAGGCTGCTTTTGGCCAGCTGCCTTCCTAGAACCAATGAAAGATGTTGCTTATATTTCTGTTCTGCTCATCCTGCCATCTGTATATTCCTCTGCCATGTTACCAGCTGCCTGAGTGACCCATGAATTTGTTTTTCCCAGTGTGGCTCTAAGTTGTACGGATACAATCTGAAACAACCCCCAGTCTGAGAACTCAGTCTCACTTCACACCACATATACTCATATACCTCAGACAAGTATTTGTTCTTAAAAAAAAAGAGCCTCCCCAAATGCAAATGTAAAGACAGTAACACAGAATATCTGTGTAGAGGATCTTGAGACATGTTTGTCAGTGTTACATTAACTTCCGTGTTTCCTAATGCTAAACTGACGGTTGTGCCAATTCAGCATTGATTTAGGTCTGTTCGAAGCTGACATTGATTGTGTTTTGTTTGCTACTATCTACAAGATGGTCATCCCAGCAAACAGACCCAGCTGGTCTTGACCATCACCATGAGTAACCTGGGCAAACATCCAGCCCGATCTGGCCAAAGCGTGCCCAGTGTGCACTGACGTTAGCAGAAAAGAGTAGCTGCCCCGTCTTCTGGTGAAGAGAAATGGCTTGAAATTCTTATCAGGTAAAAATGTGTTTCCATGCCTGCTTTGTTAACCTTGTTTTGTTTATTATGAGAAGACTTAATCTTTCAAGGTCCCTTCCAACCCATAACATTCAGTGATTCTGTGTTACTTGGGTGGTTTTATTCAGCCTCCGGCCTTCATACTTTCTACCTTTTTTTGTAACAGATCAGAAACTTACCTGGCTATCTGGGGAGAGTGGCCACAGAAGTCGCTGGTGATGGCAAGCTAAAATGAAGACCTGGACATTGCTACTGGTCATCCCTTTGGGCCCCTACAGGTTTCAGTTTGTGGATGATCTGGTGCTTAGTAGCCGTTTCTAAATTGGGCCATTTATTCCTGCTCTAGTCAAATATTTCCAGTGCATGGGGAGAAGGTCAGGACAGCAGAGCTCTTTGAGTCCGTCCTGTGTTTCATACCCCTTCTGCTGTGGAACAGTGTTATAAACCCAGACTATATCATAAACATTAACCAGACCACAGACAGATAATAATTCCCAAGGAACAGCAAATAATGCAGATATTGTCTGTGTTTCTTTTTTCACAGATTCGGAGGGACTTTCCACTTAGAGGGAGTCAGCTGCATGGTGAAGACAGACAAGCCCTTGACAGAATGAAATCCTCCTATCAAAACTCATCGTCATGCAAATATGTTGGGTTGGGTTGCCCAGAGCAACTACTGAAGCTTTTGCTGAATGTACTGAATTATTTGTCCCCCAAATAGTTTTTAGAAGAAAATGTAAATAATTTCAATTTGGTGGTTTCAGAACTGGGAAAGTATTTTTAAAAGCTTCTCACAAATTTTAACTGACTCTTATAATACCTCCCTCAGCTCAGGATTGCACAGCTTTTCAGCTGGGGTCAGAAAAAACATGCTGATCGCCTGGAGAACCTTCCAGCTCATTTACTGATACAATGAAAAGTGGTTTTCTGATGGCAGTTTTCATTCAAAGGGCAAATTTGAAATAATTCATCAGTGTTGCTCGGGCATGGTATTTCATTCACTCAGGAGAGGATCTGGGGATAAGGCCAGTGGGGATTAGGGAAGGGTGTGGAAGACTATGAACAGGCACCAACGTGCCTCCAAGGTGAAAGGCCCCATCCCACGCACACCCTTTTGAGCAGCAGCCGAGTCCTGCTTCTGGTGAATGAAACTCCCGAATGCCATGAAATAAGAAGGAACAGATGACAGAAAGCATGCTGCTATTAAGAAACTAATTTATTTTGCTTTTTTCTACTTTCTTCAAGTGTGTTTGAGAACAATACTGATGGGTGTGAGAAGGCAGCTGGTCCCAAGCCTGAGATGGAAATCAGTCAGAGGAGGCCCTTTGTCCTTTGGACTCAGGTAGTATAGGCAGAGGAGGACAATCTAGCAAAGTGAAATGTTTTGTTACTTTCCCAATAAATTTCAAAAACAGTGCAAGAAGTTGTTCTGGTCAGATCAAGAAGGAAATTTTCCAGTAAAACAGTAGTGGGAAAGAAACAACAAGAAGCCACAGATAGCCCATGGGATGATAAACTGCAATCTGCACGTGTCTAAAACAGATAATTTCTAACCTATTTTGTCCTTAGACCTGAAACATAACACTTTTTTAAAGATTCCACCTCCTCCCCAGTAATGACCAGCTGACAGTATTCCTGCAGTTGGTGAGTAATAGGAAAAGAGAGGGAGGGACCAGTGGGACTGTAGTTCATGCTGTGCTGCCTTGCTGTTGTAGTAAAAGCATGTTGCACTCCTGGTGCCGCCTTATCTGGCAACGCAATGGCCAAAGAAAATTAGAAGTGTCCAGGCATTTATCATTATCAGTACAGATAGCAGCATGGATTCTACTGGTGATGCTCTTGTGCCATTCTAGAATATCTTCTCTTTTTGCCTGTGCCTAAAGCAATAGGTGCAGAGACACCTACTGCAGACAGTGCAGAGAAAGGCTGGGCACAGCATGGCTTTTTTTAGCTCTTAAATCACAGGTGGTGTGCCACAAGGGTTTCAGAATTGAAAGACAGGGCCTTTAGTGAACTGTTTGTCTGAGTGGCTTCTCACTAACACTGGGCAGGGAGGCTCTTCATTGCCTCTGAAGTGACTGTTGTCTGAACACCAAAAACAAGCAGGTGGAATAAGGAAATTAACTTTTCCTTCAAATCCCTGTACAGCTTTTCTGGTCTCTGGTCTACAGAATGTGCCCAAAATTCTTCTGAAAACCTGCATTAAAATCCATGGAGAGGACAAATTTCCTTTTCATTATTGGTTCTGTCTAAGAGAAGAGCTTGTTTCCTGGAGGAGTTTCATAATTCCTGGACTTACTTCCAACCATCCCAAGGTGGCCACATTGCACTGGCTTGGGGTCACGGGGCTGCCTCAGTGACAAAACTGTCTTAATCCTGTAGGTGATCTTTGCTCACTCTGACTGCTTCCTGCAGAAGCTCAGGATGGAATGGGCTGTCCAGGGGGGTTGTGGAGTCTCCTTCTCTGGAGATGTTTAAAACCTGCCTGGAGATGTTCCTGTGCAGCTTGGCCTAGGTGATCATGCTCTGGCAGGTGGATTGGACTAGATAATCTTTCAAGATCCCTTGCAATCCCTAATATTCTGTGATTCTGTAAACCTGTGAATTGCCAAATGCAACATGAATACCATTTACAAGTACTGAAGATACCACAAAGTCAAGTGTTTTGCCTTGAACTCTAGTAAGACTGTCCATGTGTTTGTTCCAGCGTGTTGTGACACCATCAAGAACTCTCTCTATTCTTTCTTATTTCCTTTGTTCTACAGTATTTGCAGACCAGATATCCAGACCTTCTATGTGTGTTTTCACTAGTCAGTCCATCACTGCACAGGTATCAGGAATATGAATTGGTTTTGGTGAAGGTCATCATCTCAGAATGAAGGACTCTACGTCCACATGCAGATAGTTATTATTGCAGAAGTGTTGTGTGGAGACACTCAATATGGAAAGCTACTTACAGGGGATCAACTAATAACAGTAAAGGAAGCAGCTGTCTGTAGTGTCCCCATGTGCAACCACAGAGTCTTGAGACTTTTGTCTTGGCACCGTCCTATAGGAAACATGAGCAAGTGTACAGTTAGGTGTGCTGTATGCTCTCAGTTCTTCGCAGCTTGTGAGCCCAAATTTAACCGGAATATGAGGAAAGAAATTGAGAGAAAGAAAAGTGGATTTATACATGCAAAATTATATGAGAAAAGTACATTTATCTCTAAGTAGATTTCCTTTTTCATCTTGAAGAATACAGGGGTTCAGGATTTATACTTTTGAGTTAAACATAAGAAGGGAGCTGAGAGGAAAAAGACTGATTTCGGGCGAGTCTGAATACAATAGAAATGTAAAACAGAGGAAGTATTAAGAACACGCATGCATCTGTGTATACTTAGACTGGTAGGCAGTGGGTGAAAGCTGGACTGTGGCAGTAGTGTTTAGCTGTAGGGGAAACTTAGGAAGGTGTCCCAGGAAGTTAAAATGCTACTTTACCAGAGCTGCCCCTGCAGTGTCACACGCAGCATCTGGACATCACCCAGAAGCAAGCGGAGCACTGACGCTTGATCTTCTACTGCTTTCACAGTCACTCAGTAGCCAGAGGAAGCACTGAAAATCCTCATGGATCTATTGCTGCTTCAACCTTTGTGTAGCTGACTGTGTGACCAGTGGGGTCAATTCACACAAAGCTGCAGATCTGCTTTTGAGTTTTCTGGTTCTCTCTGGAGGATTTCTGCTATAAGACTCGACCCTCTAGATCTATTCCTTGCTCTGAGGCCTCTGTTGTGACAGGAGTATTTACTCCTTGCTCAAGTACAGCTAGCCATCATCTCTTTACCGAAGAAATAAATAGCCAGTTATCTACTGAAGATGAGAACTGGCCCTTCCTGAAAATGCTGCAGCTCTCTAGAATTTGTGCTAGGTGACGCAATCTTGCACCATTGCTCCTTCTTTCAAAGATTCAGTCAAAAATCATTTTCGTGGTAGTGAAAATCTCACACACCTTTTCAGTTGGCTAAAGAAAATCCTCTTATGAAAGGGCAGATTGTTACTGCCATAGTGAGCTGCATCAGCCACATATGAATGAATTAATCTATGATACAGATAGCTAATGTGAGTTTAATAACCCTAGGTACTAAGATCTAGCAGGATCCACAGCACTTTCAGAAGGACTCCATCAGACTTATCTGATCTTTACTGCCTCTTGCACTGTTTTTATGTTGTTTGAACAGGTTTAAACAGTGAGCACAGTTATACATTAAACAGAGCAAATAAAGTCATTACAGTAGCTGTAGAGCAAGAAGTGATAACATCTCTCTTCTCAACACAGATAAATACCTGATGCTGGTGCCAGCGCAAGGGAGAGAAAACAGCACTTACTGAGTGCTCCAAGGTCTCAATGGCTTTGCTGTTTCTTACTGTCTCCTGAGATCCCTGCCAGAAATGAACGGTGATGGGCTTTTCACACGGCTTCTCTAGGACAGGGACTGCTAGGCTGTAGCGAAAACTCTCCTTTCCCTATTTTTCTGATCCAAAGTTCTGAAAAGCAGCATCAGCATGGCTCAGACATACCAAGTAAAGCTGTTCTCTTCATAAATCCTGGAAATCCTGACACACTACAGTACTACAGACACAGACAGACACAGCATTTCTTCCTGACACGTCTTCTAAATTGCGCCTTGAAAAAGCAACCTTTGAAGCTTAGTGTCACTTCTATTCTCTTTCCCGTGCCTTGTTGCTAGAAAGAGATAATGATTGAGTCAAAGAATGAATCTCTCAACCGGTTACATTTCAAAATCTAGAGCTGTTTTAAGATTAATTAAATTCATGCTGAAGCTAACACCTGTGAGGGAACTGCAAACCTTGACCTAACAACCCATGGGGAGGAATATCTTGGGAAGAAAAAGCTTCCAGCCAGCTCTGAGTAAAACTCGGGAAGGAGCCTTGCTTCCTTGCAGAGTAGACCTTTAGAGACAAGAGCGTGTTTTTCAAAGAGAGTAAGAAATGCATTTCTCCATTAGTATCGTCTGGAAAGCAAGAGGCCAGATCACACTTGTAATGTCAAGGCATAGTTCTCTTGGCCTGTTACATCTCGAGTGTGTGTAAGTGTAGCAACTGATAGATTTGTACTCCAATGACTTTCTTCTGGTGTTTATATAACATTTAGTTCCAGTGGGCCTTCTATGTCTCCTTCATTTTCCTTTCTGCAAAATAAACAATATGAGATTTACTGTGTCTATGGGATTTCACCACCTAGGCATGCAGCCACTCAGTGTTCATGAGGCTCACTATAATTTTTACCCAGTTTGGTCTCCATTCGGGCTTAAACTGATATTTTGCCATCAAGAAAATCTAGACATTATCCCGAGTCATTTTATAATGAAATTCTTAATGAGACGTTTGGGAAACAGTGGAAAATGAAGCTAAAAGAAGATTAGAAAATATGCAATGAATCTCAGTTCAGATACTTTTTGTCTGGCTATTTGTGACCACAGAAATTGTGTTTTTGCAGTGGAATACCTACCCTCTGACCAGAAGGTCAGATTTGCCAAGTAGTACCATAATTACTGGTGGTCTGAAAGTTTTATTAGCTAGCAATATTCCTGGTGAAAGGCAAACATATGAAACTTATGGAAACTGATTTTCTTTAAATCTGCAGTTTTAGGAAAGCTAGTTTTCTACACTGTTTCTGTTGTTACGCTGAGGTCCTTGCATGTGTTTCAGATCATTTCCAGATCAAACTGTTTCATTTTTAGAAATGCACAGAAATGAGCAAACCTTCTATTTCCTTGGTGCAGCTGGAATTCTTCCCCCAAGCCCACATAATGTGTGATTTGACGGCTGAGCTGGAGAGCTGTCTCATGTTTAGCTTACGTCTAATTTATTTTACTTCTGTGATAGGACATGGAATGTGAGAGATGGAAACCTGTATGGGAAAATGACAGGCATTCTGATTTTTTATAAACAACACTACTTTTTTCCCTTTAGGATTGTTGATGGAGTCCAACTAATTTACAAGTTATGATAGAAGTTTCACAAACTCACCTTCCTTCTACAACCCTTATGTGCTACTGAACTTCCTTACACCAAGCAGCCTGCAAGACGGGAAATTAAATTGTTCACAATTGATCCTGTCATGGAGAATGAACCTTAATGCTGCTTTTTTCTTTTCCCATCTACATGCACATGTGAGCCTCAGAAGGGCTGTAGATGGAGAACTAGGGACGTTTAGAGAGCCAGCAGCTCAAGCCTGGTCTGATGCCATCTGCTGTTTCAGGGAAAGACATGTTTCTTCCATGTGAACTGCTCCATTAGGGTCAGCTTGACAACTTTCTGAGCAGTTAGAGCACTCTAGCTATTGTTTTAGGTCTTAAGGTGAATGTCCAGATTTGCAGACCATCCCTCACAGAACATAATAGATAGTGCTTGGTTTTGGGTGATTTGTTCTAGACTGAGAGTTGAACAAAGAGAGGCGCAAAGGCATTGCACGTACAGTGAATGTCACAGGCCCTGCAGAGGCTTGGAGCAAACAGCTGTATGGCAAATCAGATAGAAGTTGTGAATTTCTGTTTCCTTTCTCAGTGTCATATTGAAATGCCAAATTCAATCCCACCCACAGCACAGAAAATTGACATATCTACAGCTCCTACTGCCTTCCTTGCAGCGCACAGGCATGCACAATTCTGAGGTAAATGCGGGGTCCTGGCCTAAAGGCTCAAAGATTTACAAATTAGGGCTAACAAGTTTCATGAAGACATTAAAATAGTTAGCAATAGTTGGTAGAGCACCGGACTCTGAATTCCTGGGTTCATGGGTTTGAGCCCCATGTAGGACAGCATACCTTGAGACAGTACTGTAGGCTTACCCTGCTTCAGCGGAGGGGTTGGACTTAGATGATCTTTTGAGGTCCCTTCCAACCTGTAACATTCTGAGATTCTGTGATTCTGTAATAGTTATTGTTTTAAAAGAATAAAAACCTTATGAAGTTCCTTTGTTACAAGCTGCCACAGCATTGCCTGTACTGCCAGATTTCTAAAGAAATAGCTGGCAAGAAAAAACACTTGGTGGTACATAAAGTAGTTATTGGCTAAGCCAGACATTTTCCCAGTGTGAAATTCTTTCCTCTAATTCTCAATGACGGAGGAGATCCAGGCATTTCTAAAAGTGACAGATGCCAAGTAGGGTCCCAGTGCCTGGCTCTCCAAGCAATGAAGTTGAACGCATTGGCCTTCTCCAGCTTTTTTAATTGCTTTAACCTGTGTGGGTCTGAGATCCCCAGATGCACGTCCGTTCTTGCAAGGCCATTGGTACTTCGGTCAGCTGAAAGGTATGGTAACCCTACAGAAAAGGGGGACTTGGAAAGACTCAGAGCAGAGAAAAACTCCAAAATGACAAGCTGTTGTACATTTTCAGTATACATTTTTATGTTAGCCAAGAGCAAATCATGGGGGGGGGATGTTTCTGACCCTTTCTGATTTAGTGGCTCTTTATGGTTGTGATTTCGATAGGTTCATTTCAGAGAAACCAAGAGAGTTCACAGTAACTTTGAAGAACAAAATGCTGCTTTTTGAATATGCCAGTTTGCTGCCTACGACATTCCTTACTGCTACTTATAAACTTTAATTTTGCTTGATGCCAGGTCAGACCACTTGGAAACATGAAACTTAACCACTGCTTAGATCATCTCCATCGCCAATTACGTCTGACCAGGCGGTAGCAGGTCAAGCTCCCTGTGACTCTGGAAACAGCATTATTGTCTCTGAGCACTTTGGTAATGCTTGTTTTTTCAGACAGGGCCTTGACACCAGAAGTGTCAGGGAGAGGTGACTAATGACGGCACCAAGAGACCTGTCTGCTAAAATGGAGGTAAACTATTATAAAATCATTTCAGTCTAATGTTGCCCCTCCTTGTGCTTACAGATGCTTTTTATGCCTGATTTTCTCATATGGTAATAGGAGAGCCTACTGTTGCTGTGGACAAGGAAAGACAAAGATCAGAATCCATGTTGTTATTTTTTTGCTGGAGGACGAGGCCGGAGCAGTTACTGCCTGATAGCTCAGGGGCATGGGATATTTTTGCATTTACATTTTTTTACAGATTGTTCTTGTTGGCATTTGTAGGGTGGTTACAAAGCAGAGCTGGGAACTATCCTGTGCTCTGGTACAATTTTTCCACCATCAACTGCTTTTTACCCATAGGGCTAAGTGGACTTGCACTGTTTTCTATGATAAAACTTCATGGTTCTGATAAGAAGGTAATCCAGAATTTTTACAAAGGTTTCTGTTTCAGATATCTAATCTCTACAACCGAACAGAAAGACTGTGTTTGTTCCTTATTTCCATTTTCCACAAGTGAGCAGAGGGGAGGAAATCAGTGAGGTAATGCAAACAGTTTCTTATTTACTCTCACTCATGCGTTCCCTCTAACATGTCTCAAACAGAGCACAGTTAACTCCCAAAACTCACACTCCCAAAGCAGAGCAGCAATGACTGCACAGGCTGTATTAGTAGCTGTAGACAAAGAGACTTTAGCTTGGCAGCCCGGTGCAGAGCTGAAATCCCCAGCTGGGCTCCAGCAGCAGAGGTTGCCCCTTCAAGCACTGCTGCTGGAACAATAGGCTTTATATTTCTAGGAAAGAAAAGGAGTTAGACAGGTGTAGCTGGCTAGGATTTTTCATAAAGCATTTGTCAAGCATTGCACTTTTCTTTCTTTAAAATCTGTCGACAAGTGGATGATTGTAGAAAAAACATTTTGCATTAAGGAAATCTTGAGGCCTTTGTGGCCTCAAGACTTGGATTGACTAGAAGTTGAATTTTTTTCCTGTAGATCACTCTTATCACTCACTGCAAATATGCACTCTGTGTTCTTTTCCCATCTGTACGACCTGGCAGGGTTTTCCCACACCAAGCCACAATGGCAGAAGCATTTAGCATTTCTGACACAGCCTAGCCAGAAGCCCTCCTCCAGCAATGTGGCAGGGAGCCCCAGACTCTCTAGATGAAGATTTGGTTCTTGCCCCTCCTGGAGAGGAAACTAGAGCTGAGACTGGAAGCACTGGGAGGTGTTGTCCCTTAGCTCAGGCTTAATTTTTTAAGACCATGGAAGGTCATCACTTCTTGGTGCTGAGACAACACTGTGAAGGGATACTAAGTCTGTTCCTGATAGTTCATATGTACCATCAAAGTGTTCTACCCACCCATTAAATGTCAGTAACTGATCTATCATCTTTGCTAAATCATGGGTGTTCAGGAGAAGTGCCTAGAGACTGAAAGATAACAAGTATTACCCCAATCTTCAAAAAATGAAAGAAGGAAGACCCAGGTAACTACAGACTGGTCAGCCTCACCTCCATCCCAGGAAATATAATGGAACAATTTGTCCTAGAGGCTGTCTCCAGGCACATCAAGGACAGGAGGCTAATTAGGGACAGTCAGCATGGCTTCACAAAGGGAAAGTCATGCTTGACCAACCTGATAGCCTTTTATGAGGGTGTAACCAGGTGGATGGATGAGGGCAGAGCGGTGAATGTGGTCTGTCTCAGCTTGAGTAAGGCATTTGACACAGTCTCCCACAGCATCCTCACAACCAAACTGGGGCACTGTGGTCTAGATTATGGAATAGTGAGGTGGACCATGAACTGCCTACCGGGTAGAAGTCAGAGAGTGGTAGTCAATGGGACAGAGTCTAGTTGGAGGCCTGTATCTAATGGAGCGCCCCAGGGGTCGGTGCTGGGACCAGTCCTGTTCAATCTATTCATTAATGACTTGGATGAGGGATTGGCATGCACTGTCAGCAAGTTTGCTGATGACACAAAGCTGGGTGGTGTCGCCGACACCCCCGCAGACTGTGCTGCCATTCAGCGAGATCTGGACAGGCTGGAGAACTGGGCAGAGAAAAATCTAATGAGCTATAACAAGAGTAAGTGCAGAGTCTTGCATCTGGGCAAGAACAACCCTAGGTACCAGTATAGGCTGGGGACTGACCTGTTGGAGTGTAGTGTAGGGGGAAAGGAACCTGGGGGTCCTGGTGGACAGCAGGATGACTATGAGCCAGCAATGTGCTCTTGTGGCCAAGAGGGCCAACAGCATCCTGGGGTGGATTAGAAGAGGGGTGGTTAGCAGATCAAGAGAGGTTCTTCTCCCCCTCTACTCTGCCCTGGTGAGACCACACCTGGAGTATTGTGTCCAGTTCTGGGCTCCTCAGTTCAAGAGGGATGTGGAGAGAGGTCAGCGTAAGGCAACAAAGATGATAAAGGAGGTGGAGCACCTCCCTTCTGAGGAGAGGCTGAGGGAGCTGGGTCTCTTTAGCTCAGAGAAGAGGAGACTGAGGGGTGACCTCATCAATGTCTATAAATATGTGAAGGGTGGGTGTCAGAAGGATGGAGCTGGGCTGTTCTCAGTGTCATGTAGTGATAGGATGAGGGACAATGGTTATAAGCTGGAACATAGGAGGTTCCACATCAACCTGAGAAGGAACTTCTTCACAGTGAGGGTGACGAAGCACTGGAACAGGCTGCCCAGGGAGGTTGTGGAGTCTCCTTCACTGGAGACATTTAAGACCCACCTGGATGTGTTCCTGTGTGACTTGGTCTAGTTGATCCTGCTGTTGCAGGGGGATTAGACTAGAAGATCTTTTGAGGTCCCTTCCAATCCCTAATGATTCTATGATTCTATCATTCTGATTCTCTATTTACTATGTGGGTGTCTGTGCAAAGGTTCTGGCTGGGGGTGGGGGTGCAGCATGGCAACCTCTGAGGATAAAACAAGGCTGCTCCATGCCAGACATGTCTGATTCCAGTTGGTTCCAGATGGCTCCAACAGACCCACTACAGGAGATAGATGAGTCCCTCAGCAAAGACCGCAGCACCTCTGGGAAAGTGTCTTTACGAAATGAGAAAAAAAGATATGTGGCAGCTGTCAGAATGAGTAGTCAAACAATGTGTGAGACAAATATCTCCACAGAAATGTGGGTCAGTGAAAACAGGGAAGAGGTGTTCCAGGTGCCACAGAAGAGATTCCACTGCATCGCCTGTAGAAGACCACACAGAGGCAAAGGATTCTTCTGCAGCCCATTCAGGACCACAGTGGAGGAGATATCGACACTGCTGCCTATGGAAGACCCCACACTGGTGCAAATGGATGTGCCGTTCAGGCAGTTCAAGCCCATAGAGAGCCCCTGCTGGGGTCAGGTCCTGGCAGGTCCTGTGGCCTGACTGCACTGTGTAGGAAAGACCTATACTAGAGCAGTTCATGGAGGAGTTGCCTGAGGGAGGCACACCTGCTAGAGCCAGGGAAGATTGTGAGGAGGAAGGAGTGATATAAACGAAGCATTGCAAACTGACTGCAGCCCCCATAACTCCATTGCCCTGTGCCATGCAGGGGGAGGAGGCAGAAGGTTTAGGAGTAAAATTCAGCCTTGGAAGAAGGGAGGAGTGGGAGAAGGTGTTTTTAATGAAGTCTTAATTAATCTCCTACTCCATTTTTAATTATCAATAAAACAAATTGATCTGCTGCAGCACAGGTCAATTCTGTTCACATCAGTGCTGCTGACAACACCTACTTCTGCCTACTTAATACTCAGGAAAGTGTCTGAGTCATCTCGCTGCTCCCCAGACATCAGCCCAATGGAGAAGAATGTTTTGGAGCCTCCCTCACCTTGTAGAAACAGGGAGAGGGCAGCTTCGTTAGCTGGCATTTGAGCAGTAGGTACATGACCTTCTATGTACATGACCCCCCAAATACATGACCTGCTGTTACCAGTTTCTGTAACTGGTGATTTTTGCCACATCCAGCTCTCCTAGGCAGCCCAGGGTTTCCTGGACAAGCACAAGACACTTAAGGATGGCAGTTTGTGCAACAATGTGCAGCTTTGCTAACGGAAGCTAAATTCTTGGCCTGCCAGAAGAGTTGCGCCCCTTGCTCTGGAGCAGCTAATGAGGAATGGATGTGGGAGCATGGACTTGGAGCTCATAGGAGACAGCTGTCAAGACAGGAACAGGATTATTTTTACCCAGGAGTATCTCGCATTTTGGAAAATAAAAGTTTAACGAGTTTGTGATTCTGTTTCCATTCTTAGCCACTGAGCTCTGGATGGGCTTCTCCTGGCATTCACAGTAGAGTGAGAGAGAGGGAAAGGATGGTTTCTTAGCTGACGGGAATGGATTTGTGGTTTCTGAGCTGAGAAGTTCATACGCAGGAAGTGGGAAACACAAGAAGTTCCTCGGCCAGGAGCAGGGAGGTTTATGTGCGTGCAGGGGACCATGGCACGAGAGATGACTGAGTGAGGCAGGGAAAGGTAAGTCTGTTGAAGATCTCACAGCTGCCTGTGTGTACTGGGTCATTTTGTACGACCCACAAGTCCCGCTCACACTTGTCCCCAGCAGTCTGTAAGTGGTTAATAACTTCATTAATATTTTTTTATTTGTTAATTAGGGATTAATTCTAGCCCTTTTTTTTTGCAAATGAATGTGCACAAGTTCTTTGAACAAGTGCTTCAGCCTAGCCTTCCTTGTCAGTTGGGTTCACAATTTTTCCCATGAAGAGGATGACCCGGCTCTCTTCATTATAAACAATCATCAGGAAGGGCCTGTTGAACCTGATGTGAGGAGGAGAAGGAAATATTGCAGACAGTGGTACTATTTCCATCACAGTTACTGCAGCAGCCTCTGTGCCATTCTCATGGACATCCAGCACAGCTTTGTGAATTGCCTGCAGAGAAAGCAAATATCAAAATCTAAGTAAAGAGGGATAAGCAGCAGGGGACAAACTTACTTGCTCTAACAGCATTGTGAGAAGGTAGATTTGTTCTTAAAAACATAGATTGGGTGTAGAACTGTGAAAAAATAGCCATGTCCAGCCTTTCCAACACCAAATACAGTTTGCTCTGAGTTCAGGGAGAATTTTCTTCAACACTCTGTCTGAGTACACAAAGAAATTCTTTCTGCAAAGACGCAATAGTGACAAGCATTACAGGGTGTCTTTCTGTAACACAGCCCACTGGTAGGACTTCACAGGGCTTTCTATGGTAAGTGTGGCAAATTTGTATTTCACGTGATCATACTTAATTTTCTCTGTCACCTGTGTTTTTAATTAATTGTCCATAATGCATCTGAAAATTTGTCTCATTAAGTCCTGCTACCCTTCTTCTGTTTACTTGCCCTCTATCTGTAAAACGTATTTACACAACTAATAATTCAGTGTGAGCGTCCCAAATCATTAAGTAAAATATGTTGGAGGGACCTCTAGAGGTCGTCCAAAGCAACCAACCACCCTACACTGAGTCAATCCACACTAGGAAAGTTTGATCAGGATATCATTTAGTAAAGATTTCCAAGGATAGAGACTTTGTAGTCTGTCTGAGTAACCTATGCAAGTTTTTGATCACCCATATGTTGACTTCTTTTACAACTATCTGATGAGAATTGCCCATTTTCTATCTTGTGTGCATTTCCTCTTGTCCTGTCGCTATGTACCTACAAGAACCTAACAGGGATCCGTAGCCAACACTAAGAACTCCCCTTCATGTGCCCTTCCCCTGAAGGATCATTTTCTTCATGACACAATCTCTTGGACACTTGTCTGTGTGGCACGCTTTTCTGTGATAGGGCTATCTCTGCCCCACAACTCTATTGTCCATATAATTGATCAGATAATTGTTGCTTAGATAATGCAATATGGATGCATATGCAATAAGGATGGCTATTCCCAAACTTATGTCATAATTATTACTCTTATCATACATTAATTAATTTACACAAGCTTTTTGTTGAACTATTCTGTTAGTCTTTCCAGATCAGTTTTCTTCTTCAGAGAATTTGAAGTGAATTTGTAGAATCACCGTGCAATCGCTATGCATTTAATATTAAACAGTAAGAACTGTTTTACTCCTCTCCTTTACTTCTTACTCCTTATCCTTTACCATTCTTTATTACCATGAGTGAGTGGGATCGGCCTTTTTGTGAAGATAAAGTCCCCATGTAAGCAAATATATTATCATCTGTTTGCATACTTACTTTGGAAACCTTCAGAAGAGTTTCTTCTGACATTCCAGAGAGATCAGCCCTGTCACTGAACACCTCTGTCACACCCATTTTCTCAAACAGGCTCTTAACATCATAGGAAGCAGAGATGGAGAATTTTGGAAGGTCCAGGTAGATTTTTCTTTTAATAAAAAAACCAAAAGATCATGGGTTTATTATTGCAAGATCCTTCAATGCAATAGCTGCTGCAGATAGGCACTCATCCCACATACCCATGGAACTAAGTCTGGGCTTTATAACACAGTAATAAATTCCATGTTAAGAGAAGCAGAAATTGAGATGTGTTCCACCAGCCATGGTCTGATCAGTGATGCAGGGGTGAAGTGATTGTTTATGAAAGTGACTACCTGGAAAGTATCAACCACACTGGAGAAACAAGACATTGTATTTCTATTTTGACTGGATTCTTCCTACTCAAGACAGGCTCCTGACAGCAATATACTGTGTGCAGCTGGTATCACTCCCATTGCTGTGACCGGGGGAAGCTGAGGAGAGGGTTCTCCTTAGGTATGAAGTCACCTGATACTTTGTCTGAGTTGAAGAAACTATGCAGCGCGTGGAGATGTGCTTATCAATTCATTGCGGCATCCTAAGTTTTACCTTGCCTGGATGAGTACACATGCCATGTTGTATATTTAAATGAATGAGCAGTGAAAAGATTACCTTTTTTTAAATGATTGCATCCAGTTAAACAGTGTTTCTTTTTGTAGAGCATCCTCCACCTGATTAATTTCTCCTTCATCAGGCAGAATAAAAAATGAAGTAGTGTTTCCTTTGTAAGGGATTTCTACTACCCAGCAAGACAACTTCTCATCCCTATGGATATTAAATGATTTACTTTGATGCATCATTTGGACCTTAACCGCATTCTTGTTATCCAAGAAGAAGTTATCGTCTCTGGTGGACAAACTGTTGAAAGGTCTTTCCCAGTAGCCTTTTGACAAAAGAATGAGATCAGAAATGAGTAAACTGGGGAAAAAAAAGGATTAATAAAGCGAAGCCACATTAACTAACCCTTAAAATACTGTATTTGAACTGTAATGCAAACAACAAGCCTATCTCTGTTTAAGGTTGCTTGTTCCATGGCCATGAAAGAAGCTTTATGTTATTTCAGTGGTTCTAATAAAAAAAAATCACACAAAGATCTGAGCCTCTGCTTCCCAACACAATGGTAAAATTTCTCACTATGACATTTCTTTCAAAAGAAGTTTGCAAGTTCTCAAGATCATCCTTTCCAAATACATTGAACCATGAACCTGTCTTAAATTTGGTAGGACATTGATCAGTACTTCTATGGGTTCTTTTTTTTTCCTTTTTTTAAAATTCATATAGAAAATGATTCTTCAGACCTGGCTTCCAAATATTTCCTTATGTCATTTAAAAGAAGAAAGAAGTATTTTAATTTAGAGGATAGCATAGGTTCATGACTTGTGCTTCTTAGCTAAGAAACAAAACTTGTTTCTTAGATCTGGATAAGACTTCCAGAACTCACATGTATAGCTGCTACCCAGGTTTTCCACTCACCTTTAAAGAAAATGTAGTTAACCAGAACCATTACTGTGTCTCCATCAAGGCTGTTGAGTAAATCAACGATTTTCCCATGAGTTTTTGTTTCTATGTACTTATTGATTTCCTTTACAACCTCTAGAGGATTTTGGAAGTTACTAGAAATAGCTTCAGAATAGTAAAATTTTGTGATGTCATCCAAAAAGTTTTGAAGCAGTTTCAGTTGGTCGTCTATAAACAGGGCATTCCCCATGCTCAACTGGGCTTCTTGGTCAGGGTCGTTCAACAGCTGGAGGATATGTTGAAATCCCTTATGGATTTCTTGCTCCTCTATCTTTGACAGGTTGAAGGAAAGGCCTTTGTGTAGCTGCCTGAGTGTGTTTGATTTGGCCCCCATGGAAAGCATTGCAAAGGCAGTGGAGATACTCAAAGGAGAGAAGAAAATGTTCTTCTTGTTGTTCTCATCTCTGATCTGCTTGTAAAACTTAAATGCAAAGTCAGCATTGCTGAGGGTTATCTTGGCATAAGCCACATTTTCATTTTCAGCCTGGGGATGGTCTTCTGGGAGCTGTTCTTGGACGTTGGATCCATGTTGACCCTGGACTTGAAGTCCAAGAAGCAACAAGCACAAATATGAAGCAGAGTTCATAACAGTTCTGTTAAAAAAAAGAGAGAGAGAGAGAGAGAGAGAGAGAGAGAGAGAGAGCAGCTTTTAGATCTGGAGAATTTTATTGATTTTATCTTTTTTTAATAAATATAGGTTTTTAGAGTTCAGTCTTCAGAGTAACTGCTCTCCTTAGAAACACACTTCTACTGGACCTGTGGGTAGGCTACTTCTAGTTAGATCTCAGTTATTATGAGTTACTCAGTTATTATGCCTGAAGTAGTCCTCGCCTTTGACTCGCACAGCCTCACTGCACTCCTAAGCGCCTCTGGGTGCATGGCTGGGTTCACCTGTTGGCACCCATGCATTTGGTAAGTACTTTGGGAGAGAGACTGACTTTCCTGATATGTTTCTGTAGTAAACCGCCGTATTATAACTGGAGTTTTCGAGCACTGCAGTGGCGCAGCAATAATGTCAGTTGTAGTTGTAAATAAAACAAATGCTCATCCCTTAGCACTGTTTCTATCTTTCTGCCTCTTGTGTAGCAGCTCAGAGCTCACGAAAGGTACCTTAAATGTTTTTGTATATTGAGGACAAGTCAGAGACTTTTATTGACTCCCTCCACTGCCCATAAACTACCCAGAATGTTGCAAAGCCCAAGAACGAGGAGCCATACAGGAGGAGCCTTTTGCTCTAGCCAGTGACTCACAGGACAGCCGAGCATGGCCCCGCCTCTCCCGCCTATAGCAGTCACCCTCATGGGGGGCGAGCGACTCGGGAGCGCGGCAGACAGGGCGTGGCGCGGCAGACAGGGCGTGGCGCGGCAGAAGGTGCGGGCCGGGCGAGCAGAGCAGGCGTGCGGTGGGGAAGGTGCCTGAAGCTCATCGGCAGTTGTGTGTGTCGTAAGTCATCAGTAATATTCAGGGAGTAAATGGTGAGTACTTGGCGCAGAGCTGCATCCACGGCAGGGGGTTCCAAATAATCTACCCTGGTGATGATGCCACCACCCACACAGAGGTGAGGAACAGGGATGTAGCTGCACAGACCACGGCTTGTGGCACTTGCATAGAGCTCTCCTGTGGGGCAGGGACTGATGTCAGTCCTGCACGTAAAAGCTGTAAACAAGTGGAGGACCTTTTGCAGCAGGTGGCTGAGCTGCAGGAGACAGTGAGAAGGCTGAGGGACCAAATAGCTCTGCCAACTGACTCAGAAAGGAGGGAAGTGACAAAGATAGCCAAGAAAAAGAGGAGTGGAAGGTTTTAAAGACAAAATTCCAAAGGAAGAACAGACTCCCTCCTAAAGCCAGGGTGTCTCTGCAGAATCACTTTGCAGTTCTGCTAACAGGAAAGAACAATCCAAACAAAGTGTTAGAGCAGAGGAAGGAAGCCCACTCAGGTCCCTGCATGTAACAACCAGTGCCCAGAAGCAACAGCAAAGGGTAATAGTAGTAGAAGGCTGTGTTTTCAGGGCCACTGAGGAACCTGTTTGCAAGCCTGACCCACTTAGTAGAGAAGTCTGCAGCTTACCAGGGGCATGCATTAAGGGTATTGCTCAAAGACTGCCAAAACTTGTGCATGCTTCTGATTATTACCCTCTCTTACAATGAATGGGAAAAAGCCATGGATGGGAAGGGAGCCAAGGAAAGCTGGTCATTTTTCAAGGGTCACCTTCTGCAAGCCCAGGACCAAAGTGTCCCAGTGAAGAAGGTGGCAGATAGGAGTGCCAGGAGGCCTGCATGGATGAAGAGGGAACTCCTGCACACGCTTAGGGGTAAATACAAAGCTTACAGAGAAGGGAAGCAAGGACAGATGACCTGGGAGAAGTACAGAGAAGTAGTCAGAGATGCAAGGGATCAGATCAGGAAAGCAAAAGCATGGAGAGAATGGGATGTGGCAAGAGAGATTTAAGAACAACAAGAAAAATTTCTGTAAGTATGTCGATGATAAGAGGAAGACTAGGGAAAATGTGGGCCTACTCCAGACAGAAACGAGAACACTGGTCACCCAAGATGCAGGGAAGGCCAAGGTACTCAATAACTGCTTTGCCTTTATCTTCAATGGCAAGGACTCTGGTCCCACCCTCCATGTTTCAGAGGCCAAAGGCAGGGACTGAGAAAGGGAAGGTCCCTCCCCACACTGTAGACGAAACTCAGGTTTGAGACCACCTAAAGAACCATGGGACTGGATGGGATTCACCAACAGCTCCTGAAAGAGCTGGCAGATGAAGTTGCAGAGCCATTGTCCATCATATTTGAAAAGTCCTGCAGTCTGGTGAAGTTCCCACTGACTGGAAAAGGGAAAACATAACTCCCATTTTCAAAAATGGAAGAAGGAAGACCCGGGGAACTACAGGCCAGTCAGTCTCACCTCTGTGCCTGGCAAGATCATGGAGCAGACCTTCCTGAAGGCTCTGCTAAATCAAGGAGATAATAAAGGGGTGATTGGTGGCAGCCAACATGGCTTCACCAAGGGCAAGTCTTGCCTGACCAACTTGGTGGCCTTTTCGGATGGGGTCACAGCCTTGTTGGGCAAAGGCAGAGCAACAAACATCATCTACCGGGACCTTTGCAAAGCATTGAACACTGTCCCACACAGGATTCTGATCTCTAAATAGGAACGATATGGATTCAATGGATGGACCGCTGGCTGGATGGTTGCACCTGAAGAGTCGTGATCAATGGCTCAGTATCCAAACTGAGAGGTGTGACAAGAGGTCTTCCTCAAGGGTTGGTGCTCGGACCACCACTATCTAACATCTTTGTTGGTTATATAGACAGTGGAATTGAATGCCTCCTCTGTCCGTTTGCTGACAACACACTGGAGGGAAGGGAGGCCATCCACAGGGACTTTGACAAGCTCAAGTTGTGGGCTCATGCAAACTGCATGGAATTCAACAAGGGCAAGTACAAGGTTCTTCAACTGAGTCAAGGCAATCCCATGCATGAATACAGGTTGTGAGGAGAAAGGATTGAGGACAGCCCTGAGAAAAAGGACTTGGGGGTTGTGGTGGATCACAAGTTTAATAGGAGCTGTCAGTGTGCACTTGCTGTCCAGAAAGCCAACTGTGTCCTGGGCTGCATCAGAAGCAGCATTGACAGTCAATAGAGTGAGGTGATTCTGCTCCTCTAGTCTGCACTTCTGAGACCCTACTTGGAGTACTGTGTCCAGTTCTGGAGTTCCGAACATAAGAAGGACATCGAGTTCCCTGGAAGGTGTCCAGATGAGAGCAATTTAAATGATCAGAGGGCTAGAGTACCTCCCTTATGAGGACAGGCTGAGCAAGCTGGGGTTGTTTAGCCTGCAGAAGAGGAGGCTCCGAGGTGACTTTATAGTGGCTTTCCAATATCCGAAGGGAGTTGCAAGAAAGCTGGGGTAGGGCTTTTTACACAAGCGTGTAGTGAGAGGACAAGGGGAAAGGGTTCCAGACTTGAAGAACTGGACATTAGGAACAAATTCTTTGCTGTGAGGGTGGTGAGATTCTGGAACAGGTTGCCCAAGGAACTTGTGGCTGCCCCTTCCCTGGAAGTGTTGAAGGCTGGGTTGGCTGAGACCCTGAGTAATATGAAGGTGTCGCTGCCAATTGAAACGAGATGATCTTTAAGGTTCGTTCTAATCCTATCTGTTCTATGATTCTATGATTCTGTGATCTGAAAAGCTATAGGAGAATCTGCCTTGCTGTGAATGTACAATGTCCGTGTCCTTTTCTCTTCCCTAAGTTGACATAAGCAAATGCTACTGAAACCCACAGTCTCACTTCTTCCTTTCCAGGGGAAGAGCCATGAAATACACTGGAGGGGAATGCTTTTATAGGGTGCCTCACCCAAATTATCTCAAATAACAAAAACTTAAAAACATAAAGTAGGCAGTGACCTGCATGATAACAGAGATGATCTGGATGTTGTTCATAGCAGCTGTATGCTTATTCTGAAGCATGGGGTTCTGCCCCAGGGTCTTTGTCAGACTGTATGTCTAATGCTTGGTTTAGATCTCACATCCAGCTTTTCATGGAGAGCTCTTAACTCTGGGTTCCCCCTTTTCTGGCAGCCCATTATGAAATATTGGAGATACAAGCGGTGGAACTGCTGAATACAAAAGCCATGCTCAACACGTTTAAAACATGGAAAATACATCATCAACTCTGTGAGAAAAAAAAAAGCAGCATACTAAATGGAAGTAATTAATTCTGGTTGGGTAAGCACTGTGTTCATAATTCCCCAAATCTGCTTTTAAGAGTGACTACTTGACTGCGAGTAGCTTGGTCTATAAAGCACTTTGAAGGTACAAGGTTGCTACTGTCTTTAACCCTGCATTAGTCTGGAGCTGTCAGGGCACTGGGTTTGCAAGTAAATTAAACCCATGTGAGCAGAGGAATGGTTCAATTTTTCATGGTGGTATTGGCTGTTGAGTGCTCATTTTTGACCTCATCTCCCAGGTATTTTGCCATCATAGCTGGGAGGTGGATCACTGACCAAATCCTGCTTCCAACATTTAGAACCTGCTTCCAGATGCTAAAATAATTTCTAATTACTGTACAAAATAAATTAATCGCATACTTAAATATTGTGCAATAAATGGCAAAACCACAGACATAATTAATTCAAAGACTTTTAAGAAAGCATAGTATGGTACTTACAGCGCCGAGCCTCTCTCTCACAGCGCTTCTTCCTTACTCTTCATTTTGCTGCATTGTGTTAAGTTACTGACCACCGGTAAATATTAAACAGAGTAAATAAGATTTATTTGCAAAGCAAAGACTGAGTAAGCCATTTGTCTTGGACATCAAACATTGTAAGTCGATGTTCCCGTCATACATCCAGAATGATGCCAGCACCCAGGGCTCTGAGGTGAGAGCCAGTAGCATTGCTACACTCAAACTAAAGTGTGGATGAGAGAGCTTTGCAAGGCAGTCTGGCATAACTGTGGTAAATGCATTTTATTAGAAGAACTGGGAATCTATTATAGATCCAAAGCAGTATCTGTTTATGAAAAGGATGCATTGTCCCACTGAACTCTCTGCATGAGATATCCTGGTATTCCAGCCAACTGAGAACCCAAGGAAGCAGGAAGTTTGTTCCAGAATACCTCGGTATCTCTAGGTTGCCCTGCAGGCGTGCCCTAGCTGACATTATTTGAAGGGCTCATAAAATTATTAGATAAAGAATAACTGAGCGCAGTGGTTCACTTTTTGAGAGGCATTTTTTTTAACTACTACAGTTAAAAGCAAAGTGTCAGCATGGCTTGAAAAAGAGAAAACGAGGAAAAAATGGAAGAATGAACTAGCCAATCTTTACCTGCAGAATGTTAGAGAGTAAATCTGCTTAGCCCCTTGCTACCTACATACATGGGATAGAAATGATTTATATGCATATTAGATATGACTGACACTGTGATCCCCTTTAGAGGAAGCAGAAAGAAACAGGCACAGTTTAGCTACTTATTTAAGGATGATATGCATGGCACTCATCCTGATTAGCAATGACTAATGATTTCTGTTGAACACACATGATTTCATCTCAGGTTAATCTACAGTTTATCTACAGTTTATCTACACATAGGAATCTACCCACCATAGTTAACTCTGATGTAACTACTATCTCTTACAAGACAGAGGCAGAGTAGGACATATTTCCATAGAGGGCTTTTTCATGATGCTTGCAAGTACCCAGAAAGTTTATTGCAATATTATGTAAAATGACCAAGATTCAGCAGCAGCGAGTATGCTGTTACTTAATTTTAGCAAAGACAAGCTATTTATCTCGTCTAGGCCAGCCTGCATAGATAGTGAGAGCCTTTCAGCCCAGCCCTAATGCTTGGCGTACCATCTGAAGTATCTACTCTTTGTAGGGAGGAACAGCAGAGCTCCTGCAGTGATTCCTCTGTTTTGTCCAAGAACATGCAGCACTTAGTGTGTCAGGGAAAGAGAGTGGAAAGTTGCTACTCTCTCTGCTCAGTACTCCCAGACACCAGCCCCTCTGACCCTGGCCCAAGTTTCTTCCTAGTCAAGGTTAAGACCAGCAGTTACATTAAAGCCACAAGTGACCATTTTTGTCTACGAACTTCAAAGCAGTCAGTTTCTCAGCAATTGCAGATGGAGCTATGTGGTTAATGAATGCACAGTCACACCTAGTACTTTGAGAATCTCCCTTAAGTTGTAGGTGCCAGAAATAGAGACTCTTGGAAAACACAAACCTCTCCTGTTGAATGCAATGAAAATTAGAGTGAATCACCACACGTGAGTATCACTGGCATACCTGCCAGATGGCAAAGCCTGTGAGAACCCAGGAACGGAAAAGCAGTTTGTACCTCTCTGCATATTCCTGTTGAAGCAAATGACTGTGTCCACAGAACAGATGTCATTGTGAAATATGCTGAACTGGAAGGTTTATGCAGTTTTTGAGGAAGGATAAACACCCAGGAGAATTTCACAGTGACGAGTAGGAGCTCTTGGATGCTTCTGGATAATTGGTGTCTGGGATAGAAGGACTCCTGCCATGGAAGTCATATAAAGGACTGGCAGACATGCATTTCCCACTGGCCTGCTAATGGCCTATATGGAAAGAATTAAGGAATAATTTACTTATCTCTTTGCCTGCTTGGCTGCTAGTGTTTATGCAATATCTCTTGTTTCCTTCTTACAGGAACACTTTCATGCCACACCATTACCTTACTCCTATTGCTGCCTGATCCTCAGAGTAGTATATGCCAGTTTTGCAA
Source organism: Rhinopomastus cyanomelas (assembly GCA_013400115.1). NCBI lineage: Eukaryota > Metazoa > Chordata > Aves > Bucerotiformes > Rhinopomastidae > Rhinopomastus > Rhinopomastus cyanomelas. Next base: position 277,756 of record VXBP01003007.1, on the reverse strand, counting down.
GTTAGATTCCTGGGTTTTCCAGGGTAAAGGATTTCCGGTTGTGAAAACAAAACATCAGCAAGATGATAAGGACTGAGCAAGAGATAAATCCTCATACAGCCATTTCTTCTTGTCTTGTACAGATGTATTACTCAAGGTCTGTCTGCAAAAGTCAAACAAACTTATTGTACTAAATAACCCCACTGGTATAATCAGAAAATTTCTGTAACTAGGCTAAAAATCTGCCCTTTCATTATTTTTATCTACTTCTGCAAAGGGTGTCCCATGTATGAGTGCTACGTCTTACAAGAGTTCGTCCTCTTCTCCTCAGATAAGGAAAGTTCTTCTGGCTCCATTTCAGGAAAAAGAATGATTGACAGGAAGAAAAAAGCTGAAGACTAAGCAAGAAGTCTATGAGAACTGGGAGTGGCATCTGTGCCTTCTCTGCTTGGTTTCCATCTTCTTTCACCAATGCAACAGGAATCTCTAAAATTTCAGACAGACTCATAGTTTGATAGATGAAAGCTGTACAAATGGGATTAAGTACTGTGAGTATTTTTTTCTGTGGTGTGTCTCAGAAGGAGGTTCTTTTGTTACCAAGGTGTGATGGCATTTCTTGTAGCAGACATTTCCCAGTAGTATTATAAAAGAAAGAGGAAGAAAGCAATTAGATACTCATTTCAAGGAGGATATCTGGCTGATATTATTGCCCTACCGCTATCTATTATCTTTGCCAAATCGTGGCAGACAGGAGAGGTGCCTGAGGACTGGAGGAGAGCCAATGTCACTCCACTCTTCAAAAAGAACAAGAAGGAAGTTCCAGGAAACTATAGACCAGTCAGCCTCACCTCCATCCCTGGAAAAATGATGGAGCGGCTCCTGCTGGAGGGCATCTCAAGGCACTTGGAAGAGAAGAAGGTTATCAGGAGTAGTCAGCACGGATTTATGAAGGGGAAGTCCTGCTTGACTAACCTGATAGCATTCTATAATACAATAACTGAATGGTTAGATTCAGGGAAACCAGTGGATGTGGTCTACCTTGACCTTAGCAAGGCCTTTGACACTGTCTCCCATGAAATTTTAGTGAGCAAGCTGAGGAGGTGTGGGATGGAAGAGCAGACAGTGAGGTGGGTTAGGAACTGGTTGCAGGATAGAGTTCAGAGGGTGGTGATCAATGGTGCCAGGTCCAGCTGGAGAGCTGTGACTAGTGGTGTCCCCCAGGGATCGGTGCTGGGACCGGTCTTGTTCAACATCTTCATCAATGACATTGATGAGGGCACAGAGTGTCTGCTCAGCAAGTTTGCCGACGACACCAAGCTGGGAGGCTTGGCTGATACGGCTGAGGGCTGTGCTGCCATCCAGAGAGACCTGGACAGACTGGAGGGCTGGGCACAGAGAAACCAGATGAGGTTCAACAGGGACAAGTGCAGAGTCCTGCATCTGGGGAGGAATAACAAACTCCACCAGTACAGGCTGGGAGGTGATCTACTGGAAAGCAGTCCTGTGGAGAGGGACCTGGGGGTCCTGGTGGACAACAGGTTAACCATGGCACAGCAATGTGCCCTGGTGGCCAAGAAGGCCAATGGGATCCTGGGGTGTATTAGGAGGAGTGTGTCCAGCAGATCGAGGGAAGTTCTTCTCCCCCTCTACTCTGCCCTGGTGAGGCCTCATCTTGAGTACTGTGTTCAGTTTTGGGCCCCCCAGTTTAAGAGGGACAAGGATCTACTGGAGAGGGTCCAGCGGAGGGCTACGAGGATAATTAGGGGACAGGAGGGCATGGCTTATGAGGAGAGGCTGAGGGACTTGGGGCTTTTTAGTCTGGAGAAGAGAAGACTTAGGGGAGATTTGATCAATGTTTATAAGTATCTGAAGGCTGGCCAGGAGTGGGGGGACAGGCTCTTTTCACTTGCTCCCTGTGACAGGACAAGGAGCAATGGGTGTAAGTTGCAGCAGAGGAGGTTCCGCCTCAACACAAGGGGGAACTTCTTCGCTGTGAGGGTCACGGAGCACTGGAACAGACTCCCCAGGGAGGTCGTGGAGTCTCCTTCTCTGGGGACTTTCAAGGCCCGCCTGGATGCGTTCCTCTGTGATCTGTGTTAGATAGTTTTGTCCTGCTCCGGCAGGGGGGTTGGACTCGATGATCTCTTGGGTCCCTTCCAACCCCTAACATCCTATGATCCTATGAGGATGTATTAATGTAGTCCAGGCTAAAGTACACCAGATAAACCCGTATCTGCAGTTGTACACTTGTTCCCGGTCCTCTTTACTGAACTGCATTCAGTAAAAACTATATATTCCAGGTTTAACTTTGTATGGGCTTGTAAAACACATTTCTGAGTCAGATAAATGAGAAGAAGTAATTTAATCCTATTACCATGCATTTTATTAGAAAAAAACAAAGGTTACTTCTGGATTTCAGAATATTGCTTGTAAAGCAAGTTCCACAGCAGATGACTGCATTTTAACCTGCGGCATGTTAAGCTCCTTTCATGATTTTTCATATATTCTTCATCTAGTTGCGCTAAGAAAAAGCTTACATGCAAGAGCAGCTCAAACTTTTGGGCCTGACCGTAACTACATTCCTGCAAGTGGAACAGAGCTTCAAGAGATTTAATCTTCACAATGGGTTTCTCTTGATGTTTGTTCAACTGAATTTTCTATTATATTTGATTTTGTATTAAATCAGGTAATTCACTGAACAGATATACAGGTATCACAGTTTGCCAATCTGTAAGCATGTTCTCATTTTTTTTTTCTTAAACACAAATAAGGTAAAATTGAAAAATAAATAATGGAATGTAAACTCCATAGTACTCTTGATTACTTTATAAGTCTCATGTCCATGAACCCCAAGAAAAAGTGTATACCTCAGTACATAACAAAATGGCACCAGAGTCTAGGGCAACACAATTTAAGGATGTACTTGAAATAAAATCTGATTTGCTGACAGTTCATCTATGTACAAGCATGCCTTTCTGGGTGGCAGATTCCATGTATATCCTACATGCTGCTACAAATGGATGTCGCATCTAAGAGGAAGTCAATTGTTGCCAAAGGAGTGTATTTACAAGTACCTCTTGGGATATGTATAATGGAATGACAAGCTGTGGAACATTTAGATCCCAACTCCAGAGATACCTACCCATTTCATAGGCATGAAGTGTAAGTAAATTAACATTTTTGGCAAATTTTTGTTAATCTGCATCTTTAGAATTAAGTTTTCTATTTAATACAAAATGTGAACGCACTGTCATTTTAAAAACAATAAGCAGATAAAGTCTGACAGAAGAATTTACAAATGCATACATTTATTGTACTCTGGCAGTTCCCTAAACCTTAAATATTGCAAATAAGGTAACATGTATATTGGCATAAACATATGCTACAAAAACTTAGATGTGGAAGACATTGCAAAGCATGAGAACTTTTAGTGTGTTTTACTGCAATCATCTAAAATTAACGCTTGCCTTTCCTTTCAAAACAATTCAGAAATAAGCTGGGCCATTTGTTTTGGTGTAGGTGAAACTGAGGTACTGCAGCCAGGAACATTGATGTAACTTACCTTTGAAGTAAATGTAGTTAACGATTACCACCAGAGTGTTTGGATCAAGACACTCTTAAAGTATTTTGTTTATCTTCTCGTGGGTTTTGTTCTTTATGTAATCGCTGACCTCTTGTTCAGCTTCAATGTATTCTGGAAGCTACAACTTTTATTTTGTGTAGGTTTTTTATGTGCTTCAGAAATTTTTTCAGTGGCTTCAGGTGTTGTCCATGAACAGGGTGTTCCCTATGCACAGCTGCATGTAACTGCCAGAGCCGTTTGGCAAGAGGAGGAGATGATGAAAGCCATCATCTTTCTCCTCCTATCAGGTGTCAGTGAGGTTAAAGGCCACCCCTTCCGGCTCCGGAGTAACAGGGTAAGCAGGGCAAAAGCAGTGATGATGCTGACTGGGGAAAAGAAAGTATTCTAGCCAGATTCTTGGGTGGTTGCAGGTCTGTGAAAGTGCAAGGCAAAGTCTGTGTTGCTGAGGGCTATGTGTTGGTGAGACTCAAGAGGATCTCTCTCATGGGCAAGATGCTCCTGAGGGTAAGTTGCTTCAGGCTTGTCACAGTGATGGTCAGCCTGCAAATACGGTGGGATAGTGGCCTTCATCACCCTTTGCAGCTACGCTGTGGACAAAGAGTAAAATTGTCTTGGATGCAGGAGGTCAGCTGTGTCAATGTTTCATCTTTTATTTCTATCTGCTATGATGTTTAACAAGTAATCACTTTTACATCCTGATCTAATCCTTCATAGTGGAACTGGTTTTTAAGTCCTTGTGCTTCCGAGTTTATCTGTGATTCCTATTCATTGCTTCAGTTTGGCTTTATTTCAGCTGCCAAAGTCTCTTTTTACTGGAGAAAGAAATGCAAAGAAGCAGGCACATGAGTACAAATCAAAAATAAGGGTCAGAGGAAAATAGTCAGTTTTTCCCTGTCTTTGTGCAGATTAGTTGTATAATGGGGCAGCACATCATGAGCAACTCTTCATTCTTTCATGTTTACCTCTAAAATCTCTCAGGATTATTATGCTTTGTGATTGAATGAGGCTTATGTCACACAACAGAGACACATCAATGGATAGCAATGTCAGTTTGCAGCACTGAAAGTGTTTCATTTTTGATTAATTTTAACATTTAAGAGATCAGTTACAAGACAGCTGGTAAAACGTTTCTGCTTCAGTACCTTCTTAGATCGGAATATGTTGCTTTTTTTGTTTGTTTGTTTAAACAGCTACTCATGTAACACTTGTCTTAGGGATGGATTTCTCTGTGCATACCCTCAACCCCCATCTCAGTCAAGGGAGGGTGAGGTTACTGGTCCCTCCTTGCTGTCCAAACTTTGTATCACCACGAAAGATTCATTTTGCAGAGCAAGGAGCTCTGTGGCCGGAGTACCATTCAGCATTGTGGCATCTTGCCCTTTCTCATAACTAGCCAATTTTTTTTGTTTTGCTTGGGTTGGGCATAATTCTGGGTTCCCTGCGTGACTCGTAGGTAAATCAAAACATGATTCAGTACAGTGAGAAAACTGTGGCGGTTACATTTTCTGAGTAAACTTTTTCTCAGGCTGCTGCATGACTCCTGTTAGCTGGCTGCTCTGAAATAAAAGCAAATGTAAACAAAAAATGTCAGTGTCTCAAGGCAGCAGAAGTCTGCCTTGGTTGAGGGAAACCTCAGACCAAGTTCTTGCAGAGCAGACACAGTCATCCCTCTAGAAAAGATCTATAATGTTAGATATCACATCTATGCTTTAGACATAGCATAGAACCACTCTGTATCAGCTGGCCCAAGGCTATCTTTTTGTTCTGTTAAAAAATATGTCCTTTCATTTCCAAATTCATTACTTCTTACCCCATCACCAAACTGGTTGAAAGGGGATTGACCTAGAATCATCAGGGCTTGGAAGGGACCTCTAAAGATCATGTAGTCCAACCCCGCTGCCACAGCAGGATCACCCAGACCAAGTCACACAGGAACATATCCAGGCGGGTCTTAAATGTCTCCAGTGAAGGAGACTCCACAGCCCCCCTAGGCAGCCTGTTCCAATGTTCTGTTACCCTCAAAGAGAAGAAGTTCCTTCTGGTATTTTTGTGGAACTTACTGTGGTCCAGATTGCACTCATTGCCCCTTGTCCTGTCACCAGATGACATTGAGAAGAGCCTGGGTCCAACCTCCTGACACCCACCCTTCACGTATTTATAAACATTAGTGAGGTCACCCCTCAGTGTCCTCCAAGGTAGAGAAACCTAGCTTCCTCAGCCTTTCTTTATAAGGGGGAGTGTTCTACTTCCTTCATCATCTTTGTTGCTCTATGCTGGACACCCTCCAGCAGCTATATGTCCTCCTTGAACTGAGGTGCCCACAACTGGACACAATATTTCAGGTGTGGTCTCCCTAATGCAGAGTAGAGGGAGAGAAGAACCTCTCTCAATCTGCTAACCAGCCCCGTTCTGATCCACCCCAGGATGGGGTCATGATCATCCTGCTGTCCACTAGGACCCCCAGGTCCCTTTCTCCTACACTGGTCTCCAACAGGTCTGTCCCCAACCTATACTGGTACGTGGGGTTGTTCTTCTCCAGATCAGTCAGAGATCTGATTGTGGGGAGTCAGAGGTGGGCTCTGTACCAGCAGTCAGTGTTAGGTTGAACAACCTCCCTAGACCATGTCTTGAAGACACGCTTTCAGTCTGATTTTGCCATGAATTTCCATTCTGACAACAGAACTTAAAAGTCTGCCTGCTTGTAGTCTTCAGGTCCTCAGGAAAGGAGGATGCATGGAAGATAAGCTATACTCGGCCTGGTGATGGTTCACATAAGAAGCTTCCTTACATTTCTTTCTATAAAAGTATTTGTCTATTTGACAAATCCTGTATGCTTAATTGTACTGTAGATGGAGGCTAATGAAACTTGAAGTCAGGCACTTATTACTCTACTGAGTATTTAATACAACAATTTGCATAATTTAAGGGGTAAACATATCAATTTGAAGCAATGACTATGGAAGATGGTGAATGGTATTGTCACATTGTGCAAAAGGAATGTAGATCTGTGATTCTCATGGAATCTAGATAGAACTGGGGTTCACATGTCAGTCAGGCACAATACAGCAAGAATTCAGTTCTTGACTGCCATTTAAATAGTTACTTTAGGACAACAAATTCAATAGCTTTAAAACAGATTCAAGATTTCTTTGTTTTCTTTTTATAGTTACCTGTGCAAAAGCATTCCCAACTAGAGAAGCCTAGTGTGAAACACAACTCAGTTATAAAGATATGTGAAAAATGGTTTTGGTACCATTTCATCTTGCATAGTGTTGAACAAAATGTTTCAGCCCTAGAACTTCAGTAAAGAAAGAGTGCGATCTAACAATCCCACTTTGGTTCATCCATTAAACCCTCAAAAGTTTCATGTCTTTGTATCGTGTTTATTGATTCAAAGAAAAACTGTAGAATGTATGTACTTTATAGAATTTTGTATGTCATGTAGAAAGCCAAATTCTTATGCTGAAATGACTGGAAACAGATTTTCTAAATCTGTGTTTATGAACCAAAACAAAACTTTCTTAATATGCATCTGTACGTCATGCTTACATTGGGCAGATACTTTAAATTAATAGTTTTACCCAGGAGCCCTGCTGTGACTGTCTTTGGAAATCAAAATCTAGGTTGGAAGGAATGTCCAGAGGTCATCTAGTCCAGTTGTCTGCTCAAAACATACCTGCTTAGACGTGGTTCCTTAAGGATGTGCCTCCATGGAGGGAGATTTCACAACCGTCTAGGCAACCTATTCCAGCACTTAACCACTGCATTCCTAAGCAAGATTTTCTACATTCAAACTGTTCATTGATCTTCTCTTCAGTTTCTGCCAGCTTCAGCATCATGCACCTCTTTGTCACAATTCAGAAGCTTCTGGGCTGTCATTGGCAGACAAGGTATTGCCTTTGGTCACTTAACAGTAACCAGAAGAAAACCTCCATGGATATCCTGCTCATCTGTCTCTAATCAGGTGAAGTTGTCGTGTGGCCATCTCTGCATGGATGATTTGATGTCCTTCAGGAGAGCAATACAAAGGCAGCTGAAATGCTCAAAACAGAGAATAAAATGTTCTCACTTTCCATTGCCATAACCTGCTTGTAAAGCCTAAATGTGAAGTCAGTGTTGCTGATGTCTACTTTGAGATGAGTCAGGTTTCAGCCGGGATGCTGCATTTTAGAATATGTTTAGGTAATTTACAGGTCTCAAGCTGTACTGTTCACTGTGGTGACCTGTTAGTATATAGAAGGAAAACCTAATCACACAGTGGATTTGTTTGCTGGCTCTCATTTACAAGATGGGAATAGAATTGACGTCTGGGTTAAAAAGCATAATGAATATTTGCCATATGTCTCCATAGAATTCTGTCTCCATAGAATGGCATCAAGATTTGTTACAGAGGCTAATTTTACGCTAGTTCAGATCTATGGCTAAACTCAAAGACCATCATTCAAACAATGAAAAATGGGGGTTTAATTAATGTCTTTGAAGTAGTTTCTAAAGAAAGACTGGAACACCCATTACACCCACAGAGTGCCAAAAATGCTTTGTTTTTGCCCGCAGAAATGAGATATGAGGCTTAGGTCTCAGTGGTTAGTACAGTGTTGCCAAACGTCGTTATATGTGGAGTGTTTAGAGAGGCTGTTTTCCCCTTAAACTTCTCCTGACCTTTCATCATCTTTCCCCACCCAAATTCCACCACCCAAATATCACATCCAACTGGAGAGCTTTGGAAAGAAAACAGTGCTGGATATCTTGCAGGATCATGGCAAGAACATTTTGGGGATGAATATCATTAAACAAGAAACTAAGTAAACATAGCCTTTACTAGTCAAAACTGCCTCTGAGTTAATTTGCCCTTAAATTTTGCTCTTCTGAATTAAATGTTGCATATCTGTTGTGCCTGCTTTTCTGCAGCAACACAAATACAGACATGATTTCTTTTTTAAGAAGCAAGATATAAAACTGCATGTGTTTAGCCCAACTGTGCTTTGCTTCTCTCTTTTTTTTTTTTTTTTTTGTAGTGTAGAATGTGGATTAAGGATACTTGACATACTATGTTATAATATACCCTGCTCTGCTGTACTCAGATTGGAATAGCTCTGAGTTTTGTTTATGATTCATAGGACTTTACTGAATAAATTTGATCTAAATGAGTCTAAACTAAACACTGCATATAACTCCAGAGTACCAGATCTACAAAATAAGAGAGAGAGGAAATTATCACTTCATTGAGCTTGGCACGGAACAGTTTTTGAAGCGGACACTGAGGAGGCAACTGCTGGCCATTAGAACAGGTATATATGCATCTCAGAGGAAAAGCTCTGTTTTGCTGCATTGCTCTAAAACTGCTGAATGTCTTCAATCACAGAGAGCTCCATGGAGTTCAAAAATAAGGAAAAAGGAGCAAGAAGTTATTGTGTCACACCCGATTCCTGCTCCTACACATGAACTTGTCTTGAAGAAGCATGCACTTGCGGCCTGGAAGGCAAACCTGATCCTGGGCTGCATCAGGAGAAGTGTGGCCATCAGGTCGAGGGAGGTGATGCTCCCCCTCTACTCTGCTCTCGTGAGACCCTACCTGGAGCACCGTGTCCAGTTCTGGAGCCCTTATTACAAGAAGGATGTGGACGTGCTGGAGCAAGTGTAGAGGAGGGCCACGAGGATGATCAGAGGGCTGGAGCACCTCTCCTATGAGGCCAGACTGATAAAGTCGGGATGTTCAGTCTGGAGAAGAGGAAGCTCAGAGGTGGCCTTATTGTGGTCTTTCAGTATCTGAAGGGGGCCTACAAAAAGACTGGGGAGGGGCTTTTTAAGATGTCAGGTGGCAACAGGACTAGGGGGAATGGAGCAAAGCTGGAGCTGGATGTGAGGAGGAAGTTCTTCACTGTGAGAGTGGTGAGAGCCTGGAATGATGAGAGGCTCTGGCCAGCCTGATCTAGGGTGGGGTGTCCCTGCCCATGGTAGGGGAGTTGGAACTGGATGATCCTGTGGTCCCTTCTAACTCTGACTGACTGTGTGACTTGGTCTAGGTGATCCTGCTGTGGCAGAGGGATTGGATTAGATAATCTTTTGAGGTCCCTTCCAATCCCTAATGATTCTATGATGATTCTTAAGTTCAGGATGTTCAGGAAGCCTACCCCAAAGACTCAAGGATATGCAAATCTAGATTCAAAACTTAGAACCAAAACCTTGTATACCATGAAGTATGTCAGTAAAAGACAATGTGGATGACATGAGAGCTGGAAATTAACAGAAAAGCAGCATCTTTTTTTCTGAGTGTTTCCAAGTTTTAAAGGTTTAAGGACCTTACCTGTCCCAGATGAGTGCTAAACACCAGCCAACCTTTAGACTCCAAGCAATGGAAAAACAGTAGTGCAATTGCACTTGCATTTGCAAGTGGCCTATGTCTGTGGCCTATGACTAAACAGCACTTAACTGTTGGAAATTAAAATTCAGTGTTAAGTCTTTTCCCCTACAATAATTTCCTTTGATTCTCTTCCCATGGATGTCACTTTCTGGCTAATTTTTAATGTTTGTGTATTAAGTTCTAGTCAAGCCATAGAAAGACTTGTAGTCTACATCGCATGGTGGTCAGCAGATAGATGAGCTAATCAGCCCCAGCGTTCTGCTAGCTGCTCTCACTTCCCTACTTTTCCATCTCATGGCAACTGCAACAGGGGCTTCAGTTTGTGCTTCTGTCTCTCACAGCACAATATGGATGTCTTGGTTGTGTTAGTAATTCCCCTTTCCGTCCCACCTGCTTCCCATGGTCAGTAGGTTGAGAAGGGTTCTCCTCCACCTGTAACTCTGATTAAACCACATCTGGAATACTGCACCCAGTTCTGGGCTCCCCAGTTCAAGAACAACAGGCAGAATCACTAACGTGATTTTGAGTCTGAAACATCTTCTTTATGAGAGATCTGTGACTGTTTAGCCTGCAGAGGGGGCTGAGAGAGGATCTCATAAACACAAATATCTAAAGGGTGAGTGTCAAGAGGAAGAGAATTTGGTGGCACCCAATGATAGGACAAGGGCACAAAGTCAAACATAGGACATTCAATTTTAAAGACAAAGAAAAAAAATGTTCATGGTGAGGAACAGGTTTCTGGAGAGGTTGTGGAGTCTCATAGTCCAGGGACATTCAGCCTGGACATGTTCCTGTGTGATCTTCTGTAGGTGATCCTGCTCTAGTAGGGAGATTGGCCTATATTTTCTACAGAGGTCTCTTCCAATCCTTACCATGCAATGATTCTCCAGTTCAATGATACTATGAGCCTGCCTTTTTTCAGAGAAAAGCAGTGATCTTCGAGTCATGACATGTTTCTTCACAGAACATCCCAGGACATTTCTGTTTTCTCACTATTTCACAGGAGCAGCTATTTTCCCAGTCCTTGTTTTGCAGAGATTGCAAAGAGACTGCTGACAAACCCACTCTTTTATACAGGTGAAATTAGAAACTGTACCATAAGCTACACAGGTCACACGGGTTCTAATGCAAGTGTTAGCTCATTCACGCCACTTGCAAGATGCCACCTGAGCCAAAATGTCCACTTCTGCTCTTTGTTCTATTGTTTGCGCTCCACACAACATATGATGACTGGAGAAGCAGGTAAAAACAATCCTGCAACCTGAAAATGAGCTTTCATGGAAGGTCTCTTCCTTTTCTCTTTTTCAAATGCAAGCATTAGTGGTTTAGGTGCAGTACTTGCACACAGCAGCAGAAAATCTTGACTAGCTAGGAGGAAAGGTCTTCCTCTGTTGCGCTGAGGCATCTTGGTCACAGAATTTGCAGTCAGTGAGCAAACCAAGAAACTCAAATGTGGGAAAGTAGAAGCAAAACCCCAGCAGACTGCAAGAAGTATCACTGTCCTGAGCAAATGGTGACTGCGTTGGATTTGTGACAACATCGAGGCTGACAGCTTGGGGGGGTGTGTGCAATCCTTTCATACTCATTGTTTACTGTAGAAATTTGCTGTCTGCTTCCCATTTCCAGTGAGGGACATTTCCTGAGTTTGTCAAAATATAAAGAAAACCAAGGGAAGTTATATACATGTGGTCCTTACTCCTATTTAAAGATTATTCCCTACCCACATGATAATTTCTTATTTACCCCGTTCATCTTGATTTCTTTCCCATTCACTTTAAAATGAGCTAGGGAACAAGGTTACCTCTCAGAGTGAGACCTGATTGGGAAAATATACTTTAGATGTTTTTCTCTGATGAATAAACAGAGACTATTGATCTTAATGCTGTGACGAACAACAAACATGAAGTCTTTTCGTATTCACTTACAGGCATTTGTCATTGCAAAACCGGACTTTGGCATACTGTCCTTAATTAGCCCTGAGATTTACCAAGAGCTCTCAGATTGTCTTCTGTGGAATCAGTTTATCCAAATTACACCATGTTTTTACAATATTGTAAAACCAATATTTTTAGAGGTATAAAGCTGACTGTTTGTTGACTGTTTGTTGCTAAATGTTGGAAAGACTAAGTACAATTAGTTGTAGGTAAGAAACTTTTGCTGTTGATTTACATGATCTTAAAGAGGGCTTTGAGAGTGAGTGCCGGGTGTTGAGTGGTGGGCTGATAGACATAGAAAGGTTCTTAAATTCATTATTGGTATACTTACAGCTACAATTTACTAATATTAAACTAGTATTAGGTTAATCACAATGGCAATTCAGAACCACAAGACAATCAACTATATTTTAGAAATACTCACCATAATTTTAAGTTATATTTTTCACATATATTTCAACAGACTAAAGTCTGTTAAGTTTCCTTTTTCATAGTATCATAGAATCATTAGGGATTGGAAGGGACATCAAAATATCATCTAGTCCAATCCCTCTGCAACAGCAGAAGAGTATATCCAGGCAGGTTTTAAATGTCTCCAGAGAAGGAGGTTCTATAACTCCACTGGATAGCCTGTTCCAGTGCTCTGTCACCCTCTCGGTGAAGAAGTTCCTTCCCATATTTAAATGGAACCTCCTATGTTCCAGCTCACACCCATGAGCCCTCATGCTATCACTAGATGACATTGAGAAGAGCTTGGCTCCATCCTCCTGACACACACCTTTCAGTATTTATAAACATGAATGTGGTCACCCTTCAGTCTTGTCTTCTTCAAGATAAAGAAACCCAGCTCCCTCAGCCTTTCCTTGTAAGGGAGGTGTTCTACTCCATCACCTTTGTGGCTCTACACTGGACACCCTCTAGCAGCTCCATGTCCTTTTTGAACTGAGGCGCCCAGAACTAGACACAATACTCCAGGTGATGTGGTCTCACCAGGGCAGAGCAGAGGGGGAGAAGAACCTCTCTTGATCTGCTAACCACCCCCTTTCTGATCCACCCCAAGATGCTATTGACCCTCTTGGCCACAAGGGCACATTTCTGGCTCGTGGTCTTCCTGCTGTTCACTAGGACAGGTGTGTTCTCCTACACACCAGTCCCCAGCCTATACTGGTACCTAGGGTTGTTCTTGCCCAGATGCCAGACTCTACACTTACCCTTGTTATACTTCATTAAATTTCTCTCTGCCCAGCTCTCCAGCCTCTCCAGGTCTTGCTGAATGGCAGCACAGTCTGCTGGGGTATCAGCAACATCTGATATCCTGCAGCCAGTCCATGATCCACCTCACCACCTCATCATTTAGATCACACTTCCTCAGTTTGGCTGCAAGGATGCTATGGGAGACTGTGTCAAATGCTTTACTTAAGTCAGTACAGACCACATTCATTGCTTTGCCATCTATAATCTATCTATCATCTATCACGCTGGTTACACCCTCATAAAAGGCTATCAGGTTGGTCAAGCATGAGTTCCCTTTGCTGAAGCCATGCTGACTGTCCCTAATGACCCTTTTGTCCTTGCTGTGCCAAGAGACAGCATCAGGGATAGATTGTTCCATCACCTTTCCTGGGATGGAAGTGAGGCTGACCTGTCTATAGTTACCTGGGTCCTCCTTCTTGCCGTTTTTGAAGATTGGTGCAACATTTTCTATCCTCCAGTCCCTAGGCACCCCTCCTGATTCCCATGACTTAGCAAAGATGATGGAGAGTGGCCTAGCAGTGATTTCTGCTGTCTCCCTTAGCACTCGCAGGTGCATCCCATCTGGGCCCATCCAGTTTGCTCAACTTATCCCTAACCCAGTCCTCATCAACCAGGGCAAACTCCTATTTTGTCTCAACTTCCTTTGGGGCCTCAGCAGTCTGGGGCTTGTTATCAGGACAGCCCCCAGAAATATAGACAGAGGCAAAGAAGGTAGCCAGTATCTCTGCTTTCTCTGTATCCTCTGTCTCCAGGGCACCCACCTAATTCAATCCTATATGTTGTTGCCTCTAGTTTTAGTTTTACCTGCAATGTATTTGAAGAAGCCCTTTTTGTTGCCCTTGACATTTCTTGCAAGGTTTAATTCCAAGGAGGCCTTGGCTTTCCCTGTTGCATACCTACATTCTCTCACTAGAGCCTTATAATCATCCCAAGTGGACATCCCCTCCTTCCATGACTTTCTTCTTCCTCTTCTGTTTGCCCAGCAGCTCACTGTTTAACCACGCAGGTTTTCTGGCTCCCTTCCTTGACTTCCTACCTGTTGGCCTACCTTTTGGAATGCTCTCATCTTGTGCCTCAAAGAAGTGGTCTTTGAATATTAGCCAGCTACCCTGGACCCTTGTATTCTGTTTGTGCCACATGAGATCCTAAACTCCACCATCTCATGGTTGCTGCAACCAAGGCTGCCCTCAACCTTCACTGTGTCAACCAGACTCTCCTTGTTGGTGAGTACAAGATCCAGAAGTGCTCCTCTCCTAGTGGGCTCCGCCACCATTTGCATCAGGAAATTGTCACCAATTGTCACTGGAGCAGCCTCCCAGACTGAGTAGGTATTCCAGCAAATGTCAGGGTAGTTAAAATCCCCCATGAGAAACAGGGCCTGTGGCTGTGAGGCTGCCGTCAGCTGCCTGTAGAAGATCTCATCAGCTTCCTCATCGTGGTCTGGTGCCCTGTAATAGACATCTACGACAGTGTCACCTAAGCCAGCCTGCCCCTTAATCCACACCCACAAACTCTTAACTCTCAATTCATCTGCCCCTGGACAGAAATTAATACATTCCAGTTGTTCTCTCACACAAAGAGAAACCCCTCCACCCTGCCTTGCTGACCTATCCCTCCTGAAAAGGACATGGCCATCCATGACCACTTTCCAGTCATTTCATTTGCTTTGTATATTTCAAGAAGACATGCTGCAAATGTTCATTAAATAAAGAAACATAATAAAATAATTTAAATATTTAGTATTTTGTGTTTATTTCTTTTCATAACTGTACAACTATATAGTGCAGATTGTGTGTTAAAATCGTATCAAATGAGTCGCTATAAAGCAACACAATAGCAATAATTTAGTCTCCAGAAACCTTAATTGTAAAAGTACAAATGTAAATTTACTCTATGTTTTTACTTTATAACAATAATCCACTGTTAACATTTAAAAATATGACTTCTCAGACTTCACTTCCATCTCGTGTGTGTGTCTATGATAGTTTGAAACAGATTAACAGTCCCCAGGAAAGTACTGCTGTTCCTACTGAGCAAATACAAACACTGGAGCTGGAATTTTTCAGTCCTCTTCTTTTCTACCACAGCCTGACAAATCTAGCTGGAAAGTGTAATGGTGCCGATAGTGTCATTGAGAGTCTTTTTGTTGGTGTGACTTCCTTTTTTAGTAGGATAAACATTATCTGTAAAGCAAACCCAACCTTATTTCTTCAGCAGAAGGACTTCCACTGAGGAGAAGACAAAGGGAGGCAAGCAAAGCTAACTGCCTTCATCTCCCCTTCAGTCCTTCAGTTTCCCAGTCACTGATCCTGCAGCTTCATGTCATACTTGGTTAAAATCAAATAAATTAATGTAAATTCACTCCAGTATTTAAAGGAATCTACATTTAAGACTAGTCATCAAAGGCTACTGGGTTAAACAATCAGGACTTCCACCATGCACTTTGTTTTCTCCATTTCCCTTGTCCTGCTCTCCTGTACACACACCATGAATTTACATCAATAGCTGCTTAATCTGGGCACTTTAAACCATCTCAAATACCCCACAGGAGCATGTCAGAATTTCTTACAAAACTGATAAACAGAAATTTGTATTTCATTAATTTTATAAGCTATGCCTGACTATAGGCTGGGGAAAATAACAAAGACTTTTGGACAAAGGGAACTATTTTTTTGTTTGTTTTAAGGGATTAATGAAGTGTGTAAGGATAATGGTTGGAAGATGAGCAGTAGTCCCTAGTGGTAAGCATGCATAAACATTTTACAGGATCACAGGAATTTATCCAGCAAAGTGCACAAGTGCATGGCCTCTGGCTGATCAGTCATTTTTCACAGGGTTTACAATTTTCCCTATGAAGAGGATGGTGCGAGTGTATTTATCCAAAATTAGCATGAGAAAGGGCCTATCGAATCTGATTCGAGGTGGATGAGGAAAATCACCAGATCTCCAAGTAATTTCCTTCACTGTGGCCCCTGCCGCTTCAGTGCCATTCTCATGAACATTCAGCATAGCTCTGTGGATTACCTGCAAGAACACAAAGCAACACAGTCTCTAGCTGACATCCAGGTAAGGAGAGAACAGTCTGCCACCACCCGCCTTGCTCTTGGGACGAGACCCAGCAGTACTGGCCTCTGGAAAGGTAATCAGTAACTGCTCGCCTTCCCACCACAGCACTATCAGCCATCAGAGCACTCCTGCTAGCCCCCTTGGCTGTCTGTGTTGAAAGTGACCCTCAAACAGCAGACAGTCAGAGTGCACTCAAGCCTGGAAGCAAACAAACCTGATAATTTAGCCTAGACAATGTAATTATTGTGAATTTACCCTGTCATCTACCTGTGAAGAATAACATTCTAAGAGCACTGTAAAGGCAGGAACAATGTCCTTTGGCCCTCTGTAGGTGGAACTGGACAAAATGTAACCAAAGCTGACGTACTATCTTTAGATAATTTAGATAAGTAGCCAAAAGACCATTTAATTACACACCTGACTTCCTTCTCATCCTCAAATCATGTATGTACAACCCCTTGTAAGCATGTTTGGCTTCAGGTTTAAGACACAGCTTGTTTTGCCTCCAAACTGGCAGTTATTGATGGTTGAATGATGTTTCATAGAGACTAAGTTTTTCATGGGATATAAAAGTCAGGTTCCTGGGAACAGACAAATCTTGTGATCACAGTGTTTCTTGTGCTGACTTACTTTTGAAACCATCAGTCCAGGCTCTCCAGTAATCCCTGATAGATCAGCTTGTTCAGTGAACAGATCAATCATACCCACTTGCTTGACTATCTTTTTCACATCATAGGTGCCAGAAATAGAAAATTTTGGAAGGTGGAGATGTATTTTTCTGTAACAAACAATGCAAATAGGGACAAAATGTAAGCTGGGTAAACACCCCTGAGTAGCTCCAGTGTAAGTGACGATCCATATGTAAAATAGTAAAAAAGTCTGATCTTAGGCTTCAGATAGGTACTTTTGACCAGGTTAGTTATCTAACATGGAGACATGGAGCAGAATGAGCCCATGGCATCCTCTGCATCCACAGCAGAGTTCAAGAAGTGGGGTGAAAGCACAACTCAACCAAGTCTGTGGCAAAGAGAGCTACTATGGCTAGCCGTCCTAAAGGTAGTCAAATATACCCTTAGGTATATATAAATATATATACATACCTAAAAGTACCCAGGACCTGGGACACCACAGACATAGGTTCAATTACAGTGAACACTCAATAGCTAAGTCTCTGTAGTTTCACAACATCCATATAAAACCAGGTTCTGCTAACTTTTTCATGGTGTGAAGCAACTTATAGTGGAACTTAACCCAAGATGGATCTGAGGTTTAATACACTATTTGTATCCTACCTACATGTTGTTTTCATTTTCCAACTAAGAAAAAGTTAGTTGAGAAGTTGAGACTTAGTGAAGAGAGTTCATTAAAACGACCTGGCCTTTGATGGTTAGTCCTGGTGGAGTAAACACTACTAATCTGTAATATGGCCACCTCTCAATGTAAACACTTACCTGTCTTGGAGGGAATTTTCCCATTTAGATACAGTCTTTTTCAAGAGAGCATCTTCCACCTGCTTCATTTGCCCCTCATCAGGCAAAACAAATAATGCTGCAGCATGTCCACTGTAAGGAATCTGAACCAGCCAACAGGAGAGCTCTTCATCGAAGTAATTTCTGTAGTAACCTTTTCGATACATCATGTCAACTTTTACAGACGTTTCCTGATCCACAAAAAAATCCTCTGGTTTTGTGTAAGACGTACTGAAAGGCTTCTCCCAATGGGCTTATGACAAAAAGAAAGATAATTCAGTGGAAAACAAAGACAAATGGTGACAGTGAATAAAGAGGAAACTAACCCTACAGCCTTCCTTTAATTAGAGCAAATACCTTTTTGAAATCACTGCACCCTCAGGTGTCACAGCATTGCCGTGCCTCTTCTCATTTCAATGCAGTTACAGACAGACACTACTGAGAGCATAGTTCTTCACTACAGCAGAGTGAACACATTGAAGAATTTACCAAACTCGACGAAGCCTTTGTTAAAAAATGCAGTCCGTCGCCCAGATGAAGATACGCTTATATTGGCAGCAAATATACATGGTTTTATAGCAAGATTTTCCAGACATACTCCTCCATTTAAAAACATTATAACTGCAGTTTCTTTCTGAAGTTTTCATTTGCTGTAATAAGCAGCAGGCATCTATGTTACAATCTTTAAACCCTTTGATTTGTCTTACCTTTGAAAAAAACATAGTTAACCAGGACCATTGCAGTAAGAGGATCAAGATTTTTCACTGGTTTAACAATTTTCCTATTTGTCTTCTCCTCAATATAACTGTTAATCTGACTTTCAGCATCAGAGATGTTGCTAAAGTCTGTAGAAAAGACTTCAGATTCGTAAAAGCTTTTGACATCATCCAAGAACTTTTGCAGTGGTTTTAGAGTCTCTTCTATAAAAAGGGCATTGCCCAGGCTCAGCTGGAGCTCACTGTCCGAGCGGTTCAGCATGTGGAGGAGCTGGCAAAAACCTTCATGAATTTCCTGCTCCTGAATCTTCTTCAAGTTAAAGGCAAGTCCTTCCAGAATCTGTGTCAGTGTTGCTGACTTGGCACCGAGTGCCAGCATTGCAAAGGAAGCAGAGATGCTTATGGGGGAAAAGAAAATATTTTGATTGGTTCCTTCGGATGCCACCAGCTTGTACAATGAAAATGCAAAGTCAGCATTGCTGAGAATGAGTTTGGCAAAGGTTTTGTTCTTGACTGGATAAACTTCTTCCCCATGAGAGCTATGTCCTGGGTAATGTGTCCGTTTAGGATCTTGCTCTTTGTGGTGGTAGCGAGGATGTTGACACTGCGCAACAGTAAACAAACCAACCAGCAATAAACACAAGGAGAAGATGGACTTCATTTTCCTTTTAACTGTCTCTGGAAAAGAGATAGATGTAGAAAACTTGGCACAGAAATTAATTTCTTCATGCTATGTGCTACTGCTAAGTAAACTGAGGGTCTTGGAACACACCATTTCTCCAAAATTCCACACTTGTATGTTTCATATTCCTGACATGTACCAGCAATGCCCAGAAAGAGCCTGCCTCCTGGTGCGCTAGCAGTATAACCACATACTATCTCAATGGAGATCATGTGGATCAAATTAACTTTTTAAAAACTGATTTTTTTTTTTTTGTTAAATTTGCAAATAACTGGAAACTTGTGACCTTTCCCCCAGAGGAAGCAGCAGAAGTTGGTTTGGTACTCACTACCGCAAAATAGCTACTGCAGTCCTCTTATCCTGCCACAATTCATCAGATAATCAGAGAATTAAATCTGTGTTTTAAAAAAATGGGATATAAACTCAGATCATACTAGGTCTAGGGCCAAAATTACAAAATACTTCTACAGTTTCTTCAAAGATAAGATACTGGATCACTGTGGTAGCAAAGTCTGCAGGCACCTCTATTGTTTCAAAAAAGTGAATAGG
This sequence comes from Rhinopomastus cyanomelas, assembly GCA_013400115.1. Classification (NCBI taxonomy): domain Eukaryota; kingdom Metazoa; phylum Chordata; class Aves; order Bucerotiformes; family Rhinopomastidae; genus Rhinopomastus; species Rhinopomastus cyanomelas. The sequence continues at coordinate 258,163 of VXBP01003007.1, read as the reverse complement.
TTTAATTACGTGAGCAGCCAGTTCTTGCTGGCTTTTGGCATGTTTTGATTTTTTGCATAGCAGGAATATCCCTTTTGTTTACATGTAAAAAGTTGTCCTTTCCAGGCAACAGCGTGATCCCCCAAAATGAAATGCACAAACAACCCAAGGGAAAACTAGAAGAGTACTTACAGTGTTAGAAAAAATGTCTTGCTGCTTCCATCTCGTCTTTGTCTACTCCTTCTCTCCAGTACCATTGAACAGGATTAAGCAGGGCACCTCCTGTTAATCATTAATTAATTCAAATAAAAATTACCAGGAGTGGTGCACAACAAACAGTAATGACACACTGGATATTCTGGACAGCTTGTCCAGCCCAGTGTCACAGTTTGACACAAGCTAGCGGTGCTAGGTGCTGGGGCTGCTTATGAGATGTAGCAGGAGGTCTAGTAGAATATCCTGTGGCTTCCGTTCTTGCAAATTCACACCAGAATGCCACTGCTGTGAGTGCTTGGCTGGAGAGTCGTAGCCATGTCCATCGTGCTTGAAGCCAAATGCTGTGACTTCACATGAAGGCCATCCTGTATCAAGTTCTGGCTGTGCAATACAAAGCTTGCAGCCCAGTCTCTTAGCCTGGTCACATTGGCAATAAATTCTTTTAAAGAACTGCCATGGTTTAACCCCAGCTGGCAACTAAGCACCACACAGCTGCCTTCCTATGCAGTGGGAAAGAGAAATAGAAAAGTGAGAAAACTCATGTTTTGAGATAAAAGCCAGATTAGTAGGTAAAGCAAAACAGAAGGGCACAAGCAAAGCAAAAGAAGGAAAATAAGCAAAAACACTTTGCATTGACAGTATGTGTTCAGCCATCTCCAGGGAAGCTGGGCCCCGTCACACATAACAGTTACCTGGGAAAACAAACACGTCAATTCCAAACATCCCCCCAGCTTTCTTCGTGTTTCCTTGGCTTTCTGTGCTTAGAATGATGTTGTATGAACGGGTATGGAATGCCCCCTTGGTCAGTTAGGGCAGCCTGGATCACTTGAGCTGGATACAAGACTCTCGAGTCTTACAATCCCTTCTAACTGAGATAATCCAATCCAAATAATTCCCTTGGCAAAGGAATAGCTCATCTTCAGGCTGCAGGAGGCTGATGAGAACATGAATGGAAAGAAAATTGTTGAGAATCTTTTGAGAATCTTATGCTAAAACAATTAACTACTTATTTGAGATTTGTTGACAATTGTGGGTGAATAATTGTGTTTTCATCTACCTGTGAAAGACATATAATATTTAAATATTATATGTCTTTATAATAAAATTATACATATACATTGCACTGAAGAAAGATCCACTAGTATGACACGTTAATCTAATAATGCAAGAACATGTCTTTACTGAAAGTATGATGGTGATCTAGCTACTCTATCAGCAAACTACCCTATCGTCACTTTTAAAAACCTATTTGTAAAAGCATGATGTTCATGACTCCAAGCTTTGTTTTAGTTACATGATGAAACCTACTGAAGAACTGTCATGAAACAGATTTGGGGGCATATTTATTTAGCAAATCCAGCAAGTCTGTGTAAAAGCATAAGGTACAAAAGACATTTACTTAGATGAATAGTGACTGGGAAACATCATGATCTGGAATACACAGACAGAAAATGTCTCCGTATGTAATTGATCTATAGTAGAGCAGCCCAGCAATCCTTCAAAGTTTTAAAATATTGTTTGATTCTGAGAGAATTTGAGGCCTAGAGTTCTGTAGAAACACTTTGGAAAGGATTTTCCAAGTGTGGGCAGTGAATTACAGGACTGGAAAATGATGAAATCATGTGTCTTTGGCCAGTTCATTGTATGCTTTGGACTGAAAGCAGTTTGCTTACTGAAGAAACGCAACTCACCTAAGTTTCCATTGCTTTACACTCCATACAAACACTACAGTTGTGGATAGAGAGCACGAAACAATAACTTTGCCTAAGCAGAATATGTTTCTAAGATAAAACACACCTTTATATAGGTGAGATTTATCTCATATGAGTTCCTGTGTAACAGAAGGGTGGAACAAATTGCTTTCCACAGATAGTAATAGGAAGTGTGTCTGTCACATCTCAACAAACACAGGACTTTTCCAACCTTTCCTATTTTTCACACCTTTCCTCAATTAGAAATGCTTGAGATTGGCAGTATAAGGTGCACTTGAGCACTGGAGAATTTTATTTTATTTTATTTTATTTTATTTTATTTGTTTTTGGGCTGGAGCTCTTCCCAGAAACTGCTCTCAAGCAAGGCCTGTAGTGCAGGGGAGCACCAGAAGATGCAAGTGGAACAACAGCATCTTTCTTCTTCCTCACATTATCTTCACAATTTTCTTAATGCACAACTCAATCACTTCCTCCGTGTGTTAAAGAATCCACACTCTACTGAAAGATGTGCATAGACTGGAGGACCTCCCTAACTCTCTTGAGTAAGGTCCTGTTCCCAGACCCTTCCCTGCTGCTCTTCTGCTCCCAACTAGACAACCAGTTTTTGCACCCAAGTCCTGCCCTTCTCCACTCCACCAGTGACCCTGGCTCCCAGAAAGACTGCCTTAGATATGTTTACTCTTACTAAATATAAAAGGGACACAACATGAAATGGAAAACCAACACATTTAATATCGCCCAATCAACCTGATGGTTTATAGGATGCACTGTGAGTGAAGACATGCATATTGTCAGGAACACATGAAGAACAAGTACTGGGCTGGTGCAGGATCACCCTGCATTGCACTGCTACACAGAATCACAAGATCACAAAATCATAGAATATCAAGGATTGGAAGGGACCTTGAAAGATCAACTAGTCCAGTCCCACTCCCACAGCAGGATCAACTACACCAAGTTGCACAGCAACATATCCAGACGGGTTTTACACATCTCCAGAGAAGAAGACTCCACAACCCCACTGGGCAGCCTGTTCCATCTCTCCGTCACCCTCTCTGTGAAGAATTTTCTATGTTCCAGTTTGCACTCATTGCCCCTTGTCCTATCACTAGATGACATTGAGAAAAGCCTGTCTCCATCCTTCTGACATCCACCCCTCACACATTTATAAACATTAATGAGGCCCAGTACCAACTCTTGAGGGACTCCACTAGTTACAGGCCTCCAACTAGACTCTGTCCCATTGACTACTACTCTCTGACTTCTATCCTGCAGCCAGTTCACCATCCACCTCACTATCCGACCATCTAGATCACACTGCCTCAGTTTGGCTGCGAGGATGCTGTGTGAGATTGTGTCAAATGCCTTAAGGAAGTCAAGATAGACCACATCCACTGCTTTGACATCATCTATTCACCTGGTTATGCCCTCATCAAAGGCTATCAGGTTGGTCAAGCATGACTTGTCTTTGATGAAATCATGTGTGCAGAACAACTTTTTAATTTGCTTCGAAGCTGAATGCTTTATGTGATGGTCTATAGCTCTGGCATTAGATGTAGTCATTGGGAAAACTTTTTCCATCCACTCAATCTGTACCACAAATAAGTTTTACCTTCTCTAAGTTTTCTCTTTTCCAATCTGAAGATCTGTTACCTTGAGCAGGAGTACTTCCAGACCTTTGAATAACCTTACCACCTTTTTCTAAAGTTTTCCCAGTTCACTTTTGGATGTTTCAGAGATACAGACAGTAGTACAATGTTCTCATCTAATTGGATATCTTTTTCTTTCACAATATATTCTAATACTTAGTTTGCTTCACTACTACTTCACTACTTTGATGTGTATATGAATTTCCTGTCATAACATCCGTGAGTGACAACAGTCAACTCAAGTACAGGATTTCACCAATTCTTCAACTAAAATTTAACATGAAAATCAAAATCTTCTCTGGCAGAGCAACAACAAATCAGAAAGCTACTGCTCTTTCCGATTTCGAAATGAGACTGAATTTGTCGTGTCCATTCCTTAATTTTACCAGAAGGTGGTGGCACAGGTCTCCTTTTCCTGTAATCCCTGTAACTCAGTGCTCCATACTTACAGCTGTACCTGCTGTTTGGCTCCTTACTACTCATAGCTGTCATACTGAAACATTAAATTTTACTAACAGAATTTACCCTACAGTTCTTTTTCTCTTGGTATAAATAACTTCTACAGTTACCAGATGACCAAAGAATAAAAGTTCTCATTTGGGATTGAAATTTTCTAAATTTAAATTGATGCCTTAGATTATCTATCTTTCTATTGTACCCACAGCCTTAATGAAGAACTAAGGAACGTGAGCTGGTTGAAGATGTACCTGCTTGTTGCATGAGGGGGGTTGGACTAGATGATCTCTGAAAGTCATGACTTTCTTATATTTCCCAACCTGCCAGCCTAGAAGGAGTCAGAAGTGGTAGAGCATGCCTGTTTGTATTTGGTCATAGAATCATAGAATAGTTTGGGTTGGAAAGATCGTCAGAGATCACCTACTGTGAGCAGAGACACCTCTCACTAGATCAGATCCCATCCAGCCTGGGATTGAATGCTTCCAGGAAGGGGCCAAACTCCTCTTCTTAGACAGTCTTGACACAACTGTGAATACATCAAGACACAGCAAACTGACAGGCATGGGCATGAGGCAGTAATCCCTGGCTAAGGCAACAGAGGCCCAAAATGTCCTAAAATTTCACCCACATGATCTGCCAGAGGGAAAGAGCTGAGATTTGAAAGATATGAATATTAAGATAAATTCAATTGTGGCTTACAGTATCTGTCCTTCGAATATGTGAGATTTCCTGTGACATGGCTTAAGATTCTGCATCTGTGTGAACAGCACAACTAAATGAAGACTGTTCACTTTGGCACTCATATACATTTTAGGACCCACTTTTCAGTACACCTTTCATCTCTGTGACAAAGGTTACCTCTTTCTCTGAGTTTCTCTCCTGGCTGTATCCAAAGTTCTTGTGACAACTACGGCACATACTGAGTTGCCTTATTCTATGCAGTTTTTCTTTTCAAACTTTTTCCTTCAGCAGAGCATCTTGCTTGTGGTCTCTGTTTTCTATGTGAGACATTGTAAACAACAAGATATTTGCATGAATCAGGCAAAGTCTTCCTCAGACCTTCCATATGAGCACCACATTAGAATGTGATTTTTTTTCCCAACCACAGAGAATAACTTCTTGTTTAGTAGAGTAATAAATCATAAGTATTTTGTTTCCAGATGACTTATGGAAAAGAAAATTCATGTAATCAAAGCAGCAGAAATAAAGACACTTTTGTATAAATCAGGCTGGTTCACTTGTGAAAAATTCACATTGAGGGGTAGGAATAAACTGCAAAGCTACTTTCACCATGGAAATTCTCTTTTGCAAGAAGCCAGCAAAGTCATTTGCAGCAACATCAGGGCTGAAGTGACTTTGTCTAACCAGGGTATTAGTCATAGTCAAGGATGTCTACATGATATGAAAAAAATGTTTTTTCTTTTAGCTTGTTAGTCTCTAAAAAGCAAAACTTCCAAGGCATTTTAAAAATTATTTGCTATTATAATTTGAACTAGGGTCTTCATAAAGGATATTTCCAGATCAGCCTTTGCTGGATAACAGTTTAAAGGGACTGGATGATATCATACTGTTGCAGTTTGAAAATTGCCAGAATTCAGATTTGTGCTTTCATGAGGAAAAAGGTGCATTTTGCTTGAAAAGAATCGTCCCATGTACCTGACCTGGTGGGGTGTGGGCTAGGTGACAACATAAAAGGGGCTGATCATCATGGGCCTGCCTCTTTTAGCTGGGGTCTTCCTCCTGGCATGGGGTTTCAGCTCTGGCATGCCCCCACCCCTTGCCAGGGTTAGGGGGAAAGACAGGACGGGGCAGCTTGTGGTGGCTTGCTGCAGCTGGGGAGGTGACACGGCAATGGCTTCCACCCTGACCCTGGCCTGGCCTGGCTGGCCCCAGTGCTGGCTCCTGGCCCCAGCCCTGGACCAATGCCAGCTTTGACCCAGCCCAGCTCCAGGCAGGCACCATGGACTGGAGAAGCAAGAACTTAGTGCCAATCTTCCCCACCCAATGGAGCAACCATTCAGCAACCTGTGGTGAGCTGAAGAATTCTTCCCTTTCCCCCTGTAGCTGAGGCAGGAGGAGAAAGGAGACATGAGGGTCATGGAACCCTCTTGGACACGTTTGCAGAGTGGGGGTGCCCCTGCTGATGCGGCATTGTGGTCTCCATCTTGAATTCCACATATGGCCAGGTCCATGCGGCCGTCACCGCCATCTTAGAAAAACACTGAGCAGCAGGAAGAGAGACTGTTTGTCATTTCTGCCACTGAGAAAAAATGGGGATGCTCAAGTATTGGGGAGAGAAGGACCCTTAAGAGAGGCATCTAAGAACTCCTTCGTTCTTAGCTGAAGAAAACAGAAGGACTCGAGAATCCTTAAACATTGGGTGTGGAAGATAGATACTGGGTCCTGTTTGAAATTATGTCTCCTGCATTGAGAGATGCAGTTCAGGTGTTGATGAATCAGGCCTGCTTGATCAGCGTTTTACTGGAGAAAGCTACACTGAAGAACTGAAGAGTTCACCAGTCTAGACAGCTGAGGGTACCGGTGTCTACAGACGACAATGGTGACACATGAATAATAGAGAGGTTGGTGGTACCCATCTCTACTTGACTGACATGTTCTTTCCCCAACTCTCTAATGTAGAAAACCAAGGACTGACACGACAGTACTCTCTCACTGTATTTTTCTCAGAATACGTGATGGCATTTGTGACACAGTTTTTAGTTTGTGTGCACTAACTTGCTTAACCTTTTCTTCTTCCTGTATACAGTCATAGAGTTAAATCCTTTTCCATTTTCCCTAAGCTGTCCATTGTCTGGCAAATTCCATCTGAGATCTCATCAAGACCTAACTGCTTTATTTTCTTTTCCTTTAATTGTGGTCTTGAACCCATTACACATACATATGTTCATTTTAAATCAAAAGAAAGCAGCTCCCTGTGGGTAAGGACAGAGGTTCACAAATCATTAGAAGTCATTGAGAGACTTCTCCCAGCTGTTTATATATTGTCTGCCTCTTGATGTCAAAGATTAGCTGGGTTGCAAGGTCCTGAAACTGCCTTGTGGCAGTTACATACAGATACTCTGGGTTCTCTGAATCTATAGGTGGATAACACCCTGCCCGGGACCTATCATGATCAATTGTTAAGACATTAGTGATTTTCCACTTGAAATGAATGTGGACACAGGGAAAGTCCTGCTGATTTTGTTGTACTGGATCTACTGAAACAGTGAGAATGATATTGGCTTATTCTGGGTGATTTCCTGTTTCCTTGAAATAGCATTGCTCAACGGCTGAATGGATGGCATTGTTGTGGAAAGAGGGCTGCTGTGCTCGTTCCATGGCAAGTTCTCCAGAATCCTTCATTTCCTTCTCTACCATTAATACAACTAGATAGCACAAAAAGAAATGTTCTGTGACACACATGAAGACAGACAAAAGCAAGGACTAAAGATGTAAGGGAGATCCATGCAATTCGATTTTCTTGTAATTGTAACAAAATTGCAGAATTGTCCAGTTACTAAGCAATGTCATTTGGATTATGCTGAGAGTCGTTTAGAGGGAGTGTATACAGGGAGTTCTGAAAGCCAAGTACGTTTGGTCCTCAGGTTCTGTGGATCTCCATATCGTGAACTATCGGCATTTTTGTGCCTTCAATGTATATATGGCACAGGACTACTTTGTTTCTTGGCTTATCCTGTCTTTCCAGAGAGATTTGAAATGATCTCTCTTACAACTCCTGTTGTCTGCTACAGCTCAGGTAAATGTGCTGGTCTCGAATGTAAAGTCCCTCAGCTGGATAACAACTGTGGTGATGCTCCACATCTTGGTAGATTTTGTGCAAATACATGCAGCATTCAGAGGTGTCCTGTTTGATGCTTTTGCCAGGAGCAGTCACTCCTCACACTCCAGAGCGAAAACTCCCAGAGAAGTTCTTCTCCCACAGTTTGTTGCCCTGACTCTCAAAACCAAAGGCCTGGGAGGTAAATGGGGCAAGAAGTTGCTCCATGTGTTATTTCCCAAAGCCTCTACTGTGTCCTAGCAATGGTGAGATTTTTCTTAACCCCTTTCCCTTTAGCAATAGGCTAAGAACCTGTTTTTCTGCCACCCCACTATGATAAAAATCTCACCATCCTACCTTCTAATCAGTACCGTTGCACAGACTTATCAGGGTAGGATCTTACTGAAGCTGCTCCCACCTCTTGTTGAGTTTGTACAGCCATCACCGAGCAGGCTGCCTCTCACCACAGCAAGCTATCACTGATCTCAACTCTGTAAAGCGACTGCTTTGCAGAGGCATGGTATCTCCCAGTTCAGTGAATGATTGTATCTTGTCCCAGCAGAAGTGATAGCTCAGGGCTTCCACTGAGTTCTTGCTGTTTGGAGCAAAGAGCTCCTGCAAGTCTTAGTCTGAAGAAAAGGAGGCTGAAGGGTGACCTCACTGCTGTCTACAGCTAACTGAAAGTAGGTTCATAGAATCATTAGGGATTGGAAGGGACCTCAAAGATCATCCAGTCCAATCCCCCTGCCACAGCAGGATCACCTAGACCAAGTCACACAGGAATACACCCAGGCAGGTTTAAAACACCTCTAATGAAGGAGACTCCACAAACTCCCTGGGCAGCCCTCACTGTCAAGAAGTTCCTTCTCATATTTATGTGGAACCTCCTATGTTCCGGCTTACAACCATTGTCCCTTGTCCTATCACTAGAGGACACTGAGAAGAGCCTGGTTCCATTTTTGTAAAGAATTTGGTCTCTTCTCATATATAACAAATAATGGGACAAGAGGATGGTTTTATACCAGAGGAAGTTTAGGTTAGACATTAGGAAAATCTTTTTTATTGAAGGGGCTGTTAGGCACTGGAAGAGACTACCCATGGAACTAGTTGGATCACCACCCCGGATGTGTTTTTTGAAGATGTGTAGCTGTGGTTTAGTGGTAGATTTGGTATAGTTAGATCAATGGTTGGACTCATTGGCCTTAAAGGTCCTTTACAACCTGAATAATTCTGTAATTCTATGATCTTCCCAGGGTCAGCAACTAAACCACAATTGTAAAAATATTATCCAGGGTCAATAAGCTGTTACACCAGTCAAAGCAGTGCAGAGACCAAGCAGCTGTTGAAGCATGAGTCAGCCCATCCTTGTGGCAGCAGCTATTTGATAAAGAGTTTGCTATAGAGTTCAGCTGGGCTGAGCACTGGGCCCCAGTCTGCCACTGCAGTAAAAGTGAGTGATCTGTAGACTCACAGCAGCAACTTCATATATTTCTTGAAAAAGGTTTACCCGAGTAGGTGCTTAAGGAAAGAATGCAAATAATCGCCATCTCCAAAGGAAAGAAGTTGGATTCATTTTACAGCCTACAAAAAATCTTTTACAGATGTCCTGCTGTGTTAATAGCAGTGACTGCAAATTTTTGTTGATTTTATAAGTTTTATAGAATGACCACAAGGGACAGGAATCAGTCCTGAAATGATGGATTAAATGGCACAGTTTGTTATTCATCAGCCATAGCAGTAAGTCAAGGATAGCATTAAGTCCTACAGCAGAATTCATCTACTGTCTTGGGGATTTTCTCTTTTGTTTGGTTTTGTTTGGGGGTTTTTTTAGCATATCCTAGGCAAAGAGTGGGAACATGTGGGAAAGAACAGATTGAGCCAAACAGCAGTGATCTAGGCACCAAAGAGCTACGTATGGAAGAACTGACTCTGTAGGGACTTGCTCAGGTGAATGATGATCATCAGTAAGTCCTGGAGAAGATGGAGTAGAATTGCAAGAGCTTGTTATCTGCTGCAATAAAGCTTTTGATGAGTAGCATAGAATGGAAAACAATCTGAGCAAAAACTCACTTGCAAAATTAACAGCAGAATTTACAAAAAAAATCTTCCAAAGAAAGATTGGAATTGTATTTGTGACTTGAATTACTCAACTGGGGAAAATATGACATTTAAAAACTGTCAGTTGTTGGGTTTTTTTACGAATTTTTCACGTACTAATTTGATAAGGAAATGTCTCATTTACTTCTGAATATCATAGAATATAATTCTGAATATCATAGAATCATAGAATCACTACGGATTGGAAGGGACCTCGAAAGATCATCTAGTCCAATCCGCCTGCAACAGCAGGATCACCTAGACCAAGTCACACAGGAACTTATCTAGTCGGGTCTTGAATAACTCCAGTGAGGGAGACTCCACAACCTCCCTGGGCAGCCTGTTCCAGTGCTTCGTCACCCTCACTGTGAAGAAGTTCCTTCTCAGGTTGATGTGGAACCTCCTATGTTCCAGCTTACAACCATTGCCCCTCGTCCTATCACTACATGACACCCCTCAAATATTTGTAGACATTAATGAGGTCACCCCTCAGTCTCCTCTTCTCCAAGCTAAAGACACCCAGCTCCCTCAGCCTCTCCTCAGAAGGGAGGTGCTCCACCTCCTTTATCATCTTTGTTGCCTTACGCTGACCTCTCTCCACATCCCTCTTGAACTGAGGAGCCCAGAACTGGACACAATACTCCAGGTGTGGTCTCACCAGGGCAGAGTAGAGGGGGAGAAGAACCTCTCTTGATCTGCTAACCACTCCTCCTCTAATCCACCCCAGGATGCTATTGGCCCTCTTGGCCACAAGAGCACACTGCGGCTCGTAGTCAGCCTGCTGTCCACCAGGACCCTTCCCTTTCCCCTTCACTACACTCCAACGGGTCAGTCCCCAGCTTATACTGGTACCTGGGGTTGTTCTTGCCCAGATGTAAGACTCTGCACTTACTCTTATTATAATTCATTAAATTTTTCTCAGCCCAGCTCTCCAGCCTGTCCAGATCTCGCTGAATGGCAGCACAGTCTGCAGGGGTGTCGGCAACACCACTCAGCTTTGTGCCGTCAGCAAACTTGCTGACAGTGGATGCCAATCCCTCATCTAAGTCATCAATGAATATCCCTCAATCAGAGTGCAGTTAGTAACACTAAGTACCTCATGTGTGTGAACACTGTAGCCAGTAGAACTCCTGCGGGATAGTGGTATGCCTAACAGCTCAGCAATTACTTCTGAGTAGGACTGACAGTTTTCCCCATGAAAAGTGTGGGTTTTGTTACTTTGTCAGTAATGTAGATAAAGAAGGGCCTGTTGAATTTGATGGGAACAAAAGAATGGGAAATTCTGGTTTGGTATGACCATGGGTCCTGCAGCCTCAGTTCCAACCTCATCAACATCAATACCTCCTTGTGAATTGCCTGCAGGAAGCAAATGTTGTGTTTTATACATGGTGATATAGGAGGTGAAGATAAAATCCTCTTATGGAACATTTAAGAGAAGAAAGGGTTGATAAAAATTCAGTGGACTAAAATTTAGTGTATGGTTAATCTCCAACAGCCTGCTGCAGGAGTGTTTTCTGTGTCAAAATAGACTGGAGAGGGCCTGAAAATAAAAATGGACTGACTGTAAAGGCAGCCTCAGCTGTGGTGAGTAGAGGAGGACAATAACAGTCCAGGCATTAGCTGGTTCATTTTCTTAGATGATACGTGTTTCCACTAGTAGCAGGTTCCCTCCTATCCCAAGGTTAATGCAAGACTGCTATTTAAATGATGATACAGAGGTATTTAGCATCTTTACCACACAACATCATAGCTTGAATTGACATGGTAGAATTTTGCTACTGCAAACTGGAACTTTCCTGGAAACTTTGAGACTATTAAAAAATTAGGTATTACACAAATATCACAATATACTCCTAACCTAATTTATAATTTAAGAGCACCTGTCCTGGAATGCTATTTTATCAAGATTTTTGGGTTATCTGGGGGTTCCCTGAATGGGATCGCTTGTGGGAAGCAGGGAGGCAGCTGCTGGGGTTGAGTGCTCTCGAGGGGGAAGCCGGGCAAGCACCACGGGGGTGCGGAGCCGGAGCCTTTGAGGGAGGCAAAGCCGGAAGTCGCGTTCAGACCGCAGGCAGCAGCGAGAGCGCAGCTGCTTTAGACACCAGGGTTGGGGCCAAGGCATCATCTTCCTGGCTGCATAAGGTGCGAGCAGGTAGATTATCTGCCTGACCGGGCGGCACAGTTGCAAGATGAGGTTGAAAGGCTGCAAGCTGAACTAGAAAGGCTCAGGAGAACTTGAGAGGCTGAAATAGAGGTAGACAGGTGGAGCCAGGCTCTGCAGTCCGGACAACGGCTAAATAAGAGCCAGATTCAGGGGGGCGCATCCTGTATCCTATAGTTCTCAGGTGGAGGACAGAAGCCCAAGTAGAATGGGTGAGTGGAGCCAAGTGCAGGATCATGGCAGAAGGTGGGAACCACCCTTGCCTGGCACAGCTCCCCAGTTGCCACTAAGTAATAGATATGAGCCCCTATTGGAAGACAGCCAATCTAACAAGGATATAGAGGATAGAGAACCCACACTGAAGGTTCTGGCAAAGTCGCATAAATCCAGGAAGTCTTCCAGTACTATGACAACCTCCTCTACAAAGAAGAGAAGGGTCCTATTTATTGGAGACTCACTCCTGAAAGGGACTGAGGGCCCAATATGCGGAGCTGACACCCATCATAGGGAAGTGTGCAGTTTACCTGGAGCTCAAATCAGGAACATCACTAGGTTGCTCCCTAACCTGGTGAGATCAGCTGACTATAACCCACTGCTGATTGTCCAGACAAGTGGGGAAGAAGCTGTATTTCATAGCCTGAGGGGAATGAAGAAAGACCTCAAGGCATTAGGATGTTTGTTGAAAGACTTTGGGACACAAATTGTATTCTGTTCATTACTTCCATTTTGGGGTGAGGACACAGGCCAGAATAGAAGGACAGTCCATTAACGCCTGGCTACGAGACTGGTGTTACAGGCAGGGCTTTGGGTTTTTTCAGACGCCAGACCTAGCAGATAGGTATGGGAGGGGTTTATCTCAGAGGGGAAAAAGGGTTCTGGGGCAGGAGTTGGCAGGGCCTATTCAGAGGACTTTAAACAAGATTTGAGGTGGGGTGGGATAGTTGATGGGTGAGCACGAGTGGGACAGAGCTCTGGTCTTAAGGAAAACCAGGTGGCCTTTCACTGTCCTAGGGTGAAACTGGAGCTCACTCCCTGAAATGCCTGTAGACCAATGCATGCAGCACGGGGAATAAGCAGGAGGAGTTAGAAATCTGTGTCCAGTCAGGCGATTATGATTTGGTAACAATTACAGAGACCTGGTGGGACAGCTCGCATGACTGGAATGTGGTCATGGACGGCTACGTCCTTTTCAGGAGGGACAGGTCAGCAAGGCAGGGTGGAGGAGTTGCTCTCTACGTGAGAGAGCAGCTGGAATGTATTGAGTTCTGTCCAGGGCCAGAAAGAAGAGAGAGTTGAGAGTTTGTAGGTGTGGATTAAGGGGCAGGTTGGCATGGGTGACACTGTTGTAGATGTTTATTATGGGCCACCAGACCAGGACGAGGAAGTTGATGAGGTCTTCTACAGGCAGCTGACAGCAGCCTCACAGCTACAGGCCCTGTTTCTCATGGGGAATTTTAAATACATTTGATTGTGGGTTTTACTTTTAACTTTAGTAGAAGAAGACGGGAAATAAAATATTTTTAACAGATATATATGATCAGAACAAGCAGCCACTGCACCATCACTAGCTCTTTCTGTTCACTTACTTCTGAAACCTTAACATCATTTCCGTGAACAGTTCTTTGATATCATAAGACTCACTAAGAGAAATCTTTGGTAACTGCAGATTTAATCTCCTGGAGAAAACAAAACAGCAGTGAGGCGTAACAGGATTGCTTCAGCCATGGAGGCTGGCTGCTCTAGGTGACCCTCGTAAACATTCTTTGGATTGTTGGCTTTTTTATGACATCATTTGCATTTCCTCAATATTGGCATCCAAAGACCTACACCATCTTCTGGTGTCTACATTCTCCCTTTGATTTTGGAAGAAGAAGCTACTTTCTTCATTGCCACTCTTTCATCCTAGTGATACATACACAGCTAGCAGAATTTTGTGGCTAGAGGGCTACAGAGAGTAAGCAGACCAACTGTAGAAAGTCTGAGAGAAGGGAGAAAGAGGTTAAAACCTAAAACACAGTAAAGCAAATGAATTTGATTGGTGCCATGAAAGAAGCAGCATGATAGTCTAAAGAAAGCCGAGTGTTGGGACAGTTGTTAACAATGCTGTGGCACTTTTTGTCAGGTCAGAGAATGTGCACTTGCTTATTGATTATGCTTTGCTCTGACTTCTCTTGGGAATCACTTAAACCCCAATTTTAGAAAATGAGGACATTATATCCAGGAGGAAGCAATTTGAAATTAATTCTTTCTCTTAAACATACTTACTTGTCCTCAGATAGAGTAATCCAGCTTCTTAGTTACCTGGACTCCAGTTTTTTATCCCATTTACAAACAGTATCCATGAAGAGAGCATCTTCTACTTGCTTCATCTTTCCATCATCAGGCAGGATGAACAACGCTCATGCAGTGCCATGGTAAGGCAGCTCTACCACCTTGCAAGACAGATCGTGGTTATAGTAACTTCATAGTTACTGTCACACCACATCACATTGACTTTAACAGATTCACTTTTGTTCACAAAAAAATCATCCTCATATGTATGCAAAGGATCAAAAGAGATTTCCCAGGCAGCTGATGGGGAAAAAGAGAAGACATTGCATTCAGAAATGTGAAGATCATAGGAAATGACTGATGTAAATGAAACCAACTTAAATGTTAGAATGCTGGAGGGCTATTTATGGCAGAAGAGGATCACTGAATTACTTCCACCTCCTGCATAGCACACTGTAAATAATTTTTGCTGTGCAGTATGTTCTGCATTATAAGTCCTGTCTTGCTGAAAAACAGTCAGAAGTTGACGAGGACCAGTTCAGACAGTCCTGCTTCTATTGTAGCCATATGCTGTGCCAATTATGCCATTTAAGTTCAAACACTTAAACCATAAGCCACAGGGTTTTGTTATGTCTTTTCTATTAGGCCATACCTGATGCAAGCTGGGCACACTGAGCCTGGTGAGGAATTCTTCAACAGAATACAGGATCCTAACATTCAAGCAAGGCTCCAGAAACAGCCCCTCAGAATGCTATGTCCAAAGATTTCATGCAGGATACTTAGTAGATCTACCATAATACTGGAGACCCTGGAAGTTCAAGGATGTCAGTCCACAAGATTTCACTGGTGCATACAGTGAGTATAGAGATCTTGGAACCATCCTTAGTCATTATGCCCTCAGAATACCAAGACTGCATGCAGTGTGTCCCTGCCTATGGCATCGTGTTCTCCACCTCTGGTGGAGGTGGTTCACTAGAGTGGGTCTTTTCTGTCCACAGCTTCCAGGCAAACTGGGCTATAATCAAGCAGTCAGTAACTCTCAACAACCAGATACCCTGATATTGGACAGATCTAAGCTTTACTTTGAAGGTCCTGCACAGTTTAACTCTTTCCTAAATAGTCATTCTGCTAATAAATCACCAAGAGTTCAGTATGATTTTTTTAAATCTAAATAATTTATCATAAAATTATGTTATGATTCTTACCTTTAAGAACTAATATAGTACTTTCTCCCAGATGACTAATTAATTCATGAATTTTCCCCTTGGTTTTTTTCTTCTACATAGTCATTGATTCGCTTCACAGCTTCTGGTTTACAGAAATTGTCAGAAAAAAAATTCTGCATCATAAAATCGCTTGGTATTTTGTAAAAACGTCTCATGTATCTTATACTCATTATCTGCAAAAAGAGCCTTCCTATATTTAGTGTCATATTAGCATAAGTACAGTTCAATACTGATAAAACCTTATTAAAACTTTAAGGTGTATCATTTACGCGAGTCTCAGTCAGGCCATCAAAGCCCAGTCCTTCAAAAATCTGAGACAGGGTGGTTGACTTCGCGCCAACAGCCAGCATGGCAAAGGCAGTGGAGATGCTAATGGGAGAAAAGAAAACATTTTTATCAGCTTGTTTTGATACAACTTGCTTGTAAAATTTAAATGCAAAGTCTACGTAGTTAGAACCCTGCTTGTCAAACTTATATGCTAATAAATGTTCTGTTCCATCGTGCAGATTAGTACTATTGACTTCATGGCAAATGTCTTCTTGATGGCAATAGGTTACGACACAAAGAACAGCAAGGAATAAACACAGGCCCAGGAGATGCTTCATCTTCTTTTCAAATTATTCTGTCACAAAATAAACAGTCATTAGATGAGCAGAGGGTAATGATGAGCTTGGTAGTAAGTAATAATTAATAGTTTGTTAGCATTAATATTATACAAAGTGTAAAGGTCCAATGTACATAGGATATTTCATGTGCCCATGAACACAATGACAGATGACATTAATAAATTCAAACAAATTATAAATTAAAACAAAACTATTATATTCCATTGTCACTGCTCTGAAAAGGTAATTCTCTTCTTCACTGGCACTGAAAGTAGAGCCAAATACCTTAATAATATCTATTAACAATGACATTATCTTCCCTAGAAAACTGTCTTTTATGGGATACATCTAAATAAACCATGCAGTCAGCCAGGGTGTGGGTTTCAAAGACCACAGTACCTGCCCAAATGCAGTTTGTTAAACTTAAGAAAATGTGAGGCAGCTCAATTCTCACTGGAAGTGGGATACAGTCCTTCACTTTCCTTAGTGCAGGAGTACATGGACAGATGGCTATCATGAACTTGTTAAATTCACATTCCTATTTTCTTTGTGGTTACTTATACACATGGCCACAGCTGATAAGTGATGGATGAATGTCATCTACATAAATATCAAGGCAAAATTCAAGACAAAAGGCTGGAGCTTCCTGTGCCCTGGTAGCAGGGCACTCAGAAGTGGGCATAAAGATACATGAGTTTGTCCCAGATAATGAGGTGCATGCTTGGAATGAAGGGACCCTCCTTTCATGAAACTGCAACAAGTGTTTTTAATTTATTAGATGGTCATATGCACCTCATCAGGGATTAACCTGTGTGGTATGTGTGGCTCCTGCCACAGGAACAGGCAGGTCCTAAGTTCCAGAGGAAAAGACAAGCACAGATCCCATTTGGAAGTCAAAGGACACTCAGATTAATCCCCTTGGAGATGACAAGTTTCTTTGTTATTCTTGTTCTCCTAATGCTGACAATACCTACTTGACATGAACCTCCTGCCCTCCTCAGGAGCTGGAACAAGCCTGTACCGAATTCAGTTCCCTGCTATTGGGGAACCTTGTAAACTGTCTTCAGAAACATAATAAGCTATCTATGAAAATAAGCTTTTATTCTCATACCTTCTATATGAAAGAATTTCTCAAATTAATCTACCTTACGGCTCCTCTTCAGATTTCCAGCCAACACAGCCTGGTTTTGTCTTTCTGTTCCAGGAATGCATTTTCCCATGTCCTGCCAAGGTGAAGTCCTCTTGGTCCCATACCCATTCCCAGATGTGAAAGATGACTGCATCCTCTATATAGACAAGATATAGATGGACTTCCTGGGGGCAGCTCAGGGTTCTTGGGGATTAACCACTTGCTTTATATTTTTATTAGTATGGTGGTCTTTCTTGTATTTACAATAAATGAATACACTAGCCATGCATTCTTGTACTTGCAAGGAACTGAATATACTGAGCATGTCTGACAGCAGACAGTGACCACTGCACTGACCTGCAGTAAGAAGTGATAGCACTGTGTTTTGATTTCTTTAAATCAAAAAGATGCATATAATGTAAGGAATATAATTCAAGTAGTGGCATCTCTGTCAAGTAGAACTCTCCTTTTTCCTCCCAGACAAAAAACACAACCTTATGTACTGCAGACAAATTAAGCAATCAAATAGTATAAATGTTTTTTCAAAAGCAGTTGCGTTTATACATTTCTTAGGTTGTTTTTCTTGAGTTACTGGAAATATTGCACGCTTAAGTAGAAAAAGACGGTAATTTTTCTTTGTTCGTGATCACTTCCTGTGTTCAAACAGAGCTGAGACTAAATTTCAAATAATTTATGAAGCATAGAGAGTGGGTTCTTCTACAGCAACCACAGCTTTGTTCTTAACTTCTACTGTAACAGAGCAGTTAAAAAACTTCTCTCAGTATCACAGCTTTCTACAGAAATTGCCAAGAAGTACTCCTTCCAGAAGCTGGAAAACACTGGATATTGTCATCAAGTTTTCCCCACATACTTTTCCCCTTAGAGATACTACTAACTTTAATTTCAACGTTTTAAAATTTAGAAAATTTCAGCCACAGATATTTTTTTTCTTTGTTACTATTTAAAACCTGAAGACACTGGACTGGCTTTATTAAATCTGAGCTGTCTTTTCAGTATGCAGATTGGACATTCAGAAAATAATTCTCTGCCAAACTACAGATTAGTTTGTCTATGGGGATAAAAGTGGTAATTAAGTTTAAATTGTGGCTTTCCACCCACCTCTTAAATTCATCTCAGTCATAATTGGACAGTCTGGCCTTAGCAATTCAGTGGTTGTTTTATACATTAAGACACCAGAAGTGTTTATAATTGGACCTTGTTGTTCAGTCACTGGTGGGATTATGCTAATTTGTTTGACTAATATTCCACTGCAGCATCCACACATAACCAAGTCACAAGCAGACAAATTAAATTAACCTAACATGAAAACTCCATCAGCCACAGAGGCATCGTTTGCAAGTCTCTAAGGAATATGCATGTATAGTACTTACAGAATCAGAAGCCCTGATGCATTCAGCTAGCCTTGCTGTCCTCCATACAGCTATTATACTGCTACATCAACTTCTGCTTAATTCCTACTGTTAATCATTAAGCAAATATGATAAATATTACAGCCAACCAAAAGAAAGGAGGAAACAAAGCACATATGGATGGAATAGGCTTTCCAAAGACCATCTCCACAATTCAGCCAATGGGGCTGACAACCTTCATTCATTTCAATAGTAGTGGCTTTCTGCCTGTTGCCTCTGACTGTGTGGAGGAATTTAGTACAAAAATTATTAGGACCTTACAGGAAACCATGAGGTTGTGCCTGCAGCTGCTGGGGACAGATGTATCTTGGTTCCAGAAGTCAGATTTTCAGTGCCGTGCTGAAGCACACATGATGCTGACAGCCACTTATCACAGCAGCTCAATTCCCTTCCAAAGTCTGACCAGAGCCAAATCTTCCTTGTGATGCTCAGCTCCTATATGGATTCTGAATTAACTGCCTATACCTTCTCCATCTGACTGTAACTGCAAGCCATCTAGAGGACATGTAATAGACAAGTTTCCCTGATTAGTTTTACTGGTCTCGCTGACATGGTCCCTTCGATGCATCTCAGACATCTGAGACACCTGAGTTACTGCCTTGGACAGGTAGTGCAAATACAAGTAGCAAACTGTTTACACCCACACACATAGGTCCGGCCTGTGGGCACCCATTTCACCTTCTCCTAGTCTGTCTCATGCAAATATGAATTGCTGCAATGAAGAAAAGAAGTGCCTGTTTCTATTAACTTTTTCTAGTAGAAATAAAATTACTCAATTTCATTTAAGATCAAAGACCACAACACAGTGGAGACATGAAATACATTTCTCCTTTGTAATTATTCTTTTTCTTTTGCCTTCTTTACTCACACCTGTAATTTTGCTATTACAAACATAGGTAAACATGGAGATAAAACATAGATAAGTCTTATCTGGACACTCCCCTTCTTTGTTTCTTATTTCCTTTCATTTGCTTTTTACATGTTATCACTAACTCTGGCTATAAAGGTCACAAACACAGAGATTATTTTACTCATCAAAGCCTGTCTTACAAAATGGTTCTAAGCCTCTTGTTTTTCATTTATGAGGCCTTGTAATTACTGGTTTGCTTTTAATAATGTTAAGCTGCATTTTAACAAGGCATTGCACTAGCATTTCATTATAGTAGTAGCTACATCAGCTGGTGCTCCACCAGCTTTAAACTGAAATGATGAACAGCTGCATACGTGCCAGATGTACCACACACTGCCACGTGCCATTTACAGTCCCACCTCTCTACTGACCACAACTTCAGCTCTAAAACTGTGTCATGAAACCATATTAACCAATTCAGATTGATCTTTCATCTATTGAACTAGATCTTACTTCTGTACTACTTTCTAAGAGCAATGAAAGCCCACAATACTGATATAACCAAAAAGATGTAGTTTATTCCTTATGACAATTAAAACCACAACAAAGTTTGCATTACCCAAGCCTATCTACTTCATGTAAATCAGTGTCTATACCAGATTCTGACTTCTTTAGAGAAAATAGACCCATAAAATGATTGCATGCATTTACCAACAACTTGAGAACAGCTTCCTCACAGTTCTTGTTTTCAACAAATCATTGCGAAGCAGGTTTAAAAAGATCTCGATTAACCAGTGGTTGGTGTATTTGATGACAACAGAATCAGCAAACTTGTCTGGTTATGCTTATTTTCTTGTTATGGTTCTACGCCTTATTTCAGGAAATTCTAGATTTTGTTTCTGTTTAGCAACAATAGTAGCAATTCTGGGATTACACCCCAGAGATGCACAGGCTGCTTCAAATATCAGAAAAGCTTTATCCCTGTAGATCTATCATATCAGGTCACACAGAGATTTGTAAGAGTAAAGTAAACCACAGGTTTAGTGACATAGCAGCAATAGAAAGGAAATTAAGCGCAGAATTAGGAAAGAAATGAACATTTCCTTCCCCTTCATTTCCTCCTGATAGTTTTAAATTATGTAATAGCTTTTGGGAAAGATCAGGCAATCAGGGTGGGGGGAGAATTTTTAAGATACTTGTTATGTCTGCTGAGCTGCGGTACTGCTAGTCTAGATAAGGTAGGTAACAAAGAAAAAGGGCCAGATCTACACTCACTGGTCATGCCATGCTTTCCACAGTTCTTGGAGAATCTCCTCCACTCTTCTGCCAGGAAGGTAAAATTTATTAGTTTAGTAAGGGATTGTGACATGGGGGTGAAACAGTCTGCATATAATGACTAGAACACACACAAGGAGGAGGAAGTGCTGTTCACAGAACTCTTTCTCGTTTGAATTAGCATCACTAATAATATTTACAAAGTAGAGTGGAGGGACTAGAATTTGAAAGAAATACACTGTGCAATGGCAATGAACAGTCGTTATCAGTCCTCACCACCTTTCAGTTGGAAAACCAATGCCAGTTACAAATTACCTACTTAGAATCAGTAACAACTTAACCTTCTACTGCTGCTTCAGGTTGGCAGATATAGCACAGCAGAGTTGAGCTCTCCTGAGAAAGGGGCAAGGGTGTAGGCAGGTTGCTCTAGCATGAGAAACCTTTATTTAGACCACAGAATCTCTCAAAAAAAGACCTGTTTTTCATTATTTCTGCATGTAACCGTGGGGTTTCTTTTTGTACTCAAGTGTTTTGTGTTATACTAATATTGGTAACACAACAGTTTCTGGTATTTTAAAATCCAAATTGTTTCCAATAGAGGCGTTATGAAAGAATAGTGTGAATTCTGTTTTCTTCCTTTTTCTTCTAACCGCCCAGAACAGTTGACAAAATGTAAACGTGTTGCAAGTTTATTGACTATAAAGATTTCCAATAGTATTTTCCATTGCCCAAACGCTGTTCAGGATACTGGAATAACTTCAGGATAGGATGGACTGATTGCCCTGATGGGAGTACCGCTGGGTTGAGGATTCAGGATAGATTGATAGTTGTGTTCATCAGCTTAGATCCTGGAAACATCACTAACACTGAAGTCTGACAGACTTCACTTTTCTCCTCTGCAAAATAAAAATTACATCTACCTTCCTCACTAAGGTAAGATGATGTGAAAATATAAGCATAAGTTCAGTTCTGTATGGAGTTTAATCAAGACAGGATCTTTTTTTAACAGTCAGATACGATAGCACCTTCCTCAATAATAATGATACTTGATTCAAAAACTGCAGGTAGCAGTTTGAAGGTCAAATTTGCAATGTTACTCACTTGCAAGCTTCCATAAAATCTCGTCTGGACTTCTCAGAAAGTGTATTCTTTCTTGGTGTGCTTCCCAGAGGTGCTAGCTGCCTAGATACAGAGTATCACAGAATCTCAGATCATTAGGTATTGGAAGGGAGCTTGAAAGATCATTGAGTGAGGTGATTAAGCACACATAAGTAGCAAGAATTAATAATATGCATGCAACACATAACATGGCCTGGGCCAAACCTTCTACCATAATTTTTTCTTTCATGACTAGAAAATGCAAATATCTGTTGCCTTATACACACAACATGAGAATCTTGTACAGGAGACAGGAGAGGGAGAGAGAGGGAGAAGGAGAAGGAAAGGGAGAGGGAGAGGGAGAGGGAAAGGGAGAAGGAGATGGGGAGGGGTGAGGGAGAGGAGGGGAGAGGAGGGGAGAGGAGATAAAATGAAAAAAGATATAAGAAAACTAAGATATAAGAAAACTAAAATGTAAGAAAGCTAAAATATAAGAAAACTGAAAATGAAAGGGATTAATTTATGCATTTCCAACAGCAATATACTACTTAATGTTGTATTAAATGTGTGTCTATACATCATGAAAATATAGTTAACAAGAACCATCTCAATGAGTAATTCAAGACTTAAACAACTAATATTATTTTGAAAGCCTTCATTAAAAAGTTCTTCTTTGGGTCACTGACCCTGCTATCTGGGACCATCTCACCTGAATAACTTCCTTCACCTCCTCTATACTCCAGAGTGACATCAAATCAAATGCCTACTTTTAATCACAGAGCTGATCAAGTAAAGCTCATCAAAGTGGATTGAAGTAAACAGTAATGACATTATTCTGTGACTCAGAAGCTTAGCTGTTCAAGCACACAATATGGGTTCTGGCTAATGCTCAAAGAAAGGACCGAGAAAGCAGTCTTGCAAGCCACAGAGACAATTTAACTTGTTTATTACTCCTTGTCGATCTCTCTACTTAGAGAGAAGAGCTTTTGAAAATGAGGTTACAAACACAGGAGTCCATCAGGAAACAAACATGTAACAGGTGTAGCTCTCAGTATTATTTTGCATTAGAGCAGAATGAGCCTTGTTCTGGCAACAGCTTTTAACTCTGGTGGGAGAAGATTTAGGGCAACACAACATAGCTTTTAAAAATCCGTGTAGACTATTATAAGTACTTTTCTCATGTAAGCAGGGATTATACAAGCATCTCAAACTTCATAGTTTTAGAAGAAAACTATTGGGAGTTGTGATTATTTCAGTACAGATCAAAACCTTCCTGTCCCAAACTAGCCAATGCCCTGCCTGGTGTTGGCTCCTACATACTGATATCTGCTTTGACATTACTTTCCTGCCTTTCTTCATATCACCCACAGTCACCTCCAGACCACTGTCACCTCCATGGTAATCGATTCCCCATGCCCTTTTCAATGTCATTTGTGATAGGATGAGGGGCAATGGTTGTAAGCTGAAACATAGGAGGTTCGACATAAATATGAGGAGGAATTTCTTCATAGTGAGGGTGACAGAGCACTGGAACAGGCTGCCCAGGGAGGTTGTGGAGTCTCCTTCACTGGAGATGTATAAAACCTGCCTGGATGTATTCCTGTGTGACTTGGTCTAGGTGATCCTGCTGTGGCAGGGGGGTTGGACTAGATGACCTTTTGAGGTCCCTTCCAATCCCTAATGATTCTATGGTTCATCAGCTAGGAGAGCAATGGCCAACAGATCCTGTTGAAGACTCATGACAGAAGGCATTCCCAGAGGAGTCACAGCAAGACAATTCAACAAAAGTCAGTCTTTGAGGACCAGAGGAAGCCCAAACTGATTTTCACAGAATACCTAGGTGTCTTCTTCCATAGAGCAGCAGAGCATTATGGCAATCCTGGAGCTGCGGTCAGCAAGAATAATCTCAGCCATAGAGAGCAACAAGGTTAATCAGGTCACAAGAACCTCTAGGTGATGGTGTCCTGCTCTCAGGTTCATTGATCAGTGAGTGAGAGTATCTTTTTTTTTCCCCTGGTTATGCAATATTTTTAAATGATTGCCTGTGGTAGAATTTAGGTGGGTGGGGATTATAAAAACCGGTTTGAACTAGTCTCCAGCCTTTGTGAATGCTCCAGCTCTCACACTAATGATGATTGAATGAATCTCTTAACAAACACGTTTGTTTTTCTAATTCGCCCTCACATTCATAATTACTATAACTCAAAATCCAACACCTAACTATTACAGCACAGATGACACTTGGCATCCCCTGCTGTTTGGAGATCTCCAAACTATTGAGATTGCTCTTTAGGTCTTCTGTGAAGCACAATGACTACAATCTACTCATCAGAACCAGAATCTTGCAAGTCAGAATGAAGCCTACACAGATTCACTTGCTCCAAAGGAGGTGGTTTTTTTACCAATATGTTCTAAAAGCATGAGTCTTCATGGATATGATGAAGGGAGTGGAACATCTCCCTTATGAGGAAAGGCTGAAGGAACTGAGTCTCTTTAGCTTGGAGAAATGAAGACTGAGGGATGACCTCATTAGTGTTTACAAATGTTAAGGATGGGTATAAGGAGGATGAAGCCAAGCTCTCCTCAATGTCATCCAATATTAGGACAAGGGGCAATGGGTGTAAGCTGGAACATAGGAGGTTCCACATCAATATGAGAAGGAACTTCTTCCTAGTGAGGGTGACAGAGCACTGGAACAGGCTGCCCAAGGGGTTTGTGGAGTCTCCTTCTCTGGACATGTTTAAAGATGTTAGATAAGTTCCTGTGTGACTTGATCTAGGCGGGGGGTTGGACTCGATGATCTCTTTGGGTCCCTTCCAACCCCGAACATCCTATGATCCTATGATCCTGCTGTGGTGGGAGTTTTGGACTAGATGATCTTTCGAGGTCCCTTCCAATCCTTAATGTTCTTTGGTTCTGTAGTCCTGTAGTTTGCTGCAAAGCCAGTTATTTCTACTACTCGTCCACAGACTTTCAATGCATAGACAAAGCTAAGTAGTCCATATGTCCATTAACCTGGGTGCCCCTACTTTGTCATTGATGGTATTAGGCTTATAACTGAATGACGACTTCAGTGTTGTATTACAAACTCCTTCAGAGATGTTCAACTATTTCTGCATCTGGGAAACTTTGCTAGACTGCACAAGTACTTTGATTCTTCCTGTCATCCTCACTGTCCCTTTCAAAAATATCTTCTCAGAAGAACATCTTGGAAGCAGAGTCCGAGAAATCAGAATATTTTCAGGAATGCAATGATCAACATTTTCAAGTAGGCATTAAAGAAATTATTAATGCTTTCATTTTATAAGATGCTATCAAGTGATAAACTTTTCTACTGCTTAGCAGTAAAATGGAGGAAAAAGTCCAAATAATTTCTAGGAAAATTGTTGAGATTTTAAATTTTTGTCATAACTTTGGAAAATCCAACACAGTGAAATTTCTCTTGGGAGAGAAATGTCATTTGTTGGATACCAAAATATTACCAATATGGGACTATAGATATTATCTAAAATGTATTGCAAAAAAAAGCTAACTGGAGAGAACAGATATACTAAGTATTAACACTAAAAAAGCTTTCAGATGGAAGTGTTTGGCATAAATCTGATGGAAAAAGCAAGTGAGTAATGTGGTATTCCCATTTTAAAAATAAATATGTATTTGATAGAGAAATAAAAGAACAAACCCAGAAACATTAAGAGATAAGCCAGATCTGGTTAAAGTCTTGCAAATATACACTGTAAACCAGCCAGGCATTCATGGGTTTGTAAAACCTTTGCAAGAGGTATGATTGATGATTTTAAGACCAAAACTGCAAATAACATACAAATGTTAATCCACCCAGTTCGATAATTCAAAAAAGATAAAACGACTTTTGTAAATTACTCCCCAAAATGCATTAAACTTTCATAATGAATGTCCCTAATGTACTGGGTCGTATCTGTCACATTTGAGTTTTAGTTATTTCCTACTGAACTACTGAGTTGATAAAAGTGTTGCTGTTAATAGAGGAAATACTGATGTCTTTGACACCCTCAGCCGTAACAAAAAGCTTTGGCTCTGAGTTGAGCCCACAGATACACAATATGTACAGGAACATTATCCTGTAAGCCGTGTAAATGTCCACTCTTAGCGTACATTAAATACTTATCAAGTTCAGTGACTCCTGCTGTACACGATGTTCACAATGTGGACATACCAGTGCACAGAGGAACACTGGTGTTCCTCTCTTTCATTCATTGTATCTCCAACTGCCTGTGGGAGACTGAGCATGTAGATAACACATTCAAGGCTGTGTCCAGCATCAAGGCAACACCTCTATGCTGGAAGGTCAATGCCTAACTTATGAGACCACCAAACGTAAAACAAATTCTTCTTTCCTTCTTTGCTTTGTATTTATTGCAGTGATTTTCCCTTGGCGTTTTATCAGTTCCAGGGTACCATGAGAGCTTTACCCACAAACAAGGTGGGATGATCAGGAAAATGTGTTGCCTCACAATTCATTGATCTCTGGCTTCTATGAATAACATGCTAAAGTGTCTCCCCTCCCTACTATTTCTGTCTTGCCAGGAAATAAAAATTAAAATATTTATATAAATACATTAGCAACAAAAGGAGGGCTAAGGACAATTCCCATTGTCTATTGCATGTGAGGGGAAACAGTGCAACGAACAAGATAAAAGCTGAGGTACTGCAGCAGCAAAGGATGCTGCCTTTGCCTTAGTCTTTAATAGCAGAACCAGCTGTTGTCCAGGCACTCAGCCCCCTGACGTGGAATACAGGGACAGCGAGAAGAATGAAACCCCACTAAGTGATGGGGAAATGGTTAGTGATCTGCTACACTACCATAGACATACACAAGTCCATGGGGCTGGATGGGCACTGTGGGAGCTGATGGAAGTCCTCATCTAACCACTCTCTACCACTTATCAGCCGCTCTGCCTAACCAAGGAGGTCTTCCAGTTGACTGGAGGTTAGCGAAGACAAGAAGTGCCAGAAGGAGAATCACGGAAACTACATGTCATAAATGAGTCTCGGTACCATGGAAGGTTACAAACAGATCATGTTGAGTGTCATCACACGGCACATACAGGACAACCTTGTGACCAGGCCCAGTCAACGCAGATTTATGAAAGGCAGGACCTGCTGGTCTAACATGACCTCCTTCTATGACAGGGTAACCTGCTTAGTGGATGAGGGCAGGGCTGTAAAGTTGGCTACACAGACTACAGTAAAGCCTTTGACACTTTGACACACTTTCCCACAGTATTCTCCTGAAGAAACTGGTTGCTTACAGCTTGGATGGGCGTTAACTTTACTGGATGAAAAACTGGCTGGATCGCTGATCCCAAAGATTTGTGGTGGATGGAGTTATATCCAGTAGGTGGCTGGTCACAAGGGGTGTTCCACAAGGCTCAGTATTGGGGCCTGTTCTGTTTAACATCTTTATGAATGATCTAGATGAGGGGATCAATTGCACTCTCAGTAATTTTGCCGAGAACACTAAGTTGGGTTGAAGTGTTGATCTTCTTGAGGGCAGGTAGGGTCTACAGAGGGATCAACGGGTCAAGGCCAATGGCATAAGATTCAAAAAGGCCACATGCTGCAATTAGGTCACAACTCATTGCAGTGCTACAGACTTGGGGAAAAAAATGTCTGGAAAGCTGCCTGGAGGAAATGGACCTGGGAGTATTGGTCAACAGCTGCCTGAATATGAGCCAGCAGTGTGACCAGTTGGTCAAGATAGTCAACCACATCTTGGTTTCTATTAGAAATAGTGTGGCCAGCAGGAGTAGAGAAGCAGTAATCCCCCTATGCTTGGCACTAGTGAGGACATACCTTGAATACTGGATTCCATTTTGGTCTCCTAGCTACAAGAAAGACATTGAGGTGCTCCAGCAGTAGGGATTGGGTTTAGGTAGTCTTCCAACCCATAATATTCTGTGATTCTGTTGGCTGGAATATATCCAGAAACAGGCAGTGAAGCTGTCGAATGGTCTAGAGCACAAGGCCTGTGAGGCGTGGCTGAGGGAACAGACGTTCTTTAGCCTGGAGAAAAGTAAGCTGATGATCCTGAAAGGAGGTTGTAGCAAGGGTTGGGTTCCGTTTCTTCTCCAAAGTAACAAGCAGTAGAACAAGAGAAAATGGCCTCAGGTTGTGCTAGGGAACATTTAGATTGTATATTAGGAAAAAGTTCTTTACAAAAAGCATTGTCAAGCATTGGAACAGGCTACTCAGGGAAGTGCTTGAGTCACCAGCTGCCATCCCTGGAGGTGTTCTAACAAATGTGTAGAAGTGGCGCTTATGGATAGAGTTTAGTTGTGGACTTGGCAATGTTAAGTTTACGGTTGGACTTTATGTTTGTAAAGGCTTTTTCCAGCCTCAAGGATTGTATGAAAGTCTTGTTAGCTGTTCAATATATTTATTGTCACTGTTATCCACACAATCCCAAATTGTATGGATACAGTTTTCCAAAACGTCAAACTGGCACTAACTGTTCTGCAATTCATCTCATGCTCACTTGCATCTCACAAGAGCAGAGAAGAGGGGAAGAATCATCTCCCTTAACCTGCTGATGACACTTATTTTGGTACAGCCCAGGATAGGGTTGGCCTTCTGGGCTGCCCTCACACATTGATAACTGTTGCTCAAGGAAATCTGCTTTAGCAAAACTTAAGTCTTAACTATGAAGAACAAAAATAAAATAGCAAAATTAGAAACTTTTTAGTGTCATGTTTATTCATCACTGTTCTACCACAGTACATTTGTCTGCATATTTCAAGGCTGTACACAGACTGGTGTTAATGCTTAACAACTTTGTGACAGACTAAGCCTATTTAGTCAATAATTTACCCCTCCTGCAACCAGAGATCAGATATACACCATGTACATGAGCAAAGAAATAAAATAATGACAGCTGCTATGAAAACCAGATTAAAAAGAAGATAGGAATGTAAGAAGAAAAAAACAAATAAGCATGTGCATTATGAATGTGACTTTGAGTACTGCGTGCCTTAATAGTGAAAACAGATCTTTATAATGTGGCTATACTAACCATGAAGCAGGTGAGAAACAGAGTACCAATGCTGTGTTATTGGACAGTCTGAGAACAGAAAAGGTTATGCCAAGAGACACAACAAGTGTCACTGATGTGGTAGGGTGTTTGATCCTACAAACAATACTGGAATGGTACTTACAGCCATGGGTAATCTTCTAGGCCCAGGCAATAATGGTACAAGCACTGGCACCTGGAGGGAAAGGCCTGTATACTCTAGCGCTTGGGCACTTCTAGAAACTTGTTTGCATGCATGCATAGGCTAGAAGTAGTCAGCTCCAGGACACTGAATTGCAGAGATGTGATCTACTTTTTCTTTCATTAGACCAAATTCTTAGAGCATCTAATATTTGCCCTGTTATGACTTTGGATTGTAAATTCTCACTAAAATGGGGGCAGGACAGTATACATCTGCAGGGAAAAAAACATACCTTCTTTGTGACCCCTTTGCAGCAGCCTAGCTGGGACAATAGCTGAAAGGCAAGAGTAGACTCATTGGACAACAGTGGTACTATGCAAGGTAGTAGGTCTCATGCATATTAAGATCTGTGATAGATATAAACATCACTTTGGTAGGAAAATGAGAACAAGTAGTAAAGTGCCATAAGTGTTAGTCAACGCAAATAAAATGGTGAGAAGGCAGCCATAAGAGAAGAAGCAGGCTTACACATACCTCTGCACCCACATGCTCCTCATCTTCCCTGCTTCATGCTTCCATCATCACCTGATTTATCTATGCTGTCAGTGTCACACAGGCCTATTTGTCCCAGATCTAATGAGAGTTCTGCCTGAATGCAACCTTCTTTAACAAAAAAAAAAACCCAAAAACAATTAAAAAAACCAAGGCCCAAACAAAAAACTTGCAGCTATGACAACTTAAATTGATGAAGAGTCTCATCTATAAAAACCAGTGAATGACATCACTTAAAAGGTGAGGAGCCCCTGTAGTCATGTCATACTCATGAGGTCAAACGCTTGCTTTAACAGTAATGACCACTGCATACCTAATATGTACATCAACTTAATCTCTTTTCAGAGGGTTCACAATTTTTCCCATGAAGAATATATCGTTCTGTATAACTATGACCATTAGGAAGGGTCTGTTGAACGTAACGGTAACCGGAACAGACATAGGTACTATTTCCATGCCTGTGGCAGCTGCTGCTTCGGTGCCAGTCTCATCCACCTGTACCACAGCCTTATGAATTGCCTATGAAGAAACAGATATGTTACAAGTCAAGAGGGCACAAAACCAGTCACCTCAATAAGAATTGAGCTGAAAGTGTCTGTAGAAGTTATTGGCAAGAAACAAGCATCAGATGGACAGGTGTAAGTTCACTACACAGACAGAAAAGTTGGAGAACAAATCAGCAAGCTACAAGCAGCATTGCTTTCCTAGACCCTGAGAGGAAAAGTTCATCTGTGGTGGAGGGTCGTGTACAGTGAAAACATCTGTCCTGATTCTTCGCTTACTCCCTGCTGCCACTCATGCAGACCTGTTGAGCTAGACTAAAGGTTAAGAGACCAAGCTCATATTTAACAGACTATTAAAAGTTCATGCAGTTGAAGAATTAAAATGCAAATAAGCATTTGTTTCCCTTATGTTTCCCTTATTTATTAATGTCTTGCAAAAACATGGGAGCAAAGAAGGGCTGGAAATGGAGAGCTAAAGCATGTATGTTTTACCTTACAAAATCAAGACATTCACAGACCCTAATTCACTAACTTCCACCTGAAGCCATGAGGGTATGTTTTATTCATATCAGTCAAAGGAATTTGCACTGACTGTCAGCTTTAAACCCTAGGTTTATTGCAGTATCACTTATCTATATCTTTTGCCTGGTCCTGGCAATGAGAATCATTTCTCCCAGGCTGGACCAAGTGGTTTTAATAACTGCATTTTCCTTTCCTCCAAACAGCTTAAAACCAAGCAGTACTTCTCCACTCCCCTCCATAAAACACACACAGTGATATACACCGCAGTTGCCTACAGCTAAAGAAGGTCAACACAAACCGAAGCAGCAATGCCGTGACTGTACCAACATGCTGCAGGGGGTACCAAGTGCAGATAGGTGATGATTTATTCATATCTGTTTCATAAGGCTATCCCACACAGATCAAAAAGGCCTCCTAGATTAAAAAACATAGACAAATATCTGGCTCCAACTCAGTAGCACTGACAGTTCAAGTAACGGGCAAAATACTGTGTATGCCAACAGCCACATTTCCTCTGGTGCAAAGCTTCTTTACACAAATTTTGTACCATGAATAGATGTAAAAAATGTGATGGATCAGTAATCGCGGGCCCATAAAGCAAAAAGCAGTTTGACTTACCTGGGAAATTCTGTGTTGGGGCTGCCCAGTGATCCCAGATAGGTCAGCCTTATCAGTGAATACGTCCATGATGCCCATTTTGTATAATGTATCTTTTAGATCGTATGTTCCGTACAGGGTGAATTTCGGAAGATACACGTTTGCTGGCCTGTCAGAAAAGAAGTGCAAGAATGTGGTGAGACTTGTGATCAGATATCACAGTAAAACACAGGCTCCCAAGAGACAAACTCATTTTGCTTTCCTTCCAAAGACATTTTGCTTGCATGCTTTCTCTATCCTATATACAAGATGTACAGTGACATTATCTGGATCTGGGGAGAAGAAAAGATTTATAACCATTTTGGAAGGTGGGTTGAGAGGACGGAGTTGTAGTTGTCTGCCTCACAGTCTGTGATAATACACGAGCAAGGAGGCTGAGCCCATAATCATTCAGCACAATGGTACATCTGTATCTCCATAAGGTTCTTCATTTGACATTTTCAGAAGTGGATGATATTTTGTGAATTCTGCTGGAAGCTCCTTAATCGTGTCCCATTACTGTGTGTGCAGAGAAGTCACCTTTTTAAAAAGCGATCCTTCTAGGTGTCTTAGGCTGGGCACAAAAATTCAAATTCACCGGTTACCTCAGAAAAAAAAAAACTTGCCCTATTGTGTTGTTGTGTTTATTATATGAATCAGGACGGGGG